>JAHNEJ010000026.1:0-155117 GCA_022559845.1 Amorphophallus konjac | reverse complement strand
TGCAGAAAATATCGGCACCTTCCAACTGCCCCCGATACGCCAGCCAAATCACGGCAAAGATAACGATCAAACGAAGTAAGTCCTTTATTGCCTCCCATAAAGAAATCCTCTTACAAAAGGAAAAACAGACAAAAAGGGGAAGGGGCAAAATAAAGCATAATACATCAGGCCTCGGGCCCACTTTGAAGCTCGGGAACAGCAGTAGGGGACGCGTCACCCCCGGTGCCTTCGGTGACGGTCGGCCCGGACACTGACCTCGCCTGTGCGAGAACTGTCTCGGTTGTGAGCCCTCCTGGAGCCTCGGAGTTGGTGACCCCGCTGGAGGTGACTCCTCCTGTTCTTCCCGGCCGAGGATGAGGAGCTGGAAACTGACTCATCCGAGTCATAACTCTGGCCGTAAGGAAAATCACCCCCGGCAAGGTGCTCATTGGCATAGCTCATCGCCCGGCGATAGCCCTGCCTGAATCCCTTTCGGGCACCCCGGCGGAGCGCTACCTCGTAGTAGGGTAGGGCAGCTTCAATCAGGTCGGCCGAGTAAGCTTCCGAGCCTTTGTAGCGCTCGATCGCCTCCGCCTCGACCTGCCCGTCCCGAGCCCGCTCCGCCTCGGCCGCACGCTCTTCCGCCCTCGCCAGACGCTCCTCCAGCTCGGTCATCCTCCGCTCGGCTTCGAACGTCCGACCCTCCGCCCGGGCTCGGTCCGCCTCGGCCTCAGCGCGAAGGCGCTCCGCGTCCTCCGCCCGATCCTGCAGCTCGCCGCGCTCAAGCTCCCAGAGGCCGTCCAGCTCGATGTGACGTTGACGCTCGTCTTCTAGACGTTTGCTCTTCCTCTCGAGCGATTCTCGGGCCCTTGCTAGCTGCTCGGCCAGCGCCTCGGCTTCCCGTCGGCTCGACCGCGCCAACTCCCTGAATGCAAGGAACTCCCGCCGGAGCCCCTCGTGCTCCCCCTCGAGCCGGGCTAGTTTCCCCTCGCATCCACCAAGGGTCCAGGCGAGCCTCGACCGCTCCGCCTCCGTCCGGGCGTGCGCCTCTGCCATCACGGCCGCTGTCCGAGCTATGACCAGGCCGCCCTCCATCAGGATATCAAGGACCCCGGCGGGAGTGCTGCGCCTTTCTCCCCCCCTCGTCCTCTCGGCGATCGACCGGCAGAGCCGGTACAAGTCGCCCGAGATACCGAGCCTGACCAGAGGTTCCGGCAAAGGGGACTGCTCCACCCTGGGCACCCCGCCAGAAGACCCTGTTCGGGCAGCGAAGCTGACCGCCCCGCTCGCCACGGTCGGTTGGGGTTGCAACGCCTCCCCGGGCGAACCCCCACCCTCGACCGGCGCCGCGGGATCAACCGCACCAGCAACTGCCGGCACTTGGGGTTGCGACGCCCTCGCGGGCGAACCCCCATCCGCGCCGACCAATCCCTCGGTCCCAGCGCCGGCCACACCGGCATCGGCCCCCTCTGCCCCCACAGAGGGGAGAGCCGACCCATCACCTCCCTCTGCGGGGCCCCTGGTCTCCTCGGCCCCCTCTCGCCCGGCGGATGGGAGAGCCAGCCCGGAGGGGTCGGCCCCATCCTGCCCCCGAGGGGGGAGCGCCGCCGAGCCAGAATCGCCCCCGACGGCGGTAGGAAAACCGGCTTTCTTGGCCCTTTTCCTGGCCTTCGCGGCCTCCCGCAACTTCCCCGCCAGGGGATCTTTGCGCTTCAGGCCGGTCGATCGAGAAGTCCCCTCGGGGGCCGCCCCCTTGCCCTTATCTCGGGCATGGACGCGACCCGCCGAGACATCGGGCTCATCGGCTGCCGAGTCGTCTCCCAGATCGATGACCTCGGCCGCCTCCTCCAGAGGCTCCCGCCTCACGTCTGCAACAAGAAGAAGCCCCAGTCAAGAGGAGGAAAAGAGCTACCACCCCCGAAAAAGAGCCTCAAGAGCCATACCCGTCGACGTCAACCGCGAGAGAAGACACCGTTCGATGTTCTCCGGCGTCACCAGCTCCTCGGTCGATTGACGGTTCTCCAGCAGACGGGCAGCCTGCTGCTCCACGTGGGGAGGGAACTCCTCCTGGCGAGGGGGCAGATTCGGGTGAAAGTTGGGCGAGGTCCGGCATCTCCAGATCTCGTCCGTCGCCACCGCCTTCACCCAGAAGAATTGGGTCTTCCACCCCTTGTGCGAGGAGTCCTTCGCCGCAAGCGAGATGCAGCTCCTATTCCTCCGCGCCTGAATGAAGTAGAAGCCTTTCCCCGCCGACGGGTGCGCCTTCAACTCAAAAAAGAAGTGGAAGAGGTCCAAAGAAGGAAAAATGTCGCGCTGACGACAAAGAATCCCGAAGGCCGAAAGAAGAAGATAGGAGTTGGCCACCAACTGAATAGGCGCCAACCGGAAAAAATTAAGAAGCTGCAGCACATAAGGATCGAAAGGAAGCCGAAATCCACTCTTCCAAGCCAGAAGGAAGGTGCAAATGAGCTCATCGCGATCATCCAGACTCGTCTCGTACGGAGTGGCGGCGATGAAGCTGTATCTGAGAGGCAGGCGGAAACGATGCTCCAGCCTCCGCACCTCCGCTTCCCCCAACTCACTACAGTTGGGGACGGGTTCCCGCCTCACCGGCACAAGCTCCGGACTCTGATCCGCCATCGAGTCGGGAAGAGATCCCTCGTACGAGCTTGAAGACTCCGGGGGAGAAGGAAGTTGCTGGACCGCCTCTGCGGTTATCCTCGCCAACTCCTCGAACGCCGCCGCAAGGCTCCGCGTCTCCGCTGTGCTCTCACGGCGCATCAAGAAGCAAGGAAAGCCTAAAACCCTGGAAGCCTAGAACGATGAACAGCGCCCCCTATAAACCCCTGAGGGTGGCGGCGCGCCGTTCCGTGCTCCGAGAAAAGGGGGGCCCCTTCGTTTCGAATCCGTCAGGATCATCATTACGGGCCTCGGCGACCGCTATAAGCGGCTCCATAACGCCAACGGAATTCCACCCACCTGAGCCACGCCGGTCCAAAGCCTCGAAAAAATACTCATCCGAGCCTCCTTGGCTCGGGAGTAGGAGGGGGACAAGTGGAGAGGGGGATTTCCGCAGCCCACCACAAAGGCAGCCCAACAAGACCCACAAGGTCCAACCGGGCGAGCCCACCCGAGTGATAGCCCACAGGGCCCACTTAGGGAGAAAAGCCCAATAAATAAGACTCGAGGAACTAACTCTCCCCGGCGGCCTTCTAGGCTCGGAGGGCCCGAGACAACGGTCAGGTCCCGAGGAAGGTCCGGCCTAAAGCCCTCTCCCCGTCCGAGAGAGATAGGCTCCAGCCGACCTATCCGACCCCACCCTCGCCGGGCCATGCCTATCGCTCGGACATGAGCTAGCATCCCCGAGGCTCGGTAAGGCCGGTTGATTATCTGCAGGTGCAGCCGTTCAGAGTCCTCCGCCAGCGGGAGAGTCAGGGGAGCCGCCGGACTCCAAGGGGATAACGTTCCCACGATCAGGCCATGAAAGCCCCCGTTAAAGACGTAACTCCCGCCGGGAACCCCTCAGCTTACAGGACTCCTGAAGGCGGCGCACTATTTAAGCAAGGGATCCCCTCCGGAAGATGGTAAGATGAACTAAGCATTCACACACCCTAAGCTCCTGAGCACGATTCACTTCACCCTTTGGTGGAGAGGATTCTCGCGCATCAGCTCTCTCCTCCCCCCATTATTGCTTCCACCATAGCTCTACTGACTTAGCCATCGGAGAGTTTTGCCCCAGGGAGATCCCATGGGCCCTCTGATACGTTTCCCTCTCTTGCAGATTCATCTTCTGGTGATCCATAGCCCGCTCAGGATCCTGCGCGAGATCTCGCCTCTTCAGAAACAAGTGTTTATGTGACGATAGTCTTATTTTTCAGAACTCTTATACATGCTCGGGTTTTAGATATCAGAAACAGAAATTTCAGAATTTGCAGATGATTGAACAGATTTCAGAGAACAGAATTTCAAAATTTACATAGTTTCAGAAATCATATGCCTTTACAGGTTTCAGGTACAGAGACAGAATTTCATATAACATATGGCCAGGCACAGTGCCCAAACCACCATTAGAAGGTCAGAACAGTCAGATACTCAGTTACTTAAGCAATGGAGACGAGTCTTGGTTACTGCGCAGAACCGGGAAAAGCCCTTCCCACCTTAACTAGTGGAATTTATCCACCTCCAAGATTTCACCTCGTGCCCTCGAGGCCAGAACACATTGAGCCTCTCCACAGGGGCATTTCTATAGTTTGGCTTCACCCCCTTCTATAACAGTAGTGTCCATATAGCCAATATAATAGCTTAATTTTTCCATAGATTTCAGGGGGCAATAGGTTTCAGATTTTTGAAAATAGAAATAATCTTATTTCTAAGCTACACATGCGTATAAAACGGTTCGTAATTATAAGCACCGAATTTTAGTGAACACGAAATTTTTACAGCAAGTTACCAACTTATTCACCTATCATTTCCTAATTTTTCATATTTTTCGAAAGTAAAATGACCTTTCAAAACTCTTTATTTGCAGGTTTCTAAAATTTAGAAAATAGGTTTATAATTTTTGGCCACCCATGCGTAGAAATCAATTCATGACTATGAGTGCATATTTTCTGTGAGCACAAAAATTTTACAGTGAGTAATTAACATGGTTTTCTATCATTTTTCAATTTTTTAGATTTTTCTGAATTAATTTGACCTCTCAAAATACACCTTTTCTGAGTTACTGAAAATCGGGACAGAACACAGGATGCATCAACCTTAGTCTGAGCATCTATAGGACATGCATCGACCTTAGTCTGAGCATCTACAGGACATGCATCGACCTTAGTCTAGACATACTTGGACCTGGGTCTGAGCACATTTGGACATGCATTGACCTTAGTCTGAGCATCTATAGGATATGCATCGACCTTAGTCTGGACATGCTTAGACCTAGGTCTGAGCACATTTGGACATGCATCGACCTTAGTCTGAGCATGCTTGGACCTGGGTCTGAGCACATCTAGACATGCATCGACCTTAGTTTGGACGTGCTTGGACCTGGGTCTGAGCACATTTGGACATGCTTGGACCTGGGTCTGAGCACATTTGGACATGCATCGATCTTAGTTTGGACATGCTTGGACCTAGGTCTGAGCACATTTGGACATGCATCGACCTTAGTCTGAGCATCTATAGGACATGCATCGACCTTAGTCTGGACATGCTTGGACCTAGGTCTGAGCATATTTGGACATGCATCGACCTTAGTCTGAGCATCTATAGGACAAGCATGGACCTTAGTATGGACATGCTTGGACCTGGGTCTGAGCACATTTGATATGCATCGACCTTAGTTTGGACATGCTTGGACCTGGGTCTGAGCACATTTGGACGTGCATCGACCTTAGTTTGGACATGCTTGGACCCAGGGTCTGAGCACATTTGGACGTGCATCGACCTTAGTTTGGACATGCTTGGACATGGGTCTGAGCACATTTAGACGTGCATCGACCTAAGTTTGAACATGCTTGGACCTGGGTCTGAGCACATTTGGACATGCATCGACCTGTGCAGGGTAGAAAAATGCCATTTTCGTTTAAAACCCGGTCGATCATCATGTAAAATAAGTAAATAATTGGAAAACCCAGAATTTTCATAAAAATCTTATTTCTTATATTTTTCAAATTCTTTTTGACCCAAAACACCTAAGAAAATCAAAAACCAAATAATGACATAAAAAAACCATTCAGGTTTGGGACTTGCATGATTGCATTAACATATTGGGATTTTTGGCTGCATAAACAAAATAGAATCTTAACAAAAACCAAAGCAGATATTTGGGGCTCGTATAAAACAACCTCCTGAGTAAATTAGAACATGCCAAAGGGACATTTTGAAGTCTAGAAAGTTACCTTATCAATGAAAAATCATAAATTGAGAGACACCTCCCGATTAATCCCCTCGTCAAAACGCGTCCACGGCGGCACGACGACCTTCTAGAAGCCTCTACAAAGACCCTCACACAACCTCCCTTCTAATCCTCTTACCCCCAGCAACAAGGGCACTCACAACCCCTTCTCAAAGCAAGGAGTAGCTTGCTACGGTTTGCAGAGAATAAAAAGAAGGGAGAAAAAAGATATAAGAGTTTACCCAATCCTCTTACCACACCCTTATTTAAAGCCAAAACCCTTTTAAGAATAGATCTAAATCCTAGCTATTACTTCAGATCTACCCAAATCTAATGGCAGGATATTGATTTGAAATAATCATGGCCTCCACAAGCCCTTGTTGGCCATTCGAATGTCAATCACCTGAAGGGTATACAGAGAACACTATTCATGGCCCACTTTTAAAAATTAATATCTAACAAGATAAAAATGATTAGGAAAATCTAATTGTTACCTATTAACCACCTCGATTTACTCTACCATGAAAAATTATCAAATAAATATTTGGCCTTAAAAATGAAATTGTGTGAATAGTAAAAAATGTGAAAATGAATAGTAAATACGTTGGGTCATAGTCTATCCTAAACTATAGAAATTTGTGTCTATGCCCTTATATGTTCTACTAGTGAATGGATATAATATAAGAAGGGCTTATGTTAACAATTAGCTTATAAAATTTTAATTGTTCAAAATTATAAATCTATAATTATCGAAAAACTTATATTTAATGTATTATCTATTTTATTTATTTATTTAGTTACGAATTTAACAAAACATGTACTAAACACATATTTTATCAATTTAAGTAGCAGAAATACTTTATAATTTTTTGAGAAAATCCCGGGCACTACACCCTCTCCCCCTTAAGAGAAACTTCGTCCTCGAAGTTCACAGTAAAGCATATACCGAACAGATGGGAATATTTATTCTTCATCTTGCCTTCAAGCTCCCATGATGCTTCCTCCTGAGAAAAATTTCTCCATAGAACCTTCACCAATGGGATAGTCTTCGATCTGAGAATCTGCTCCTTACGATCCAAGATCTTGACTGGTTGCTCCTCAAATGATAGATCCAGTTGGAACTCTAAATTTTCATAACTGATGATGTGTGAGGGATCATGAACATACTTCCTGAGCATAGATACATGAAACACAGGATGGATAGCTACCATAGATGGAGGTAGTGCTAACCGATATGCCACGTTACCCACTCGATCCAAAATCTCGAAAGGTCCGATAAATCTCGGATGCAACTTCCCTTACTTGCCAAATCTGGCCACTCCCTTGGTAGGTGATACCTTGAGGAATACATGATCACCAACCTCGAAAGCCAAGTCTTTTCTTCTGTCGTCCGCATAACTCTTCTGCCGATCTTACGCTGCTTTCAGTCTCTGCTGGATCAGTTGAATTTTCTCATCGATCAACTGTCTGTCACCAATCTCTTCCCAGCATAGAGGAGACCTGCACGATCTTCCATACAAAGCTTCAAATGGAGCCATACCTATACTTGCGTGGAAGCTATTATTGTAAGCAAACTCCACTAAAGGTAGTTGGCGCTCCCAATCTCCCTTTCAATCCAGTATGCAAGTTCTCAACATATTCTCCAATGTTCGAATAGTTCTCTCGGAGTTGCCATCTGTCTGGGATGATATGCCGAGCTAAGATTCAATTGAGACCTAAAGGCATTCTGCAATCCTTGCCAAAGCCTTGCTGTGAAGCGAGGATCTCGGTCGAAAATGATGGACTTTGGAACTCCATGTAATCTGACAATATTTTCAACATACAAATGTGCCAGACTTTCCATGGATTACTTCTTCTTCATGGCCAGAAAATGTGCGATTTTTGAGAACCGATCCACAATTACCCAGATAGAATCATTGCCCTTGGAGGACCTGGGCAAACCTGTGACAAAATCCATGGTGATATTCTCCCACTTCCATTGAGGTATTTCAATTCTTTGCATCAGACCAGAAGGTCTTTGATTCTCAGCCTTCACTTGTTGACAAATCAGACACTTGGACACAAACTCAGCCACATCTCTCTTCATACCCTGCCACCAAAAGGTTCGCTTCAAATCTTGATACATCTTGCTACTACCAGGATGCATGGAGAACTTTGACCTGTGAGCTTCTTCCAACACTTCATTTTTCAGTTCAACCACATCTGGCACACAGACCCTATGTTGAAATCTGATAACACCTTCCTCATCATGAGCAATACCTGCCTTGCCAATCGTTCCTTGCAATTGGGGATCATCTCGCTGAGCTTCTACGACACGATCCATAATTGTTGACCTGAGGGACAACTGAGCAACAAAAACTTTGCAAAGCTGAGGCTCAATCGATGTCATGGAACACACAGCATCCTCGAGCATCTTCCAATCTTGCAGTAATAAGATCCTCTTCTGACTAAGGGCATCGGCTACAACATTTACCTTCCAGGGTGATATAGTAGCTCAAAATCATAATCCTTCAGAAATTTGACCCATCGTCTCTGGCGCAAGTTCAACTCCTTCTGAGAAAATAAATACTTGAGACTCTGGTGGTCTGTGAAGACTTCAAACTTAACTCCATACAAGTAGTGCCTCCAGATCTTTAGTGCATGAACCACCGCGGCCAATTCCAAGTCATGCGTAGGGTAATTCTTCTCATGCTCCTTCAATTGCCTAGAAGCATATGCCACAACCCTATCATTCTGCATTAGGACACAACCAATTCTGATCCTTGAAGCATCTGTGTAGAGGGTGAACATGTCGATGCTATTTGGTAGGATCAAAAGTGGAGCTGATGTCAAACACTTCTTCAACTATTGGAAGCCTTGCTCACATTCTTCAGTCCAGACGAACTTCACTCCCTTCCTTGTTAACTTAGTTAAAGGCGCAGAAATCGAAGCAAAACCTTTAATGAACTTCCTGTAATAACCGGCCAACCCTAAGAAACTCCAAATTTTAGTGGGAGTCTTTGGAGCCTCCCATTCCAACACAGCTTGGACTTTTGTTGGGTCAACCGCTACGCCATTACCAGATATCACGTGGCCAAGAAATTGAACCTCCTTGAGCTAGAAGTCACACTTGCTAAACTTTGCATATAGCTTGTGCGCTCGAAGAGTCTGCAAAGCAATCCTCAAGTGCTCCCTGTGAGACGCTTCATCTGGAGAATAGATCAACACATCATCAATAAACACAACCACAAAGCTATCCAAATAGGGCTTAAACACCCGGTTCATTAGGTCCATAAATGCTGCAGGGGCATTCGTTAGACCAAAGGGTAAAACCAGGAATTTATAGTGCCCATATCTGGTTTGGAAAGCTATCTTCGAAGTATCCTCCTCTTTGATCCACAGCTGATGATATCCTGAACGCAAATCAATCTTTGAGAACACAGTAGCACCTTGCAACTGATCAAAGAGATCATCTATGCGTGGCAAAGGATAGCGGTTCTTTACAGTTACCTGATTGAGCTTCCGATAGTCAATACAGAGTGGAAGTGACCCATCCTTCTTCTTTACAAATAGGACTAGGGCTCCCCATGGCGAAACACTTGGTCGAATGAAACCCTTGTCCAATAATTCTTGCAATTCCTTCCTCAACTCTGCCATCTCTACTGGTGCCATCCGATAAGGAGCTTTAGATATCGGTGTCGTGCCGGGTAAAAGATCAATAGAGAATTCGATCTCTCGGACTGGCGGCAATCCCAACAAATCCTCTGGAAAAATATCGGAGAAGTCTCGAACCACTTCAATCTTCTCAATTGATGGCGCTTGGTTGGCTTCAGCTGAGGCCACTACACAAGCGAAGAATGCACTACAACCCTTGTGCAAAGATCTAACTGCCTTCATGGCTGAGACCACAAATTTTCCCGACCCAATCTTGGGCAAAGGGTGAAAAAACTCCTTCTTGCCGGGTAAGTGAAAAACAACACGCTTATTGCGGCAATCAATGAGAGCATAGTGCTTCTCAAGCCAATCAAGGCCAAGAATTGCATCATAGTCCTTCATCTTTAAAAGATAGAAGTGACCAGCTAAATCTCGCCCTTCAACAAGAATGGGTAAGGAGGGATAACTCCTTGTAGTGGATAATGTTACAGTTGGGGTGTGCACTAGAAGAGGCACATCCAAGTCTATTGCTACTAGACCCAACTCATCATGCAACACCTTTGAAAACCTCTCGGACACAAATGAATGAGTAGCCCTGGTGTCAAACAAGAGGAGCGACGTGGACGGGGCGAGGATGGAGGCGTGGTGGCGCGAGGAAGCTCAGGGGCGCGTCCGTGAACCGGCGAGGGTTTCGTGGGCGTTTTCGCGTGGATCGGCGTCCACGGTGCGCGGAATCTTCGGTGGAGGTAGGGAGATACACCCCGAGCTCGTGTACTTCCATTTCTGCGAGTTTGGTAGGCCGTGGTGAGTCGAGCGGGGTGTATTGCTCGTTTGGAAGAAAAATCATATTTTTGAGCCGTGCGACGGATTCGTCGGATTGAGCGCCGTTTTCTCCGTTTCTTCCTCCCATTTTTGGGTTTGAGGTCAGGGGAATGATCCCCTATGTTTTCCCCTTCGATTGAACTTCCACCTCCTCCTCTAAGCACTTTCTTTCTCTTCCAAACTCCGCAACCCCTCTTGTTTGAATGCTACGTGCTTCTCATTCGAGCGCTTCTCCTCTACGATGATGATTGTCTAACTTATGCATTAGAGGGTTGTCACATGAGATCTCTCCCAGAGCTCCTTCTGACGCTCATTCTGTGTCTGCATGTTTCTCTCGGGGGCAGCCTCTTCTTCTCGCACCTGATAAAGCTTAATTAGGGGTGTAACTCGCAGTTTGAGGTAACTAATCTCGACCTCTATAATATATATATATATATATATATATATATTAAAATATCAATATTGTGTAAAAAAGGCTATAGAAAAGATGATTTTTTTTGCACGCACTTGTGGTCTTTTGGATACTAAAAATAGTACAAAAGGACCATTCTATCCTCTTTTTGTAAACTAACTATTAGCATTTTTATTTCAACAATTATTTATTAAAAATATATTATATTTATACTAAAGTTAGTATTAAAGAAATTTAATATTTATAATATGGGTTTTTTTTAATTTTTTATGAAATTGATTTTATCAATACATGAACATGAAAATTAAAAGATATAAGAAAATATTTTCATTGATAACAAACAAACAAACATGACTTAAGGTCACAACACTCTCCTTCCTCGATCTCTCTACCCTCCTCGTAGCTCTTTTTTTCCGATCTTGGTTGTCGCCTCATGCTCCTCTTATATCAACTAAAAAAATTAAAATCTAACAAGGATAAAATATAGTTTAACGAGTATAATAATTAGTGGACATCGTGGTTTTCTTATTATTCCTCAAATCCCATCATCTCATATGAATTAATCGTAAGCAAGTAGTTTCGTGAGATTTTTTTTTTTGATCAAGGGAGATAACGTGGAGTGGATAGGGGGACGAGAACTAACCGTGGTGTTGGAGCTCCGGAAAGCACGCCCCAACTCCTCTAGGGAAGCAGCTCTTGGGAGATGTTGGGAGGTGCCTATAAGTGCACCCCTGTTAAATGTGCGACATAGCCGAGCAACTAGTCGAGCCACCCCTATTGAGGGCCGAAAAAACCCAAAGCCTTGCACTCTCCCAAGCAATAGGGGAGGGCAAGCTTTGACCCGGGGACCTCATGGTTCTCCACGAGGTTGTGAACACCTGGGCTACCGAGTACGGTTAAGTAGTTTCGCAAGATGTACGTCTACACACAAATTGCACACTGTAATATATAGTGATGTCAGTGGATCGGGTTCGGCTCGGGTAGATCAATACCATACCCTATCCGTGAAATTTTTACTAATACCATACCCGGATAGTACCCTATTATTTTCGCGGATATGGATACGGGTATATCCGTCACGGGTATGGATATATCCGTGGATATCTGTATCCGTCCATAAAACATGAGTCCACATTCACATCCAAAGGAATGTGAGATTTATGAGAATTAGAAAAAAAGAAATCCGGTCAATTCTTTCCTTTTTAAAGTAATTTTTATATTTTATAAAAACGTCCTTATAATTTTAGCAAGAAGTCTAAACTCACAAACTCAACAAGACGGGCAACGGATTGGGTTCATGTCAAAATCATAGGCCTAACATGCACAATAAGTTATTAAGAGCGGGTTCGGATCGGATACGGGTTTGGGTTCACTAAATCCATACCCTATCCGAATATGAAACGGGTATTTTAAACGTATCCGAACTCGAATCCATATCCGTTTATTCGGGTATTATCCGACTCCTCACGGGTCGGGTAATGTGGGTAATCGGATTTGCGGATATTTTTGACATCCCTAGTAATATATATACGGCCAGTATTACTTACTCTAATTTAACATTGAAAAACTGGGCTTACCTTTGAAGCGGCCCATTAGAAGATCCAAGCTCGGCCTAGTGGCCCATCAGCTGTAGTCACCCTTCAAATGTTTGTGGACCAGAAGGAACATGTAGATGCTTGCCCCAAGGGCCGTTGTCAACAAACCCAGCCCAAGGCAAGGGACCTTCGACACAAGATCCTCTACTCATCACAATACAATAATTTCACATTAATGGAGAACTCAACTCTGCTCAGAACTCTGGCACATCATATGCTAAGGGGAAAGTACTGTTAAAAGGTAAGCATGACAATGAGCGTGTCATTATTACGAGCTCTCATGTAACTAACCTACTAATTAACTTAAGTATTGAACGGCTTTTCCTGAAACTAAAATCTCAAGCCTAAATTTATTAATTACTTATGAAAGGTCTAATTAATGAAGTCTTCCCTAACACATATCAGCCAAGTAAGCATGTCATTTATTAAGGATTGTCTTGTCCTTGGGCCTACTTCTTAAGCCGTGCTATCCCGGCTCCACCTTCCCAATGAATGCCCTAATTAACCAATTAGAATCCCTCCCTTCCCCATAGTTTCCATCCATCTGTACGTATGCATTTTTAAGAATAAGAACAGGTCCACGTTGGTTAACGAAACAACACTGCAAACAAGTGGAGAGAAGAATGGATGGGAAAAATACTGAAAAAAATTATATATAATAGAAAACAGAGAGATCACTGATTTAACATATCATTCTACTCAGAAGAAAAGAACAAACTTGATTTATTATATATATTCGGGCCTGTGGATTGGAACTTGATATTGACCATATATATTCGAGCTCAAAGTTAGGTTGATCTGTTGGGGTTGTGGATCGTAACTTGATTTATTGCATTCGATAAAAGTGAGATAAGATTTTGCTTATAAACTAATCAAGTGAATGGACGAGCACTGTCGTCAAGTACAACAACCATGTTCAACTGACTACGTGCAAACTGCTATATATGTTAGGATGGGTCTCTATTATTTAATTAAGAACTAGTCAAGGGGTAGGCATATGTTCTGGATTGCCGTTTAATTATATATCACAGATTTCAGGCCGTGCCGGAGGGGAAGCAATTTGACGTGCATGCATGGTGATGGTGAATTGGTGATGCACTTGGTCATGGTTCATGATGTGCTAGCTAGTTTAAGCATGGATGTAAGTAAAGAAAATTAAGATGTAATTAAATGCATTGTCATGTTGGTCATTAACAAAGTTTCCAGTCTTAGTTGGGTACTTCTTTTGACATAAAAAAGCTGTAAAATACCGTGAAGATACTATATTTGTATATATGGTACATAATTTTTGGTAGTTTTGTTGTGTTTTACCTGAAACCAAATGACCACCTGCTGAATATTTTTAATGATTAAAGAAGTGATAGATTTTGATCACTTGATATACTCGCAAGAAGATCTACTTGATATATATCCTACGTACGGTCGAAGGAGCTCTTCTTTATTCCTTTCTTATTTGTGGTATCACCCTCATCCAGGGTGAGTAGGTGGATTCCAGGAACCCATCCCATGCACGCATAGATAGGAGGGAGAGGGCCCGTGAGTGGGTTCTATATATGAACCCATTTGTTGTTCACACACACACATTAAGAGAGAGAGAGAGAGAGTAGAACCCATTTGGTGTGGAGGGAGAGAGAGGATGACCTGAACTGCCTCTTCCGGCAGCGTGGAGCTTGGAGGAGGGGAAACGAGATCGTTGAAAATAGGAAGAGAAAGCAGAGACAGAGAGCAACATAGTTTGGCCAAAAAGCACCGAGCAAGCCTCTGGGAATTTGATTAAGAATTGAAATAAATGAGTCTACTTAAATAGTTTGAGTTTGATTATGTTTGACGTCATAAGAGCCTCGAAATGCTATCAAATACCACCAAAAAATGAATAAGCATTTTATATTACTGCCCCACTTTAAATACACAATGCATACCTTTTGTCAAGCATAATATATATCTATGTAAGTACGTTAACTGATTGGCGGTTAGATTAAAGGATGAGTTGTGATTGATCACTAATCTCGTATTCCTCATTGACTGGATCATTCATATGCAATAACGTCTAATATAATTAAACACGTGAGAGAGAGAGAGAGAGAGTGAGGGAGAGCGTACACAGATTTTCATGGTTTGAAGAGGCAAGTCTTCCTTTGTCCACGGAGCCTAACTCCTCCATCGTTGACTTTGCACTATTGTTCTCCTAGAAAACACAAGTACAAGAGAAAGATCTTAAGATGAACCGTTGGAATCTCCTTTGCAACTCAATTCCTTAGGACACGATTCTGATCAAGCTTATACAAATATATAGCCCCCAAAAATTTTAACCCTAAAATAACCCCAGTGACACACTTGAAAATCTTGATAGGGCGTCGACAACCCCCCCCCCAGTCAGGTGTCAATAAAATTGTCTGGAGTCAACAGCTCTGGTCCTAGTGATCTACACCACGTAACTCTGGTCTAACCACGGTTTTAATTAAGGGCATACCGTGGGGGGAGACGAATCCCTTTTGCATCCCCTCCCCAATCACCCAGGCCTATATATCAAGGGAGGTTTTTCCATGTGACACGTACAGGGAAATTAAACTTCCTTCCATTGCTCCATAACTTGAGATACGCCCTAATTAGTATGACACATACTATCAACAATCCTACACCAAGAAGTGTTCACAGGAAACTCAATATGTCAGCGTCAGCAAGAAATCTTTTAACTATTGGGCT
The DNA here is from genome assembly GCA_022559845.1 of Amorphophallus konjac. NCBI lineage: Eukaryota > Viridiplantae > Streptophyta > Magnoliopsida > Alismatales > Araceae > Amorphophallus > Amorphophallus konjac. The sequence goes on along the minus strand of JAHNEJ010000026.1, from coordinate 140,083 downwards.
ACATATTGATCAAATTCTCAGCCAAGTGAGATCTCCATGTTAACTTTCCACGATCGACTAGACTCAACTTTTATGCCGGAGGCCACACACTGATATGCTTTTCATCTACAGTAATAAAATCTTCTCCAGCTCATGGAAGATGCATGTGACATGAAGCGTACTTCTAGGTCACTCCTACTGATTCAGTGGTGGCCTTCAAACTGTACATACAAACGCATGCGTACTTGTCGCTTTCTTGACATCTGTCTCTTTGATGCTCTTCACGTAACTAGGGGCTCTCTCACCCCCACACACTGATATGCTTTTCATCTACAGTAATAAAATCTTCTCCAGCTCATGGAAGATGCATGTGACATGAAGCGTACTTCTCTTTGATGCTCTTCACGTAACTAGGGGCTCTCTCACCCCCACACACTGATATGCTTTTCATCTACAGTAATAAAATCTTCTCCAGCTCATGGAAGATGCATGTGACATGAAGCGTACTTCTAGGTCACTCCTACTGATTCAGTGGTGACCTTCAAACTGTACATACAAACGCATGCGTACTTGTCGCTTTCTTGACATCCGTCTCTTTGATGCTCTTTCACGTAACTAGGGGCTCTCTCACCCCCAACAGTAATTTGAGGAGGCGCGCGGGGAATGCATGGGAGCTTGACGCGCGGGAACAATGGGTTAATAACAGATGAGGGCTCAAATCAAGGCGTTTCATTAGTTGCCCGTACACATTTACCATTAAGGATATATTCATAACTGGCAGCTATGTGTGGTGCATATCGGATTTTCTCGGGTAATCCATATTTCAAGACGCATGTGATCGATCCATATCGCACAACCCAGCTGCATTGTTACGACAATAATGAGGAGGGTAGGTGCACCAGCGACGGCTTCTGTACCCTGTTGTGTTCCCTCGTCGTCCCTTTCCCTCAGTCGGGCACTGCACCTCCGCTGGCGCCGTTGCATCATGAGGGCTTCCCAAACAAGGGTGCCTTCTGGCCGTCGTCCGCCCTCATCGTTCCAGCCAGTTCCATGAAGGTGCCTTCATTCGTTCTCGCACGGACTATTAGGGTTACACTCTAGAGGGAGGGGGCATCAAGTTGAGACGTGCTGTAGACATCCCCTGTGGTCCTGATAGCTCCATTCTAGTGCATGGTTGTGGCGTCATGTGAACCCCCCCCCCCCAAGCCCGATTTGTTCTTCTCTATCTGACACAAACGGATAAAGGGTCCACGTACGTACGCGTTCTCGCTTCATGCAGTATATGTCGGCACATCAGACAGATCGCTTAACGCGTTGGATGTGCTTACCTTCTCTAGGACACTGTTAGGGAAGAGGCAATGTGTTTAGGGCGCATGTTTCAGGTAACCCCCGTTGCTTCAGAAAGCATGGAAGAAGGGTTTTGGGGCATCAAAATGGGTCGATCTGTGGGTAATGGTGGCGTCGGCGTGGGGCTCATGGATGGCAGATGGGGACTCCAGATTCGCTAGAGACATATCCAGCGGAGGACTGTTCCATATCCATGTGCATCCTCCTTTCTGCTACGCCGACCCCCAATAATGGAGCAGTCTCAAGGGTAGAGAAGGCAGAAGTCTCAAGGGCCCCTCAGTCTTGAACCCTGTGGAGATCAGAGGGAGTTGGGGATTTTTACTCTGTGTGTGTGTGTGTGTGTGTGTGTGTACGCGTGTGTGTGTGATCTCCGTGCAAGTATCCACGTTCCCATGGTCGGAGATGGAGGAGTAGAGCAGAATGCCAGCCACACAGCACAGAAAGCTCCAAGGCATGCAACTCTGGAAGGCTGGACCATTATCTCCAAGTTGCAGGGCTGCTAACCACATCTTTGCCCGCCCCCTCCCCTCACATGTATTAAAGTTTGTTGGCTTGAGTAATCTAACTCAAAATTTTAAGATATTGAGTGGAGAGAACTCCACTAATATAAATATATTATATTTTAAATTATTTTTAATATGAGACTATTTTAGTTTCTTTTCATATATAAAATAATTTAAATTTTATCTCATAAATCATGACAAATACGAGATTCACAATTTAGATCATAACTATATATAGACTATGATACCATATTAAAATTTATTGGATTAGTCCATCCATCTTAATAATGACCCAATCTAATAATCTTTAATAACATGGTCACACCGCATGCCCTCTCCTCCCTATAAAACCCTAACCCTACTGCAACATTACTCCATCACCACACCAAAGTGAAGCCTCCTCTCCTCACTTGGAAGTCTTACATCACATCTCTCTCCTTCAGGCCATGGCTTCCAAGGTCGGCGTAACCATGGCCGTGATCCTCTCCCTGAACCTGATCTTCTTCACAACCGTCTCCGCAACCTACTGCCCGCCGACCCCGGTGAAGCCGCCTCCGGTCAAGCCCCCACCCGTCAAGCCGCCGCCCTGCGGGGGGTGCGCGCCGGTGCCGGCGTCGTGCCCGAGGGACACCCTGAAGCTGGGGGCCTGCGGCAATGTGCTCAACCTGCTGAAGCCGAAACTCGGCGTCCTGCCCAAGGACTCCTGCTGCCCCCTGCTGGCGGGCCTCGCAGACGCGGAGGCCGCCGTGTGCCTCTGCACCGCCATGAAGGCCAGCGTCCTGGGCATCAACCTCAACATGCCTGTCGACCTCACCCTGCTCCTCAACTACTGCGGCAAGAAGGTGCCCGACGGCTTCAAGTGCGCGTAAACACTTCTGCCCCACTGGAAGCTGGATCACACACTGCACTCTCTTCCATGTCTTCGCCTCCATACATGGTTTCTTGGTCTGTCTCGTTAATTACTGGCGTCTGTGATGCTTGGGGCTGGTGTCCGTGTACGTGGGTTTTCTCTTTCTCATGTGTGGCATCTTCAGCATTATTGGTTTTGGCTACGAGGGAGGATGAACTGAATCCTTCATATTCCCGATTGCAATAAAGGTAAGTAATTATATGGGTGTGATGAACAGGGTTGTGGTTTGGCGATGGTAATTAAGTAATAATTCTCCAGTGTACGTACGTAATTTCTTGCCAATGTTTGTAATTAAACCTGTGAAAAGCTTAGAGTAATAAACTACTTGTCCATGAAGAACCACACTCTCTAGGGATCATCGATCGGTCTAATGTGCTGAGGTGAATTAATATAGGGTTACTTAATCCGGAATACTTGCCCTGGCAAGGACTTCAAGCATCCAAACGACCCACGGGAAGCTGGGAGTCTCACTCACTTCTACAGCATAATTGGGCAACAAATTTGGAGTCTAATAGGGTGTTTGGGAGTATTTTTTTAATTTTTTTTATCTAAAAAATTATATTATTTCAATTTTTTACTTAAATTTTAAAATTGATAAAAATTGGAAAATATTTGTTTGATAAAATTATCATAATTTTTAAAATTTTTGAAGACATATTTAGTAGAATGGCACCTAATACCCTCCCCAGACTATAATACCTTTCAGATCTTCCTCGCGAGTAATTGTTAGTTTTAATCATCTAGAGAGAGAATCTTATGGCTAAGAAACTCATCAAAACTCTCCACCAACACGAGAAAATGGCATCCAATGACAAGGAGCAAACAAACATCACGATCATATCCGCGGAATAACACAAACATTCCATCCTAGCCAACATTGAGAACAGAGAAACAAGAACGATGAAATTGGAATGTGCAAAATTTATCGTATCCACGTGCATCTGAATTTGGGATAACCGTATCCTTCATCTTGTGCATGATCTCCCTCCCCGTCATATTATTTTGTTGAGAAATTTAGGCAACCCCGATAATAATGGAGGCGAAACACCTTAGCATCTCTTATTCACACACACACACACACACACACAGAGAGAGAGAGACGTTGCTAGTGTAGGACGTTGTTACTGAGTGAAGGGAGGTCGAAGGGAAGGGTGGGGAGGCCTGGCCAATCGCCCTACATAGGGGAGAACGGAGGGAGATTATGTCGGTGTGAGGAGGACGGGGAGGCACGGAGGTGTTGCGGAACATGGGTGGTTTCTCAAAAAAAAATTTGGGTTAAGAGTGTTTTTGTTTTAGGAGAGATTAACAAAGGATGTGATTTCATCCTAAAACATAGGATGGGGGTTATCAAATATGGTAAAGTGGAGTTCTTATTTCTAATTTTTATTTGAGAAGAAAAAAGAGCTTAAAAAGTGCAACCGAACACCTAAAGCTATTGTAAAGTGAGGTCTTTATAGTGTCATTTAAAATTTGAAGTGTGCTTAAGCATAGTGCTTTTTCTTCAAAGTTATAGAATCGAATGTGTAAAGTTAGTTAAAACTTAGCAGTGCCATTGGGCCGAGTCAAGGCCTGACCTACTTAGGCCTGACCCAATCCAGCCTAGGCCTAGAAAAGGCCAGTATGGACAAATTTCATGTCCTTGTTAGAGCTCGGCCCGGCCCAGTTGTGTGTGTGTTTGTGTGAGTGTACGAGAGAGCGAGAGAGAGAGAGAGTACGATTGATCTACAAGAAGCTAGGGGGTATATGATTTCAAACATTTCATGCAATGTCAATTGTGCAATTTTTAAGTGTCTATATAGAAAACAAGATCATAAGGTGGAAGAGCATGCAGTTTTACTTCGTGTCCTCTCGATAGTTCCCGGTTTGCCATTTCCTATGATAGCGGGGATCAAATGGCCCATGATCCTCCACATAGGAGGACGATACGTTTCCATCCGGTTTGGTACACTTCGAAGTGGGCAGACACCCTTCACGTGCCCATGCAGCCATTTTTGTCGTTAACATTACGTTCACATCATCAAATTAATTAGAGAAATGTTTATTACTTGTGCGGACTGATAATTTTATTATGCGTCTTATATTTCATTGGGCCACATATGTAGTGTACGAGTCTCACTTCTTGTCAATTTTACACGTATTTTTAATGAGATTTTTAATGTTATAAGGGTGACAAATAACTATTTAATAATGAAAAATAGCTATCTAAAAGTGACAAATAGTTACGTAAGGGTGACAACTAGCCAACTCCGATCAGTTTTAGCACATTCTTGAGATGACAAATGAGACTTCCAATGTTATTTAAGGGTGACAAATAGTTATCTAAGAGTGAAAAATAGTTATCTATGAGTGACAAATAGCTATATAAGGGTGACAAATAGTCAATGCATGTCAATTTTCGCACATTCCCGAGGTGACAAATGAGGCTTCCAATGCTATTTAAAGGTGATAAATAGCCATCTAAGGGTAAAAAAATAGCTATCTAAATGTGACAAATAACTATATAAGGGTGATAAATAGTCAACTCCTGTCAGTTTTTGTACATTCTTGAGACAACGAATGAAACTTCTAATATTATTTAAAGGTGACAAATAACTATCTAAAGGTAAAAAATAGTTATCTAAGGGTGATAAATACATGAATAAAGGTGACAAATAGATGGAAGTGTACATAAGTATTTAAGAAGTATTTGAAGAATTTAATGGGTGGGACTCACGTGCCAATGACATGGACCAATAGCGCATTAGACGGGTGATATGACACACTCAGAGATGCAGGGGGGATGACCGGGGATCATCCTTGGACTTGTGCAACAAGCACACACACACGGGACGTGTGTCCCTATTTCAGTGATGGGCAAACTTTCACAGCGTTGTCCTTCCTAGGGTGACTCGCTAATGGTTGAACTGGGTTGTTCTCCGGGGTTGGCCCTCACTAATCAAGGTGTTAGCAGGCCTAGGTGTCCCGTCCCTTGGTCTTGGAAGTCCACGCTCGGTGTGGACAGAACTTATGTTGCTGGGCACGGGGACGCTCAAATCTCACTCATGGCAATGGTACACTCGATAAGACAGGGTTTGAGAGATCGAGCGCTCACTCCCCGTCGACAAGAGTTTGGAAAATACTAAATGAACATAACCTTCCAGGAGAGGGTGATTTAGGCGCTTAACATGCTGGTGTGAAGAAATCAGACCCGACCGGAGACGTGAGCGAGCGGGGAAGCGTGCTAACATGACCCGCACGTACGCTGCGTCGATGGCACTTGAGCTGAGATTTAAATACAATCACCAAACACCTCATGCAGGAAGGTTGAGCTCGGGGAGGGGCGGATCAAATTACAACCAAAGAGTACCTCCACGCAGGGAGGGGCAATTAGCCTGCCAGGCATGGGGGTGGGGATAGCAAAACTGAAACGTAGCCGCAGGATCGGATCTATCCTGAGCCTGAAAACGGTCTGTCCAGCAGTCAGGAGGGTGGAGCTTCGAGGCTTCTGTCTAGGGACGTCCGGCTAGGTGCAGTGTGGCATGGACGTTGACGCTACGTGTTATGCTTCCCACGACCAGCAGGTCGACTGGAGAGGACTGCAGGTGGTCACGCGATGATTATTGAGGCACAGATTGGACAACATGTGGATCCTCTTCATGAGATGCAGGTTGGCGAGCTCCAAGAACAGCTGTTGTCGTTTGAGATCCAATGGAGACTGCGGGTTGTCGGAGGGGTTGGGTGACGAGCCGGGGCATTCTCGGTGCAGGTAGGGGGTGCAGGGTTTGTGAGGAGTCCCGTGTTGTAGGGAGATGAGCGGAGCTACTGTGCACCCCGGCGATATGGAGCCATGGCGATGACGTGGTATGCTGCAACCTCGAGCCTCCGCAGAAGGGCAATGGCTGACGTGCACAGCCAGCGAGTGGCGAAGAGGAGCAGTGCCACGAGGTGGGGCTGTTCTGGCCCAATTGATAGCAGGAAGGGGAAATGGGGGCAGAGTGTGGTGTGTGTGGAGATGAAGAAAGAGGGGTCGGAGGCAATGGCGGAGCCAGGGGGCAAGGGGGGGCAAGGGGGGGCAATTGCCCCCCCCCCCTCCCCCCCCCCCTTGACTTGGATAAATCCCTCTCTCTTTACATTTGCCCCCCACCCCTTGTTGGACTTTTTGGGCCCATTAGATGTCTATCGATGGTGGATATCTAGGTTTTACGATGAAGTTAAAACGTCCACTGATGGTGGGTCAGTGTGAGTATTTATCACCCACATTCATTGGTTAATTGCCCCCCCCCCCCCCCCCCTTGACTTGGATAAATCCCTCTCTCTTTACATTTGCCCCCCACCCCCTGTTGGGCTTTTTGGGCCCATTAGATGTCTATCGATGGTGGATATCTAGGTTTTACGATGAAGTTAAAACGTCCACTGATGATGGGTATTTATCACCCACATTCATTGGTTGGTTGTTTAACCGATGATGGAGATTTTATTTTGTAAGATAGAAACCTAAAAGAGGTAAAAGAGGATAAAAACATCACAGTAGAACCATAAAAAGGTATTGCGGCTGCCGACCGAGAAACTTTATCTGTAGTTATGTAGGGTTATTTTTTGATGGTTAAGCATAAATAAAAAAAGGCTATCGGGCTGTGCCCAGGTTTGATTTGCAGGCTTGTAGCATGTCTCTCCGATCCGCACCTCCGCCCCCTCACACCCCACTCCACTCCGAGGAGTTTCTCTATCAATACGGTGAGTTTTCCCCCTTGCTCAATTCTCTTGTTATCTATTTGGTGACTTTTGCTGGGATCGTAGGGCTTTACCATGTGGTTTTACTTGGGAAAGACATTTCATTTAGGACTTTGATTTTATCTTTCTTTTTAATTCTTGTTTCGTGTATTTTCAATCACCCTTGCATGTCTCAGTAGCTTAACCTGGTTCTCCCTCTCAGTTGTTCCTGTTTGTGATTCATTATCTCGATTATATAATACAAAGTCAGCTCCCACTCGTCGGAAACACTGCACTAGATTTTGAAGCTGAAGTAATTTTTGTGGTGATCAATAGATGAATGATAATTTTGTAATATATATTGAGAAGGAGGCATTGGAAAGTATTGACAATGAGACAATAATGTAACGCTTTCAAAATATGAAGACATGTCGTGGACAACTCACTTGTAAAATATCTTCTACTTGAATGAAAATAAATAATTTTTATTATATTAATTATATTTTGCCCCTCCCCCCTTTCAAATATTTCTGGCTCTGCCACTGGTCGGAGGTGAAGGGAGGGAGCAGAAGTGAGAGGGGTAGATGGGGAAAGAGGGAGCTGGAACGATTCTCTCTTGGGACCTAGGAGGATGGCTGGCGCCTTGGGCAAGGGGTGGGGTGCTTGGGAAGTTCGAATCTGCCTAGGGAGTTGGGTGGACATAATGGAGGCTGGTGGGGGTGAGTTGGTGGTAGTTGGGAGCTAGAGAGAGAGAGAGGGAGGTGAAGGGTCTATGGGTGGAGGTGGTTGGGAGTGTGAAAGAAGAGTGTGGGGGTGGAGTTATGCGGGTGGTTAGGGGCGGGCACGTGTGGACTACGAATTTGAATGAGAGCAGGAGGGAATGCTGGCTAGAGTGAGGGAGAGTTTGGGTTAGGGAGAGAGAGGGGGCGGGTAAGAGAGAGAGGGAGAGATTTGGGTGGGAGTTTCTCACTCCACCTCTAGATTTCACATCCAATTGATTTCTCACCAAAAGAACACTCAAAAGTGAAACTTTTTGAAATGCAAATTGTAATGTTAGTTAACTTCTTTCAGAGCTCTTGGGCCCTTATTTATTGGAGCCAAATTTTTTTACAAGACCGTATCATGCCTTGACAAATAACTAAATGTCCTTTGTAATCTAAGGGAGCAAATAAAAGACATAATGACTATGAACTTAGGAAAATGACTCTAATAAAAAAAGTACATAGATCAGGGCTCAAAGAAATGGGAAATGATACTTGTCGATACTCCAACTCGATAACAATTTGGCACTGTGTCTAACCCATCCGGAGCGATGTGCGGGCGATGTCCCCGTCAACATATGGGTAACTTTTCTACCCGTCCAAGAAGATAACTAACACTTCTCAATGAATTAACCCGCACTATACCTTCTCAACACTGTTAGATCCAACGTAATCCATTGGGGGGAACAGAAATACTCCATTATTAACTGTCAAAAGAAGGGACACCGAATCGTTGCTTTAGTGGGTGTGCATGAGACAAGAGAGGTTCACGGGAGTGGCAGTACTCGTTGTCAAAAAAGAAGACCAGATGCATGCATGTCTACATGTCAGCCTCACTTGGCTGGTGCAGATGCCCTGTGTAAGAATTGATGTTTGCTACCTTTTGATCCATAGAACGAATTTAGACATGATGAGATACATGCGAAGCAATAATTGAGAAATTGCCCACTAATAATTAATTGAAACGGCATTAATTGTTTTGGTCAATTTTGGGGGATATTATCTGAAAATTGAAAGTTCAACAAATTCGTTAATGAACATTAACTAATATCTTTCAATCGATAATCATGTTGAATAAATGATGCAAACAGTGTAGCAATCTGGTGGTTGGGGTGAATGGGAGGTGAAAAGGATAAAAATAAACTTTAAAACAAGATGTTTTTTTCGGTATTTTTTTTTTACGGAGAAGAGAGAATCCAATCAAAATTAATTTCGAGAAAGAAGGAGGTTGGTGAGACGATCACGTCAAGTCATGACTCTTGAAACATGAGACTTAGAGATTCTTTGGCGAAACATCAATAATTTTGTGTGTGACTATTAAAATTGATGCAATATTCCTATCAATCCAGAATCGTCATGTAAAGCCATGCATATGCATATGCATATTTTCAAAGAAATCAGGAGTAAATCACGCATCTTCACCCCTATGTATTTTTAACGAAGAAATCGGTATTCGTTGAACGAATCTCTAAAATATCATTAAGTTGAGTCACGATTTAATCATGATTCAATCATATTTTGACAAAGGTTTGTTTATATATTAAAACTGTATCACATTAAACTTATTTAATATTGACATTTTCAATCCTTTTCACAAAATGTTAAATCTTCTAGCTAATTTGAAACTCTTTTTTGGAGCTGATTATTTTTTTCTAACATTTTTATAAATAAATTATTGTTATAAGTGAATTTATAAAAAAATATTCTTGAAAATATATTATCAGGAATATCACTGTATAAAATTAAATAGTGCATAGATACCCTATAATTAAGGTCATCCAAGCGTGATTTTTTTAAATTTTTGATAAAAATAGTATGTTCGTAAATAAAAATGATATATTTACATAATATAATTTTACGTAATGATTCTTATTTGATGTCATTATGCGTTGGGTAAGACTCGAACTCGGGTGACCCTGTAATCGCTCAGCTCTCCGTACCACTCTGCTAGATTCCCCATTATCAAAAAAAAAGAATACAATATTTTCAGATTCCAAAAATTAGTGTTAATATTATTAAATGATATGAGATAAAACTTAAACTATGACTTCTCACCGTCGACGATGACTTCTCACCTTTCATGTTTTCTTGCATGATTAGCGTCAGATGCCTCATAAAAGTCTTATAAAAGTCTAAAATAATGATAGAAAGAGTGAATATATGAAATACGTTTAGATTCAACTGAGTCACATAGGTTTTATCAGGTCTAGTGAGTTATATAAAACTCGCCTGAGTTAACCAAACTTGACCAATCTTTAGATGTTGGCCAGTCTACCTAGATAGATTATTAACAAGGGTTTGGGACCGAGGGTCGCGCGCGGGTCACCTGATCAGATTGGCCAGTTCAGTCTAGGTTTTAAAGCATTGATGCCCACCTTCCTTGATCATGAATCATTGAATCCTAGAGGAAAATAAACTAGGAACAAGTGTGTGTGTGATTTAATTAGATAGATTATTAACAAGGGTTTGAGACCGAGACACAGGTCAAACTTATCGAATTGACCCGCTATAAGTCTCGATTTTAAAACACTGAGACCCATCTTCCTTGATCCGGAATCTAGGAGGAAAAGAAACTAGGAATAAGTGAGTGTGTGCGTGCGCGCCCGTGTGATTTGGGGTTTGGGAATTGAGACCTCGAGGGTAGGCGTCGTTCATGTTCGGGGTTTTTAAGTCCCGCTTTGTTTGAGATTTATGTTAAAATTATCTTCACCTTAATTTAAATTTAAGTTATTTTATTTTGGCGAGAGTAAATTTAGATAATTCACTTAAAAATGACTTAATCTAACTTAAGTCGAAGTAAACTCTTTCAATTCCCACCGTTTAATGTTTTGTGGAGATTGGCCTATATATATTGACTATGGTTATTGCAAACAATATGTAAAACTAGTCTCATTGCCTACTACTCAACTGAATTCGCTATTAAAATATTATTACTCTAGTAAAAACGTGGGTATAAGTGTCCGTATATATTCAATGACCTACGCAAGTGTAGGTATTGGTCATAGGTAAATATTTGCTTTCTTGTAGTGTTAGTGACAACTTCTAGACATGAAGCATCTATTTTGGGCCCAAGATACTTTCTTTTCCCTTCTATTAAAATATTAAAAGTAAAATTTATTAATTTTAGAAAGTCGTAATAAAAGATTTGTCCATTAAATTAGGAACTAGGTCAATGTGTATCTATCAGAGGAAGTGTTAAAATCTTCTTCCTAACTAGATTAAAAGTGACTTTTAGGTTGAGAATTTTCTCTACTTTTAGTAACTTTCGGCTTATAATTAATGATTCTATATATGAGTCAAGAATTTGTAGTGACTACTCCAAAACTTATTTCTCCACTAACAATATCATTTTTTTAATCTCTCTTAAAGTTTGAAGGTTCTCTAGATCTCTCTTCTTTTCATGTTTGTTTCGCTCTCCTTCCCTTTTCTTTCCTTGCAATCACATAGGGCTGGTACGCTCCATCAATAAGCCATGGATATAAACATGTGAATCTGGTAGTGGATGGTATAAATAAAATATAAGAAATGTTAATTTTATATATATCATTCTTATACGTAAAATATCAAAGTTGTCATCTGTAGTTATCAATGTCATATATATCATCATTATTAAGCAAAGATTTTAAAAAATAACACCAAGTATCAAAAATACCCCCCGAGTTTGTGCGGAGAGATGTGTGGTTAATAGGAATGTTTGGGAGAAATTTTCATCGTTCAGTGATATTTTTGAAATGTTTGATTGATAACTATAATATTTATGATATTTAATAACAAAATATGATAAGTTTGATATTATACATGTAACGGTATGGTATATGTGAAATTAACCCATATAAGAAAATAAATAGTACATAAATTAATTTTTGACTGTGTATAACATAGTCGTTAGGCAACTAAACTTCTAATAGTTAAATATTAACAACTAACTACATGATAATAGTTCGGAATTACAATCGCAAAAATTGCCCTCTTAATTACATGCATTGCTTGAACATCATTTTAAGATACACATCGATATATATAATCTCACTACATTAAAATACGCGGGAAATTAATTAATGTCCAGACACGGTAAACTTTCAGATAAATAAAAATAATGTGAGTTAAAATTTAATGATAATTAAAAAATATTCCTAACATCTCATTTGGTTATACAAAATTAACTTCGCAGTATAAATATAAATACAGAACTATAATCGTACATGTAGAAAAAGACTACGTTCGTAATTATCTCTAAAAGTTGAATATAATTCAATTATTTGATATCCAATGGACCAATACGACACCGGTAATTTAATCAGATAGCTACGGAAACAAGATCAGAAGAGTACACACATCATTGATATGTCTTTGGTCGTTTGAGACCTCTTCGATTCGCATGGGTTTACTGTTTGCTTCTATAATGGTAACATGTCCGGGCGCTTTGTTGTCACATTTAATCTAGACGCACGTTTTGGTGAGGACAGTGGGACAAGGGATGGAAACATGGGGTTGTTGATCACTTGTACGTATGCAAACATGAGCTAATTAAGTTAGATCAAGAAGAAGATACGATCAAATATATGAAGACTATTTCAAAAGAAACATCCTAACAAATAAATATAATATTTTTGTATCCATGGAATATAATTACATATGCATCTAGGAATATCAAGGTAACATGTCAAATGTCTTACTGATTAAGTCTTGAACTCAAGATGTTAAGTATTCAGACTGAGTCTTAGACCAACTGCGTTAGATTCTGAATTATAAAAAAAAGGTCTAAGTGATTAATTTGTTAACCGCGAGGGGGGATGCGGAAATAATGGAGTTGCATAGTTACCTATTTAAAATGTTAAAAAAGTTCAGACAAAATTTTTAAAATTTTTTATGGCGATGTTTCCTTGTCGTATCTCCGTCACAAGTTAAATGTATACTTTTTCACACTTTTGTGTTAGCATGTGTGCATTATATCCCATAATGATCATTTGTTAAGTTGAAGAGAGAGTCCATGGCCTAGCTTGTTGTCACATTTCTCAACTTAACAAAGTGAACTGTGAACCAGTATGTAAAGCTGATTAATGGAAAAGATATAAAAAATGTATACTTATATTATCGAATACCCTTCAAAATATTTTGTTATGTTAAGATATTTCTTGAAGTCATCATATCATGAATATTTCTCTGGAATGGAAAAAAATGTCATGATTATCTTTTTGGATGTCACATGAGGAGCATATATATATAATTATTAAAATTTATTGGATTTAGTTATCCAATGCAACATTTAAATGTGTTGAGTGGAGAGGATTTTATATTAATATAAACACATTATATTTTTAGCTCAATTTTAATACGAGATTATTCTAACATGTCTCCTCAAGTACAGTCAGATTTAAACTTTGTTACGTAGACTATAACAAATACGGGATGTGCGACTCAAATCATAATCATATATATAAACTCTGATATCATATTAAAATTTATTAGATTGAAACATTTAACTCAAAATCTTAAGATATTGAGCGGAGATGACTCCACTAATATAAAAATGTTATATTTTTTATCCCATTTATATATCGGGACTATTATAACAAAGACATCGTCCATGACATAAAAAGGATAATTATGATTTTTTCCTCTTAAAAGGATATTCATGGCATTATATATATGAGTTTAAATGGATGCACCAGATGAAAACTTTGGCCTGTTGGACCCCTAAGCGCCCAGCCAGGGCCGGTGAGCTTCTCTCCTCCGATGTAGCTAGGCTCCCCGCTGGTCAGCACCCGAGCATCACCGGAAGAACTGCAGGAGGAGGAGGGAGAGGGAGAGGGAGAGGGAGAGAGAGAGAGAGAGAGAGGCGCATGACACAGAACGAAGGAGGAGGAGGAGATAATAGGGTGCAGGTAGACGGATAGAGTGAGTGTGTGTGGGTACGTGCGTGTGCGCGTCACTCGGGTTTTGAGCATGGAAGAGAGAAAGTTGATCGAGGAAACGTCCTGTTTGCTGGTATATGTGAAGCGAGGAACCCACTGTTTAGAGTCAAATCAGTCTAGAAGCCAGAACATTACCGGGCTCCAATATTATATTAAGGATTTTTGGTTCTCTGGTTCTGTAACGTGTCCATGTAGCAGCTGAAAGGAACAAATTAATTAGATTTTCAAGAGCGGAGTAATTGGAAAGAACTAAATAGAACTAAATAAGGTTTAGTAGTGAATGATTGCACGACAGTGATTTTGATGGATTTTAATGTTTTATAATTTCGAGAGGGAGATTAAATTTTTAGAACATGAGTTGTTCGATGATCTCTATGTCAAAATATCACAAATCTATAGCGAAAATATACTTGCATCTATGAAAAATAGTCTTCCAATCCAGTACGATATTATCCAACGACACTGCAAGATGATAAGATGTTAAGGAGAATGAGATGTCTCGTATGGATTGGGGATCATGACCCGGTCTCTTATATAAACAAGGAGACCATTGTTGTGTGCACTATTATAACACCCTTTGATGTCATTTTTTATTTTAACATATCATAAAAATAGAAATAACACCCTAAGAACTCCACCATTGTTGTGTGCACTATTATAACACCCTTTGGTGTGTTTCTGCAACTAATAGTTCGACTTGTTTGCATGCTGCGTGGACGCTAAGAACTCCAACGTTAACCTTCTAAACTGTCTCCGAGCTAGATGCCTATCAGGCTCAATGGCTGCGTCGACCTTGTCTAGCAATGGCGTTGACGCATGGATACGTTCCAGTGAACAAATAACTTGGCCTTTTTAGTCCCTATCAGGCAGATGAAACGAAGTCATCAGTTTAAGTCTAAACCCTGTACAGTCTCTGAAGAATGCAAAGCATTGTATAGACTTGGTTAGACTTTGTAAAGTGAAGTCCAGTGTATAGACTTCAGTTAAGGTCAGGCTTCTAACAACGAGTGTATAGACTTGGGCCTAACAAATGAATGTATAGGGTTGAAGCCTGACAACCCAATGTGTAGACTTGAAGCTTGAAAGGATGTACACACTTGACCAATTCAAAGGCGAATCGAGTGTACAGACTCTGAGTCCAAACCCAACGGCTGTACAGACTTGACCAAAACAAAGGCAATCGGATGTACAGACTTTAGAGGATGCAGACTCTGTATAGACTTCAACTCAACCATGCATAATGTATAGACTTTGTGAAGCGTGAATGCAATGTACACACTCACAGCGTTGACGCTGCAGACTTGAGAATGCTCACAGCGTTGACGCTGCATGAGACGTAGGCTGTACAGACTTAGCCTAAGCCAATGCATGAACTGACGTTGTATATACTTAGCCAATGCAATGTACATACTTCCTATATGAGGGAGCAGTGTATAGCCTTGCTGTGAAGAACAGCAATGTGTAGACTTGACAGTGAGACACAACGTGCATCAGTGTATACACTTGAGTAAGTGAAGCCGATGTACAGACTTGCCGATTCGAAGCCACTGTACAGACTTTGAAGAGCAGTTCAATGTATGGACTTGTAAACAACCGATGAATGAACTGAGGGGTCGACCCATCAGCACAAGGGGTCGACGCACCACAGACCAGACCAATGGATAAAAGGCACCAAGCGTCAACGCATTGCCCAAGCAGCGTGGACGCATCAGATCAAATACTTCTTACTGCTACCTCTGAAGTGCCTTGGCAGCGTCGACGCTGCAGTTCGATGGGTCGACGCTGCAGTATCAAACTGCAGTCTAAAGAGCAACAGAACATGACTGAACAAGAGATGCTTTGCGAAAAAGAGAACTCTACCCTATGCTGGTGCCTTGACTGCTGTGTTCATCAAGGTTAGAATTTCATTGGAAGATGAACATGTTCAGATAATTTCAAGGACCAATGTCTACTGTCAGAAATTCATTGGCACGTTTATGCATTACAAGAAGAAAGGAAACATGATAGTAAGAGATCTTCCAGGCTATGAGACATTACAAGGTCCAACAGTTCCCTCAACCGAACTTCAGGCTACTCCAGACACACACATTGGAGCTATAGTTCCTTTTGGAACATCTCCACCCTCTTCACCTCCTCAGATGTTCAGAGAGTCAGATGCACCTCCAGAGTTCCATACACAAACATCTGCACCAGATCAAGCCGGCACAAGCTCCAATCATTCTCTTCATTCCCATATGATGAAATATATGCAGGAGCAATTTACTGTCATGAAAAGTGAAAATTTTAAGCTGAACTCCAATCAAGAGCTTATTCATACCCAACTAGTATATGTCAGTGCACAGCTGCTTCCTATTATGAATGAACTTAAGGAATTCCGTGCAGACACTCAGATGAAAAACACTGAACTTCAACAGCAAATTCAAGAGCTTTCTGTTCAACATTCACAGTTCCAGGATGCAGTAGTTCACATCTCCTCGCAGCTTAGTTCCCAGCATCTAGCCGGCTCCAGCTCTGATATTCCCTCTACAGTCACAGCTCACTTCGATCATTTATTGAACACTATGCAGCACTGGGCTACGGACATAAATACACAGATTGCACATGTTCAAACATCTGTCAAGCAGACAAACCAACTCAAATATCTGTCTGCATCCAACCACCACAGTCACTTTGAACATCTTTTAATGACGTTGTTCATTCCCACAAGCCTTTATTTCGTTTTGGATGATGATGGCCAGAGATGCTGATGATGATGACACCTCACTCTTCACACATGTCTGTGAAACATGGGCATGAACAGGTGAAGCATGCACTGGCAGGCATTTGGTCTGGAAATGAGCTGGTGAAGCATACACATGGGGCATATAATTAAGACTAACGATAATAAGTAGCATTACATTCTAGTAAAAACGATTACATGTCCAATATAGGACTTACATTGCATACGTCTCTCTTAAACACGTTCACTTGAATAGGCAAATGACAAATAGTACAAATATGACACAATACATCAGTAATTTTAAGTTTTTCAATTGCAACTCTGTCCTTTTTAATTTCTTTGTCATGCATTCTTCCATCGTCTTCAGTTGATATTTGACATCCACAACATTATAGGTAGTATCATCAACCCACTCAAAGAAACCGCAATCCCCGTCAGTATTTGCATACGGACAACAATAGAAACGCTTGCCTTTCGACCTCTCACGATTTGAGACGTAAACCCGACAATTACCCCTTCTACAGTTGCATTCCATCGGCGGCACACGAGATGAGACGACAGCTCCTCGAAACAACTGCATTCCACTAACATTTGATGACTGCATACGACACGAACAAGTTATTATCACTGTAAACATAGATGTGGAGAATAATCTAGCCATCAAAATAACATACCATTTCAGACATGGAGAGAATAACAAGGGTCGATTTGTCGTGTTGGGCGTGATGGCAAGGGCCGGCGGTGGTCGGTGGGCCGTCGGCGGTAGGCCGTCAGCGTCGACCGGTGGGGCTTCTGCGGCTGGGGCCTTGCGGTGGGGCGTCTGCGGCGGCCGGTGGGGGTAGTCCGCAAACTTGCAACGGCGGTGGGGCGTCTGCGGGGGTGAAGGGTTTCACTTGGAAAGGGTCATGAGTAAGGGTAGTTTAGGATTTTTAACTTTTTTTAACGGAAGGATGGAATATTCCATCGAATATCCAATTGTTTTAACGTCGGTGAACTACACGGGCCTTTCTGTAAGAGTTACACGATTTTAAGGACTTTTTAAACAATAGAGAGATTGTAGGGACTAAAAAGTAATTCGTTATATTTGTAGGGACTAATATGCAAAAAACCCTATATTTTAATATTATTGATATTTTATCTAAATTACATATATATTTTAAATTGATCTAATATTCTAAAATAACTTAGGCCCAATTTTAAATCGGAGTAAGATTAACAATGTGTTAATGACCCTGGTTAAATCCCCATTAAAATCTGAATAGGGTAAGTAAATGCTAGAGAGAGACAAGTGAGTCCCACTCACTTCTCTCACACTCAACAGCTCTTCTCTCAATGTCTGAGAGGTGTGGTGGGACCCATGTACTCCCTCTCGAATACTCTTCCCTCACTATCTTACCCCGGCCTTAATGATTACTCTCTCCACGGGATTCTAGGAAGTCTCCAATTTAACCCGGTTTCTAAACGAGCGTTTGGAAAGGACGTAGGGTAGAGGAATTTTTTCAAAATCTTTTAGGGTCGCTTTGTTAACGGAATAAGTCCCGGGTAGAATGAGTTATTCCATCTTTTCACCCTTGTTCGAGTTTGATAGTAGGGTTAAGTTATCAAGGGTCGGTTAGGATGAAAGCCCTTATTCTAAGAATAACTCATTCTACCATTTCTTAGGAATGAGTTATTCTAGGGGGTAAGAACATGTTATCAAACTGAAAAAGAGAAAAGTCCAAGAATAAGTCATCCTAACCCATCTCATATGAGTTATCCTAATATATTATCAAACAGGGCTTTAGAGAGAGAAGAAACACATTTTAGATAGTTTTCGGAGATTTTTCAATTCTATTCTCTTTCTCCTTATCTCTCTCTCTAAATCTCGAAATCCACTATAAATAAAAGTTGATGAAACATTGAAATATTTAAAAAAGTTTTTAAAAAAAAGATTCTAATAATTAGAAAGCTTAAAATCTCTCTCCTATGTCTTTTCCAAACGCGTTATTATTGTTCGGGGAATAATAGATCTCCCTCTATCCGTCCGTGTGTACTGTAACAGCGGTTCTAACCATTTAGCTTTTGTGACCAGGTGCCTCCTCCATCGCTTCGTCTGCTGCTAAGGTAAAGATTGGAACAGAACGGAGACATGGCTTCGCTTTGCCGTTGGCTGATCCACCCAAGAGGCACACTACCACTCGTTACTTGATGCGAGAACACATCACTACATTGCGTAGAAGCCAAAATGCTTTACTTCCTTACCACAAGATCATGTTGGCCTAAAAACAGGCATGCATCCATTGGCAAAGCATACAGTTGGCACCATATTCCCCTTCTTCAAACGCAAGATACAAAAAAAAGCATTAAAATGGCCGTCAAATCGGAGCCATACCCCCATCACCCGTTCTTTTCTAACTTTTTGATTCATGGACGAGTGAACAGGAGACGGATGTGAAACCAGGTCACGGGAGCCCACTGTGTGGTGCAATGCAATCACATCATGCCTTTTTCTTGTCACGGGAGGACACGGGCTTCCGAAAATTTTCCCATTTGTCCGGTTAAACTGAAGGAGGAAGTTTTCATCTACTAGAGATATTTTTTTCGATCACTGACAGTGGTCCGAGGAAGTTTGGAAATTATGGACACAATAACACTCCGTGTCCTTTCTAACTGTTCCCATGCAAGCCAAAGCTTCTTTAAGGGCTGTCAAAATCAGGAGAGTAGCAGTCGCACATGGACTGAATGAAATCCCACGGACGATCGCCCGTGTCTGAAATTTCCAGATCTCACAGCATGTTTCATTTGAGATTTCTTTGGGATTTATTTATTAGAGAGTTTAGGGGTTTGTTCTGTTGCTCCACGCTATTGTCTTTGATGTGTGGACTTGCATGAGACGTTTAACGAAGCACCTCATGTTTCAAGTTATCTCGGACAAGATCCTGAAACTTTGGCCTCGAGCATACACCCTATTTTCGTCGAAGTTAAAAGTAAATCTATGGATCTTCAGATACAGGACGACCGTACGTAACTGATGGGAAGATCCACGTACGTCGATAATGCATTCTCCACCGAGAACACGTAAACAAATCTGGGTAGATAAAAATTAGAAGGCACACATCTGAGATATGAATCGGCACAGCACAACTAATTAGGTAATGGGCAAAGTGAAATTTGAGAGGAGAAATGCACAATGGAGAGACGAATCAAACCCATGTTACATCATACATACTCTCGTGTGTCAAGCCCCTGTTTACATATGTAAAGCAGAGCGAGGCACACTACATATATATCTATATATATATTTATTTTTACCGGAAGATGCACGACATCTCTTGCCGTCTAATTAGTAGGCACGTTCCCGCAGCTACAACGGCACAAGAAACCAATTACAAGTGCAAGTGCATGCAAGAACAAGGAATTATGCAGAGAGGTAGTGAAGGTGGGAGAGAACGGACGACGACGACGAAGAAGAGGATTGCAAGGGCCTCATGGGCAGATGAAGCCGCTGGGGACGCTCTTCCCGCAGTAGTTGAGGAGCAGGCTGAGGTGGATGGGCAGGACGAGCTTGATGCCCAGGATGTTGGCCCTGAGGACGGTGCACAGGCACACGGCGGCCTCGAGGTCGGCCAGCCCCTCGAGCAGGCTGCAGCAGGGCTTCTTGGGCGGCTTGCCGAGCTCCAGGTTGATCAGGCCGTTGAGCACGTTGGCGCAGACGCCGAGCTTGACGGTGTCGGCGGGGCACCTGCCCCTGGAGGGGGTGGGGGTCGACGGGGGGCAGGGCGGCGGCGTGGGCTTGGGCGGCTTGGGGGTCGGCACGCAGGTGCCGCAGCCGCTGACCACGGCGAAGAAGAGGAGGTTGAGGGAGAGGAAGAGAGCGGCTGCTGCCTGGGTCGTGGAAGCCATGGGGGAGATACAGAAGAACCTGGTGCCAACAGTGTACTTGATCCTAGCACCACCACCAGTGTGTTTAGCGCCTGTGATGGGTATTAGGGGAGGGGGTGCCCTCCATTTATAGGGAGGAGAGAGGGGAATGGGAGGGTTGTAAGAGCCGGTTGTTTTCTAACAGTGAAGGGAAGGAGGAGGAGATACAGTGGTAGCCATGCCAGTTGTGGGAACTCGAGCCATGTGCAGGAAGAGGGCCGGCGGATGGGGTTGGTGGCCGTAGCTGGCAAGAGGAAGGGGGTGGTCGGATGAGCCGAAGGGTTTGGAGGGTTGTGCTTCCGGTGGGAGGAGGCGGACAAACTTGCTAACCTGGCTCGGGCCAATCAGAGACGCAATGTCAGATATAGCCAATTCGCCACCGCCCCCCGCCAGTACCCTACACTGGTGCTCCTACGTGCTTGCTGCTTGCTCTCTGCAGTCCACTCTGTGCTGCTTTGTGACGGCATGGCGGCCATCCCCTCCAGTGTTTAGTACTACTACTCGCGTTTTGTGCTCTCCCGCGCCCATGGCGTATGCATACTCATGTCGATGCTTCCTGGATGTGTTGTGTGATTGCCGTAGTGAAAGCATCGTGTGGCCGAAGTGTGAGATCCTACTAAGCATTCATACAGCAGTACTGTTGTGGGGGGAGAAAGATCCTTTATTATGTTGGTTGCCAATTTTTTCGATAACCAATTATTGTGTGCCACTTCAAAAGTAAAGTTACTTAAAATAAATAAATTTTAAAGAGTGGAACCGGAGGAACTTTTTTTTGCTAGAAAGAGTTTAAAAATAAAATATTGAAATAAATAATTTTATTTTTAACATGACAAACTGTGATTAGTTACTGAAGAATTTCAAGTACGTACACCATGACCATAAAGGACATAGACTCGTATTTGTGCGTGTGTGTGTGTGTGTGTACGAGAGAGAGAGAAGTTTAACGGTCTATGCCTCGTGATTTTTCTCAAGGAATTTTCTCATCATATGATAATATGTGACCTTTCCTTATCTGTTGAAAACTTTCTCAAATCAATATTTAATTAAATTTTGAGTTCAAGTTCAGGTCAGTTCAGACTTTCTCAATCTAGATTCGGCGCACGCCATCGTATCGTAACCATTCTGATTCGACCTCGGGAGGGTGCAGAGATTTAGTCTCACATTATTCTATTGAGATAATATTTGGGTGTCTCACTCCTAATTAGATAATATGTGGGTGTCTCCCTTCTTGTTTGTTGAAGATTTTCTCGAACTCAATATTTAGACTTTGAGTTTAAGTTCAGATCTTTAACAATATCCATCGCTTAATGAGTTGCTACCAGTGTGGACAAGGAAACAAGTATATAGTATCAAGAAGAACAGTGGAGCAGTATTGTCTCTCTGACTTCATCCCCTCACTCGAAACTTGTTTGTCCGTGGGAATCAATAAGAAATCTGGAAAAGAGCTGCTCAATCGGTTTCATAATCAACAACCCTAGAGAGAGAGAGAGAGAGAGAGAGAGAGAGAGAGAGAGAGAGAGAGGCATCTCTATCACTCTTCTAATTCTTTTCTCATTCGTCCAACCCTTGGAGAGATTCTTGCATATCTCTTCAGCTGGAATGTTGCAGAACTAAAGAACTAATCCGTAAATATATATAATGTTAAGCATGGAGCCCGGCCGGTATTGCGCTGGCTTCAGAAATGATTTGACTTCATGACAATGGATACGTTGTTCTTTAGTCAAGCGGGGCATGTGGATGTTGCGTGTGCAGGTGAAGAACTGATAAATTGCGGATAGTAATTAAACAAGAAAATTACTGTTGACTTCTAACTTCACCGTTCTCAAATGTATGGTCATTCTCATTTAATTGTGAATGGAAACACTTGGGAAAGCCTCAGCTTAGCTGGAGATTGCATGGGAAATACGAGTGTATATATAGTTGATCAGCCTGGATTTTCTCAATTACACCCTGTAGAATTAGACAATGCTCAACAGTAAGCCAATCACAATGCCCCAGATTTTCCATCCATCCTTGAAGATTTTTATATTTGCTTAGGAGAGGTAACTATTCTCCGAGGTTCCTCTCAAACAATGTTGGCTATATGGCAAACTAACTATATCCTCCATCCCGATAGTCCAATGGACAATCTGACCACTATGCATGGGAGGAAATTCCACCTCAAAAAAATAGCAAAAATGTCTATTTAGCCATTCCACCTCAAAAAAAAAAGGCCACAGAATGATATATACCGTGCAATGTCTAAGGGGGCATAGCATAGCACATTATGTCTAATCAAGAGATCGAACGGTAATAAACATATATTAAGGCTGCGCTTGCTAACTCAACGAGATTACGACTTTTTTCACGGTGGAAAGAAGTTTTCGGAGATTATGAAAAGTGAAAAATTTTCACCGGATCTCTCTCTAAAATTTGTAATTTTATTTTTGAATAATTTGATGTGCCATTTATATATTTGATAAAAATTTTAAGAGGTGAGAATTTCGATGGTATAATCCACCTCTCGTTTGGGTTGGCAAACTTAGCCTAAACTCAAATTAGATACTCCTAAAGTCTAGAGTATGAACCCCACTACAACATCCATAAGGTATACTTAATTAGATGGTCATCTAGAACAATTAATCAAGAATATATTCCTCCACATACTATTGTTTTGACCTATGTAAACCTTCAGTAGAACAGCCATAAGGAGAAAAGCAGTTTTTTGCAAATTGAGTAATTTGAAAAAAAAGACAGCTCCCATTTCGGAGATGTATAATCTTAACAGCTTCAGTCCTGCTGGACTCTTGGGCTTCGTTGGCTCCCTTTCAATCTATAGACTTCTACAGTCTACACCTTCTTGTGCATGCAATAGACGTTTGTTTTCTCATTTCTTGCTCTGCTAATAGGAGAATTAACAAACCCTCCATGAGAGGCTTGACTGAGATGATGGCATACGGGCAAGCTTTATGGATATTTTCCAGCCAACTCTTCTCTATACTCACAGGGAGAGGAACTGCAAGAAGCTGATGCAATGCCAATTACTTTAGAGTGAGGAAGAGGAAGCCACGAAGATCTTCTCTCCCCCTAGAGTGTACTTCCAAGGCATGCATGTGCCAAGGGTATCGACATCCTAGACATATGACAAATTTGGCGATACTTTTATTTAAAAGTCATTCCTAACTTCTACTTTCCACATTGCAAATATATAAAAAAATTATCCCTGAATTTGGATGGCTCAAAGCTTAAAACTTTAATCTAGACAATTTGAACACTTAACCTAGAGTTGCAAATATATAAAATTACATAAATGATTGGAGCTTCTTTCGGACCAGTAAATAAAAGATGGTTTGAACCCTGATGCTCCAAAAGCTGCAGTCTGTGTCGACTTTTTTTCTCTCTCTCTCTTCAGAAAAAGATGCCATCAACTTTTCGCACTTGGGAGGACAGTGACCGTATCTACATAATGGCAACGTGGTTTCACGACTCGAACTTTCCTTTTCAAGTCAGGTATGTGGAAGCGTTAACTGATCTCTTCTACGGCCACGATTTTGGTCGGTCCACCGTCAAAGAGGGGACCGAGATTTGGTCCCCAACATCCGTAGGCCAGGTATTGGATATAGAGTTAGTTAGTCTTTGTTACACATCCAAATTTATTACACACTTTGGGTGTGTAATAATTTTTTTATAAAAAAATATGGGGATGTGGGGCTCCATCTCTCCCAGCCGTCCATACAGCTCACCGTAAGATCGAAGGCATAAAAAATCCAACAAAAAAAGAATGGGTCATACGAATTTATTTTTTTTTGGATTTTTGGATTATTTTTTTAATATTTTTGGGCCGTCCAATCTTGAGACAATCTTGAGACGGGCTGTATGAACTAATGGAGGAGGTGGGCCCCCACATCCCGATATTTTTTTTAAAAAAAGAGAAAATAAAACTTACTGCACACCGAAGGTGTGCAATAAACTTTGGGTGTGCAGCTTGATATATTTTTAGCTCACGACGTGATCATTAGGTTGGGTTAGGCTGGTTGGGGCTGGGCCAATTTGGAGGCCCACTTGATCTCAATGTAACCTTAGTACTTATCAGAAGAAAAAGAGTTATTGCACACCATGGGTTATTGCACATCTAAGGTATGCACCATTTTTTCTTTCTTTTTTATAAATTTTATAATGTGAGGTCCACGTCCCCTTAACTTGTCCTACAAGTCGCACATATATCAAATAGTCAAAAAAATCGGATCAAATAAATAGTGTTGGACCTATTTTTTTTAATTGGCCCAAATGAATAGTGTTGCACACTTGCACTCACGACTCCTCCTGTAGGCTACGTAAAATAACCTCTTCCACACTCTAATATTTAAATAGACGTGTGATTTTGACTATAAAAAAGATATAGTAGTTGAATCATAAGACGCTGAAATAACAAGACAGAGAGAAAGAATGTGCAAACAACTATAAATACGGCGGATAGTTCATTCTCTCGTACAATTATATGTTAGAGAGAAGAATGTGCAAACAAGCGCACATGTCTGAGGGATAGCTTGCATAAATATTATGCATATAATACTCATTCCTAGTGAACGATAACTTTCGGAACTTGAGTGAACAAAGGCATGTACGTGTTGTGATCAACCAATCTCTCAACTATTTTTATATTTTATATTGAAGGCTTTCATTCTTTGATGAATCAGAGCCAAAAGTAGGGACATTCAAAAGAGCATGAGCCTACTTCGATCATAATGCTTCTACATGCACTAACTCTTTCATTCCTGGGTGTGATTTAAATGTCCCCATCCTACCGGGGACATTGTTTCTACGGAACATTCGTTCTCTTATTTTGTGTGACATTTAATCTTCGTAGACATTAAGGGCGTGTTTGACATCGGCGTAAGGGGGGGGGGGGGGGCGGCTAACCGACCCCGAATGGTCGATTGAGATACTCGGGGTCAGTTAGCCGAGTTGTGTGAGGGGGAGGGCGAGAGGAGACGGGGCCCACCGGTTAGCCGGTGTCGACTAACCGGGGGACAACCCCTTTGTCAAACTCGCCCTAACGAATTTGAGGATCTTTGACATTTGGATTGCACGAGGGCAGATCCATGGTGAAAGAAGCACTCGATCAAAAATCAATAATTATGCTGTTTGCGGGCTATTAGTGTGGTAAATTGGTGCACCTTAGAAAATGTCAGCAATTGCACTTCTTCGAGAGAAGTTGTGAAACCTCAATTTAAAATCTGCGTACTGCACGTAGGTCACCACAAGGTGTCTGAATTAATTAGTATAAATATGTGTTGTTTGTGTGATTGAATTTCTTTTCATCTCTGCTCTCCTTCTACATGCTTTATTTTAGATGTAAATTTATTTTAATAATATTTTTTATTCGACACTCTCGTTCACTCCCCCCTCTTGGTCACTACTGACAAGACAAATTTTGAGTCTACTTTTTATTTATTTGACACCGAACTTCTACTAGACTTCATAAGATATCTTAAACTCTAATATAGATAGTGTAGAGGCCAGAATATGATATCGTGAACTAGAGCTACATCTTTAAGATTTGTTTGATGGAAAGGAAGTCCCCACCTAAAAGAAAATTTGTACACAGAGAAATCACATAAGAAGGAGTCTTAGAAGAGATCTCAGGAGACAATCATCCGATGTTTAAGTCAGGAACGCGCTAAGTGAAGGGGAAGAGCACTCAAACGTAGAGACAAGGTGCTCAGATAGAGAGAGAAGATGAATGAAAGAAGGTAGAGAGTGTTCGAACGAATCAATGGAGATGGTGAGCACTCTAGAGCTTTGTGGGAGACTAGGAGATGAGTGGAATGGAGGTCGAGTTGAGTATAAGAGACATTATGAGCGTTAAAAGTGTACCTCCTTAGCCAGACTTATAGTGCCCTCCTTGAGGACTCTATGTTTCCTAACTTGGTGGTTGTAGTAGTGGAGTGATGGCTGCTCTGATCGTGGAGTCATAAGTTACTCATCCACTCGCCTTACAAGAGGTGAGAGGGTGGAGTCTCCCTGAATTCTCACCAAGTGACGTGGGGACGTGGGTAGGACTGTCAATGGTGTTGTGCCCCTGTGATTTTGATGATAGCAAACACTATGAGTCACCATATGTTTGTGTTTGCATGAAAGATTGAATGATTGCATGCTCAGTCATTTATCTAGCACGTTTCAAGCTCTACCACACACATCAGGTCCGAGCATATAGAGTGCGTCGGTGCATTGACCAATTCGTGCATATTTCTGATCAACGCCTGTTTACATATATTAGCCATAGTCAGTGCACTCGTCTGTCTCATGCGTACACTAAGTCTATACATCCATTAGCTGATAATTGAGCAAGTCTATACATCCGTTAGCTCAGCTCGTGACTTAGTCAGTGCAATCCATGTTCATTGTGCATGTGTGCATGTCTTCACATTCCTTAGTGGCTAGTATGTACAACCTCCGGTTGATTCATTCGATCAAGTCTATACAGTCAGAGCCAGTGTTCTTCACGCATATACATAGTCAGTGCATCGCCCTCATGCATACACAAGCACCGAAAGTATGTACAACCGTTATTGATATGTGCATTTAAGTTCATACATCACTTCATCAAGTCTATACAGGATGCATTCATGCATAAACACTAGGTAGCAAAGTCTGTACATCGTCTTGGCGCATGCACGCAAAGTCTGTACATCGTCTTGGCGCATGCACGCAAAGTCTGTATATTCCTTGACAGCATGCATGAGCATTCATCCTCAATGTGCATACTTTCATCTATGCAAAAGTGCATTACATGCATTTAAATGTCTGAACACTTGTTGACGGCATGTCAGTGCATCCATTTTCATTGTACATACCTTGATAGATGCAAACTGCAGTTCATACATTCAAAGTCTGTACATTCTTCAGTAGCATATTTGTGTATCGTTTGCACAGTACACACAATGTTTGCACACTCCTTGATGGCATGTCCTTGCACTTATCTTCAATGTGCATACCTTCCTATATGTATACTGCATTCCACGCCATTAAGTCTGTACAATTCTCGAACTTACTCGATGCATCTCCTTCCTTGTTCTTCAGATTAATTCGAACTGATAATCAAGCCTGATCTGACAGAACTGCTGGCACGTGATCCCAGGCAAATGATAGGCACGTGATCCGAGGAAAGGAAGCTTCTATCCCCTAACATGTGGACCAGTGGAATTTCAGTAGGGCTCTGTTGTTTGATCCATACGAAGCCCATGTTCCTATATAAAGTCACATCACCTTTCGAAGAAGGGTTGTTGGTGCTGGAAGAGAGGTCGCCAGAAGTAAAGAAAGGAGAGCCAGCAGAAGAAGAAGAACGAAAGACATCTGAGCACAGCCAGAGAGAAAAGAGAGCAGCAGAGAGAAAAAGAGACGTTGCAGAAGAATAGAGAGAGAGAGTTCGTGAAGAAGAAGATAGAAGACTCCATCAGAAGATATGTCTTCACTGGAATCTGAATCAAATCCAATCCAGTCAGGTCCATGGGAGCCACATTTGTATTTAATTGATTACAGCTTTCAGTCGCTGTTATTTCTTATTTCCTGCTTTCATTTTTAACCTTTCTTCAAGCTGTTTGTCAGCGGGCGAGGTGGATACCTCGGACAGCAAGCTGTGAAGCTCAGCGGTTTGCAGAGGAGGATTCCTCTGGACGGGTTAAGCTGTAATCCCCAGCGGTTGCAGAGGTGTGGTATCCTTTGGTCGGCGAAGCTGTAATGCCCAGCTATTCAAACTGTTTGTCAGCGGTTGTAGGCAAGCTGTGAGGCCCAGCGGTTTAAGCTGTGTATCAGCAGGAATCCACACTCGGGTTGAGTGTGGGGTGGATGTAGGTCTGGAAGACCGAACCACCTAAAAATCTCTTGTCTACCGTGGTTTGATTGCTCATCTGATTGTCGCTAGATGAATGGATAGGTGCATTTCAAGTGAGTATTCTGTCTGAATGCTTTAAGGCACACGCTGTTCTGATTTGATTCTGTCTACGGCTTAGACTTGCTCAGGTGCCTGCATTGTTGCAGTTCAACTGGTTGATCAAGTGTTTCTTGGAATCTCTTCTTAAAGAGCCCAATTGATCTTTATTCCGCAACTGTGTCTAGTTACAAGCTTTAATTAGGCAATTTTTGAAGGGGAGATTCATTCACCCCCCCCCCTCTGAATCCATAGCACCAGCTACAACAATTGGTATCAGAGCGGGTTGATGTGCATTGGATCCAACGATCCACAGCAGATCCTGAATCTTTTGTGGTGCATTTCAGAGTGGGTTTCTGGTGCTCGGTGTTTTGATTCACTGATTTAGTGCCTTGCTTTGCTCATCTGATTACGGTGCATTTATCATCTCTCGATGGCTCATCCCCTAATATTCAGAGGTAATGACTTTGATCCTTGGCTAAAAAACTTCCATCGGTATGTAAAATCAACCGATCCTGACCTTTGGAAGGTGATAACTCACGGTCCACATAAATTATCAAGGGATAAATCTAAATGGACTGATAAGGATAGATTAAAAGACTCTGTCAACTCTAGAGCATTAGATTTAATGAAAGCATCACTTGACAGAGCTCTAATTTCATGTGTTTCTTCTTGCAGGTCTGCCAAGGAGATTTTGGAGAAACTAAACCTTACCAGGAATCACAACACATGTCTGATGGTTGACGATGATGGACAGCAAGAAGAAAATGAAGAAGAAGATGAAGATGAGGTACCTTCTGAATTTGATAATTATAACGTGGATGATTGGATTGAAGCATATCATGATTTGCTTGGTTCTTGCGAACAGTTGAAAAAATGAAATAAATCTCTGAAAAAGAAGTTGAATGATCATGTGAATGCTAATTCTGGAAGTGAGGACATGGAACTCCTGAAGACAGAAAATGACATATTTAGAAGACAATTAAAAGATTTTGATTCTGTTAATTCCGATCTAGATCATTTGAAATATGAAAAAGAAACACTTATGTAACAAATTGGTTTACACAAAAAGGAAAATCAAGAGCTTGTTTGTGAAATTTATGAACTAAAGGAAAGACTTAACTTGATTGATGATGATCAGGGTCATAACAATAATGTAGTTCAAAATGAAAAACTGATGAGAGATTTAGAGTGTGTCAGTTCTGAATTGGAAGACATGAAATCTGAAAATGAAAAACCCAAAAAATAGTCCAAGGAATTTGAACACAAATCAATGAATCTTGAAAAATAAAATAGACTGATTTCTGAGAAGCTGGAGGCTGACATAGTAATAAATCTAGAGGTTCAGAAAAATCTCAACAAACTTTAATCTGAGAAACAACAAGAAATGTTTTATGAATGTCAGTTTTCCTTAGATGATTGGATGCTTGATGATGAACTCCTATAACAAAACAATAAATTAAAAGAGGATATCAACAAGCTGAAACATCTAAACACCACACTGTCAGATAGGTTATTGACAATTGAAAAAGGTAAGTGCGTGAGCATAGATAATTCTGATAGGTTGGTGGATGCAGAACAAGAAATTGAGAGCCTAAAAATCATCAACCAAATGTTGAGTGGAAATGTCACTTGCTGTGAAGAGAAGATAGCTGGATATGAGCTTACAATCACATCCCTTCAACAAGAAGTTGATGATCTTAACAAGTTCCTATCTGAAGCTGACAATGAAATAAAATTAAAGCATGAAGTTGAAAAACTCAAAAGTCTGAATGATGCCTTGCATCAACAAGTCATTTCTTGTGAAATAGATCTGTCCAGATATGAAGCTAATATTGTTGTCTTAAATTCTGAGATTCAAGATTTGAAAAATTCTCTATCAAAATTTGTCAAAGGTAAGGAAAATCTGAATAAGCTTCTTGGAAATAATGTTAATTTTCAGATAGAGGGACTGGGTTAAAGTCCGACAAACAAAAGGATTAATGGGAATAAAACATCTACTGTGTTTGTAAAAGCTTCTAATCAAAACAAAACCTCTGCTCCTTCTAATTTTCAATTTACTGCACAAAAATCCACTATCAGTTCCAAAACTGTAGAACAAACTCAAAAATTGAAAAAGAATGAAAATCTACAGAAAAAGGACAAAGACACTCATGTTGGTACGAAGAATGCTGTACACAAGTCACATGATCTCTCACACACTCATACTAAAAAGGGGTCATGTTATTATTGTGGGAAGGTAGGTCACGTAATGGAAGATTGCATATTGTTGTTAAAGGATGAGCATGCAAGTGAAACATTACATTCTAGAAATTCTTTTGGTAGAAACCATGCTACTAGGAAGCATGATGCTTCATGTTACTATTGTGGTAAGCATGGTCATCTCATGAATGCATGTTTTATCATGAAAGAAGATAATAAACTGCATGCCAGGTCTTCCATGCATTTTCATGGCCCATATGGAACTAAACCCAAGTCTAGTCAGCACACTGTGTGCTTTAACTGCAACAAGCATGGGCACAAGGCTGTTGATTGCTGGTCAGGAAATTACTGGACTGATTCTGAATCAAACAGCAAGCATCTCAGGTGCTTTGAATGTGGTAAGTACGGGCATACAGTCAGGAATTGTTGGTATGTTCAGGGAAGCCTTGTAAATGCAAAGTTTTCAAAATTTCCTGCAAGGCTATCAATGAATAATTCATGCTTCAATTGTGGTAAACTAAGGCATAAATATACTGATTGCTGGTTGTCAGATAATAAGAAACAAATTGTTCATGCATACAAAAGAAAATCTTATGATCATGTTTATAGACCTCATACTGCTGTTAATATGCATCATAAGAACAAAAAACCAGTCATTTCATGTAGATACTGTGGTAGAACTGGACATTCTATGGACAATTGTTACCTGATGGATGATGATGATAATGTTGCTAAAAGACTGTTCAGAACACCTGTCAGGGTTAACGTAGGACCCAAGGCTGCTTGGGTCCCTGCAGGATCAAAATGATCAATATGTTACAGGTGTGCCTCGGAATGAACAAAGAGGGGTAAATTAACCAAGGCACCCAAGTTGATAAAACCACATTCAAGCACTCTTCAGGTAATACTTGCACTCTTCACATGTGGTTAATTGAATTTCTTAGTAATCTATTTTTAACTGCATATCATGTTTCATGCATACATGCTCCTTTATTTGTTTTGACACTTGCATTGAGCTTTATGGGCTTACTTGTTTGTACTTTGAGCTGTGTGTGCATATATGTGAATTGCATATACATGCATTTGACATACAGTCATTGAAAATCTGATGCACTTAGAACTGTTGGTATTGCATTGTCATGCATGACCACTATGGTATATCAAATGGTAAGCTACTAAAAGGCAGGTGAAATCTGTCTGGAGGTTCTTATTATGTGTGAGAAGGTCTTTTCGACCAAGTTCTCCACCTAGTACCATGGGTCATATTGCTTAATAGGGCAGTCTGAATGAGCATGAGTCACAAAATCATATGATAATCTTTCATTGCAAACATTGCATAATGTCAGGGAGAGTCTGTCTAGCTCTTGCATGCCTTCATGCCACAAGAGGCTTGTATAGTCACTGAAAATCTGATAGGGCTACATATGCCCCCGATGCATCCATAAGTATAGTTCATGACTTCCCATACATAAAGTCCCATGCACCATCTTCATGACATGTATGATGATTCAATGCATTTAGTTAGGGGGAGTCAATGCATTACATACATGTTGCCAAATGCATACACTTATGTCATAATTCATTGCACATCACTCATATTGAAAATAACAAGATTGTGTTCTGCTGGCTGTTCATCTAGCTGTTTTACTATCTCATTCAGTCAACCATTGCTCCCATCTTCAGCTTGAGCTCACCCATTTCACGAGTCTGAATTTACTGTGTTCTGCTTATGCATCTACTGAGGGGGAGCTGATCGTTCTTGAATAAATCTGCCTGATGATCTTTTGAGTATTTCTGACTCACCTTGACACATCCTTTGCTGCACTTCTTGATAGTTTTCTTTTGGAAGTGTCGACACCATGAGCTGTCACTTTTGATTGTTCTGAAGTGCGGATCTTGTGAGCAGATGTCGACACAAAGAGTCGACACATTCTAGGATGATCTTCTGATCATGTTTCTGCACTTGCTCTCTTGATTGGAATACTTGTCATATTCTTAAACTTGTTTTTCGAAATACTACATATCTCCTAGACCTTGGAGATCTTGAAACATGCCTGACCTCCAGTTATCTTGCTTGGTGTGCATATCTGAAAACATTGAGCTTCAAAATCACTTATTCTTGCTGGATCTCTTCTGTCAGTCATTCATGAAGATTTCAATGGGCATGTCTCGATCATAAGTCTGAAAACACTTGAACTAGAAATCTTCTATTATACGATTTTATGAATGTCTAAAATAACTCAGCTGGTTTAAGTTTAATGTATTCATTGAGTTTGACTTTAAATCTCTTAAAAGTATCTGTGTCAACTTTAATAAACTTTAACCAACTAATTCATGTTGAATCTTGTAAAATCTTCTGAAATCTGAAAATGTTAAAATCATGGCTTTATTCGGTTAAATTATATGAAATCAGTATTGTTTTTAAGCATATAATGATTCTGAAACGTTCCTAAGGGTAAACTCTGTCAGAGCAATAATTTTGGTCACTGAGAAACCATGTCCATTGACCAAGAAGTCTAGAGGACTATGTCATGAAGTGCCATAATTAACTCTGCTAAATAAAATTCATTGAATATCCAGGCAGAGCAATACCTTGAACACTGAGAAATATACTTCACTTATCAATGAAATAAGGTAAAGTATGTCATGAGGTGTCAATACTATCTCTGAAGCATGACAGTTAGTCACACTAAGTGCTCAGGGATACTGGCATCCAAACAACGTGTATTCTCTAGCCACAAGGTGTGTACTGAACTTAATTGCACCTGGTAAACTTGCTATGAAATCTTGTACTGTGCATAAAGAAAAATCAGAAATTATTTGAAGAAGTATGACTGATCCTCAGGAACTAAATCTGAATTCTTTCATGATGTTTAACCTCAATACTAATGATTGTAATTTCTGAAGAAGTCATTGAAATTAACTGAGTAAGATGAAGGGAGGTTAATTAAGATATAAATATGAGGGCTTGGTTCACTTTTATTAAACATTGATGTTCAGATATGAGTACATATTTTTATTGTCAAACTATGTATACATCATATTTAAACCATGATGTTCAAATAAAAATTCATAAGCCCCTATAATAGAAGAGTCTGAACCATCCGTTTATTCAGATTTATGAATGTAGACGGCAGGAAGGCGTCGTCCACCCTCGAGGGAAGGAAAAATAATAGACAATAATAATAAACAATGACAATGATGAAAGGGGGATCGCCAGAGAGGTGTAGGCGGCGGGAGTCGTCGTCTACCCTCGTCTGTCTTAGGAGATGGAAATGACGAGATCAACTCAAAGAGAGAAAGAAAATAGGGATGCGGAACGGACTCCGGTACGTGGCGGAGATAGGGGTCGGAAGACCCTCTCGCGCAAACTGACCCCTTCCCGATAAGCGTGACTTACCGTTCCACGAGCAGTTTTTCATATACCGGGAAATCCGAGAATCTAAGTAACAGAAAGGGAGAGGCACGAAGACTCAGAAATTGTAACGGAATATCGTTCTCCAGACAATCACAAGGACAATACGAACAAAGACATACCACCACAAGACATTGGTCTTTGTGGGGTTCTAACAGCGATGCAATAATATCAACACTAATGAATATATATGTACATATTAGGACCACCGCAAGACATTGGCCTTACGGGATTTTTACTGCAGCATAAATAATAAATATTATATGTACATACCACCGCGAGACATTGGCCTTTACGGGGCTTCTGCAGCGATACAAATAATAAGTACAACTATATACAAAAGACCACCGCGAGGTATTGCCCCTCCGCGGAGTTTTTATTATAATAACTATATATATATAACAGGAAAAGAAAAAAGGGATCAAATAAACCGCCGCGAGATGTTACTCTCCGCGGGGTTTTAAAGCGATGATGGGGGATGCTAAAATTAAATGGTTAGGGGTTAGGGGGTTAGCGTGCAGAAATTAGATTACTGAATGGAAATGGTCGCGGGAGATGACCCACCGCACCAGTTAGATAAGACCGCCGCGAGGAACGGGTTCCTTGATCGGGGTCGGAACAAAAGAATATAGAAAATTAAACCACCGCGAGGAACGAGTTCTTTGATTGGGGTTGGAATGAATGTACAGGAAAGTAAACCACCGCGAGGAACGAGTTCCTTGATCGGGGTTAGAATGAATGTACAGGAAAGTAAACCACCGCGAGGAACGAGTTCCTTGATCGGGGTTAGAATTAAAAGTGCAGAAAATTAAACCACCGCGAGGAACGAGTTCCTCGATCGGGGTTAAAACAAATGAAAAGGGGATTAAATAAACCGCCGCGAGATGTCACTCTCCGCGGGGTTTTGAAGCGATGATAGGGGAGGGTTAGAGTTAAGCAGTTAACGGTTAGGATGTTAGAATGCAGAAATTAAATTACTGAAATAAAATGGTCACGGGAGATAGCCCACCGCACCAGTTAGATGAGACCACCGCGAGGAATTGGTTCCGTCAACGGGGTTTGAACAGAAAATAAATAACAAAAGAGGGGGAAGGGAAGTGTGATCGCCAGGGGCTGAGAACCCCACAGGAAATGTCCTGATCGCGTTCGCCGCCGAAGCGGGAGCAGTGCGGGTCCTCTCTTCCTCTTCGGTCGACCGGCCGACGAAGAGGGCCTTACTTTGGTTACCCTGATTTTTATTATTCTTTTTGTTTTATTTTATCTTTTGTTATTATATTTTTTGGGGGGGGTTTTGTTGCTTTTATTATTTTTTTATGTTTTTATGTCTTTTAGAGAGACGTGAGAAGATGAAGAAAGAAACCGAAGGTAGATGATAGAATAAGATAATATGATATAAGGAAAAACCACTAAGAAAAAATATAGGTAGAGTGAGAGACGTATTTTAGACAAAACAGAAAAGAACGGGAGTGAAGATTTAACGATATATGATAACAACAAGAGAGGGAAGATAGACTTATTTTTAGACAAAATAGAGAGGGGTGAGGGTGGAAATTTAACAACAAATAACAATGATGAAGGAAAGAACTAGAATAGAATGAGGGAGGTGATGGTCGGGTACCTCAAAAGTAGGAGGGATGGTAGCATTTTATCCCCGAACTGAGGGCACGTGAGTTGCTCCTCCTGCCCTTTCGGCCGACTGAAGAAACGGGCCTCTGGACTGGTTAACCCTGCACAGAGAGCAAACGAAGAGAAACGACAACCAAATAAGGACAACGGTGGTGTAGTACCAATTCTTTAGAAATTGACACTGAAAATAGCATAGACGAGTACGCACCTGGTTGGTGGTATTTAAAACCCCTTTTGAACTAAAGAGTGGGAGATGATATGATGAAATGCATAAGTGTGAAGACGCTCACAAACCAGCCCTTCTCGGGGAGAAAGACATGGCACAGATGCTAAAATGATGCATTCAATATAATTGATTGACTGATTAAAAATAAAAGGGAGAGAAAAACTTATTGGGGGAGGCCGATGACGGGCTTTGGAAGAAGCATCAGTAACACGAGCACAGCACAACCGAGGGCCTTCAAAACGGGCTTCATAAATTGGTTAAGCCGAACATAAGTACACACACATGCATATATAGATGAGTAGTAAATATATTTATATAAACATAAACATATTAAACATTTTAAACATATTTACATAAACATATATGAACATATACATAAACTGGTCGAAATAAAAGAATGAGAATTTGAGAGAGAATGAGAGAAAGAAAAGGAGGGAGAAAACTCCCCCTTTTATTATTTTTTTTAAGTTTTTTTTAAGACACAAGGGGATGTAAGATTAAAAGAAAACAAAAATGAATGAAAATAAAGAATAAAATAGGATAGATATCTATATATATAATATCTATATATATGTATATATATATATATATATATATATGGGGGGAGAGAGAGAGAGAGCAAGAAGGAAGAGGGAGATCGAGATAGGGAAAGGGATGGGAAAAAAATAAAAAGAGGAAAGTGAGAGGGATCGAGAGAGACAGGGAGAGAAGTGAGAGAGAGGATGAGTAAAAAATGAAAAGAAAAAAAAGGGGAACGTGAGGGAGAAAGAGTTCGATGGAGGGGGGAGAAGACAGAGACGGGGGAGGGAGAAGAGAGAATAGGAGAGAGAGGAGTGATGAGAGAGGGGATATAAAGGGAGAGAAAGAGGGAGAGAGTGGGGGATTAAAAAAATAAAAAAAAAGGAAGTGGGAGGTGGAGAGAGAGATCGAGAGGGAGAGAGAGAGAGAGAGACGGTGAGAGGGGGGGCAGTGAGAAGCAGAGAGAGGGTGAGAGAGTGATTTAAGAGAAAAGAAAATTAAAATAAAATAGAAAGAGAGAGATCGGGGGAGATAGCAGAAAGATAGAGGAAGAGAGAGGGAGAGAAAGAGAGTACGACAGAGGGGGTGAGAAGAGTGAATAAAAAAAATAAAAAAAAGTGAGGGAGAGATCGAGAGAGAGAGAGAGAGAGAGAGATGAAGAGAAAGGAGAAGAAAGAGGGGAGAGAGAGACGGTGGGAGGGGGTGAGAAAGGTAGAGAGAGAGAGACGGAGGGGGAGAGAAGACGAGGGAGGGGAGACGAGAGAGACAGCGAGAGAGAGAGAGAGAGAGAGGGATGACAGAGATGGCGAGAGGGAGAGAGAGAGAGAAAAGAGAGAAGACGAGAGGGGAGAGAGAGAGAACGAGAAAGGGAGAGAGGAAGATGGAGGCGGCGGGAGGAAGAAACGGAGGGGGAGAAGAGAGAGCTGGAGGAGACGAGGGCGGCCGGCGAGGTAGTCGCGACAACGGTGGCGGCAGATGACGGCGAGGTGGACGGCGGCCGCGGTGGGGGCGTGTGAGCAGGACGGTGGTGCAGCGGCGAGCTCGCCGGCAGGGGCGGCGTCGGAGGCGAAGGGCGGCCGGAGGCGAGCGGGGGGCGGACGGCGTCGGAGGCGGAGGCGTTGGGGGAGACGACAGTGGCGGCATCGGCGGCCGGGGGCGTGACCGGAGGCGGAGCGGGGGGCGCCGCGGTGGTGTAGGGGGCGGCGTCGGAGCGGAAGGCGGCGGCGATAAAGGGCCGTTGCGGCCCTTGTGGTTCAAAAGGGGGGGGGCACGGGCGACGAGGCCCCCCCTGCGAACTACAAAAAAACCTTTTTTTTTCTTTTAAAATTTCTTCACGCAGGAGAGAGAGAGAGAGATTGAGAGAGATAGAGAGAACAGAGAGAGAACAGAGAGAGAGGAAGAGAGAGATGGTGAGAGGGAAGAGAGAGGGCGAGTGAGAAAGAGAGAGGAAAGGAGAGGGAGAAAGAGAGAACCAGAGGGAGGAGAAGAATAGAGAGAGAGATCGAGGGAGAGGAGGTGGAGTTTTTAGGTGTGTTAGCCGAGAAAGGGAAGTTGGGGTGGCTGTCGTAAGTGGGAGGGTGGCTGTCATGAGAGGGCCATGGCTATGGAGGTGTGTGTGGGAGTGATCAGCAGAGAGTGGGTCACGGAGAAAGTCAGAGAATAGAGAGATATCGATGAATGAGAGGGGGGCATGATCCTAGAGACCCGGGAGGGGAGTGAGGAAATAATTTATGTAATAAAAGATGGGGCCATGTCCATTAAATTTTATTTATTTTTAGAACAAAAGTGGGCCAAGCCCATTAGCACACACCTATATATATTTTTTATTTTTGAATAGGAATGGGCCAAACCCATTAGCACAAATGTTTTCTTTTGGTATATTTTTTGAATAGGAATGGGCCAAGCCCACACGATGA
This sequence comes from Amorphophallus konjac, assembly GCA_022559845.1. Lineage (NCBI taxonomy): Eukaryota > Viridiplantae > Streptophyta > Magnoliopsida > Alismatales > Araceae > Amorphophallus > Amorphophallus konjac. The sequence continues at coordinate 101,547 of JAHNEJ010000026.1, read as the reverse complement.
ACCTTCCCCCCCTTTTTTTAGGATTAAAAATATGGACCAAGCCCATTAACATTTTTTTTGTTTTGTGTAAGAATGGTCACGAGCCTATTAACAAGAATTACCATTCAAGAAGCCACAGATTATTAGATTAAATTAGAGATTACTCAACTAACTTAACTGTGCGAGCTGCTTTGGGGCGTCTTAGTGTAATATGGGATCTGCTCAGCATAATGCTAAAATGCCGTGTCTACAGCTGCCCCGCCTTGGCGTCTGCTTTGCAGGGGAATGACATGGAGTGGAATGGAATAGAAGTGTAATGAGATGGAGTGGGGAGTGGACTGAAAAGTGGATGCCAAGGCGTGATGAGACACGCTTTTTAACACTACGTGATTGGAATCTTTCCTGAGTTTCAACAAAACATCCTTGAAGAAGGTCCTTCGGAATCAACGATCGTTTGGCTGGACATAACAAAAGACTAACAGAAAGAGGGACCAACTTCTCGGCGTGGAAGTACCTGAGTCGTAGACCCGCAGGTTTCACCTTGGGGAGCAGTTACCAGCCAATGTGGAAGTGCTGCGACCAAGGTGGGTCCAACGGAGTAAATAAAAGGGTAGCTGATAAATCCAAACAAAGGTCTCTTTCGGCCAACCAGCCCAAGATGGTCTCACAGAAACTCAGTACTCGATTCAGAATGGAATATCCCGTATTAATCAAGAATTTAAGCACAGCGGGCCTCACAATCGAGTTAAATGAATGATCTTCCACATTGATATCAAAGTCCTACATGAATGTATGCTGGGTTTAAAGGAAAAATTAAAATAAACTAAAAATAGAAGATAGCCAAGGATAATATTGTTAAGTTGCTAAGTATGGGTCAGGATACCGCTCCGATGAGTTGATACTGAGCCGGGGCCCATTTATCCACGCACCGACTTCACCGAATGGAACCATCGTCCCCATGCTATCACAACCTAACGGCCTATCCGTACGTCATGAACTCCTCTAGAGTCATCACTATTTTTGTTAGAGGGGAACTCAAACTCCAGATTCATTCAAGGCATAAGGTCCCTGACGTGCTCTAATAGCGTAGATATCATATAGTAGGATGCATGACACAGTGGGGTCAGTCACCGGGGTGACTGAAGGTGGGACATGGTAGGGCAATGGCGCCCTCTTGCTTTCTTATTTTCATTTTCATTCTTGGAACCTGCACCGAACAGCAAGCAGTGAAGAAGGATTATTTCATAAGAAGTAAAATTACATTAGACTGTACAGGACGTCCGCACACCAATACAAGAGCAGGGGAAAACATGACGTAAATCAGACAAGATTTATCCGGTTAAAATCCTCCACGGTAACTTATCATAAATGCTTTACATTTACCCCCCCCCCTTTTTCACTATAAGTATCCCCCTTCGATCCTTAGTAAAGATCATCCATTGGTGCATGGTTCGGGGAGTTAGACACTTTTGAGATGGGAGGAGAGAAATCCTGTGCTTTTGAGGCAGAAGGCGGGTCTCCCCGTCCTGCCAAGAGAAGCAAGTTTGGCCGCGAATTCAAGAGGTTGACCGACATTGAAGGCCATCTGAGCGAGAGGATTCTCTCACGGGCGGTAAGTTGGCTCTTTCTCCTAGTTTCCTTCATCAGTTCTCCCTCGCTTTTTCATTCCTTTCTTTTCCTTTCTTTCAGCCGTATCCTCTTTTTCCAGGCCCGAGAAAATTCTCAAAGCTGCCCTGGCTATCGAAGCTTACGTCTAACATCACTATCAGTATGAGGGCCGTTATTTCAAAATGGCACCTCCAAGGGTTGGTGATCCATGCCAAGCATTATGACAAGATCTTCATGGATTGGGCGGCCCTGGGTGCATTGGTAGAGGTTTGGCATCCAGAAACCCACACTTTTATCTTCCCTACTTTTGAGGTAACGGTCCTCCTCGAGGAGGCAGAACTTCTGCTGGGCTTAAGAAGGTCGATGAAGGATGACAGGATAAAGGTTTCGCGGATGCGGAAGAGGGCATCTACCGAGGATGTTCTTGGAAGCTTTATGTCATCTGGAACCATAAAGAGCGTTCAGACTCAGAGGGGAGTCAACTTGCAAAAGCTCGCAGACTGGACCGTGACTGCCTTAGAAGGGTTGATAGATGATGAACATTTAGAAGGGCTTATGAAAGGGTTCACAATTTGTTTGGCCGGAGTGTGGACTGCCGAATGGAGATTCACTCAAAAGGGAACGAGAAACGCGAGCGACGGGCTACAAACTCGCAATAACTAAAAGCTAATGGGGGAAGGGGTCATGCAACATGTCAACAGAGAAAAGAGCATACGTAGGATGCCAAAGGGATGTGATCGCCAGAGGGGTTACCTCAATGAAAAGAAATGATCGCGTGTACCTGGCACAAGACACGGAAACTGTGAATCATCGAGAGCGGGAAATGGTGGGTTGCTTCTTCCTCCCCCTTCGGCCGGCCGACGGGGAGGGCTTTCCTTGAGTACCCTTGCAAAACAACGATAAACAAATAACAAGTGGATCAGAAAGACGAAGGTGCAGCAATCAATTCTAGCGATGCAAGTAACGAAATGACGGTCGGACACACACCTGGTTGGTGTTGTCTTTTAAACCCCTCTCGGACACGAGTAGGAGGAAAATGCTTATGATGGATGGTGATTATACCAACGTAGGAACAGGAAGAGACTCCCCCAAAAGGGGGTGAAAAATGCGATATGATGAATGCAAGATATCTAAGGAAAAAGAGAGGAGAATGGCTTATTAGAGGGCCGATGACGAGATCCGGCGGAGCCTCGGTAGCGTAGGGATGACGTGGGAGCGCGACGAGTGAAGACGGCCTTTCTCCTGCGAGCACGGGCACCCAGGAATCCGGCAGAACCTCCCCTACAAAACACCCACGGGTTAGGAATGGAATCCGACAGCCTCCCGGCGCTCTTTTTTTCGACCCCTGGACTGAGGGGGGTAGGCCTCTATTTATAGAGCTCTGGAGGATGGAGGCGTCCAGGGGCCTGGATGCCTCCATGATTTGGCTCTTTTTTAAACGACAATCTGACCGGCTGACGGATGGTCAGTGGCCAGGGGCACCCGTGACCTGAGTGATGGAGGCGTCCAGGGGCCTGGACGCCTCCATTGCATTGGATCCCTTTCGAATGGGGTGCCCGTGAGCTGAATGATGGAGGCCTCCAGCGGCCTGGACGCCTCCATTATTTGGATTCTTTTTAAACGACAGGCTGAGCAACGGTCGGGCAGTGGCCAGGGACGCCCGTGAGCTGAACGGCCTGGACGCCTCCATGATTTGGATTCTTTTCAAACGACAGACTGAGCAACGGTTAGTCGATAGCCGGGGCCGCCCGTGAGCCGGATGATGGAGGCGTCCAGTCTCCTGGACGTCTTCAAGAATATATATATTTATTTATTTATTTATTATTTTTTTTCAATTTTTTTATGTCATTTATGGAGGCGTCCAGCCTCCTGGACGCCTCCATGATTTTTTTGATTTTTTAATTTTTTAATTATTTTTATTTATGGAGAAGTCCAGGCGCCTGGACGCCTCCATGATTTTTCAATTTTTTTTATTTTTATTATTATTATATATATATGAATTTATGGAGGTGTCCAGTCTCTTGGACACCTCCACGATTTTTCACAGAAAAATTCAGAAAAATGTAAAAAAAATCAGAAAAATAGGAAATCACCAGAGCAATTAAAAATGTGAAGGCCGCCTTGGGGTATCATAGTGTAATATGAGATTTACTCACTGTAACGTCAAGAACGACGTGTCTACACGGAGCTCTCCTCTTTCCTTGTACTGACAACATCACTCCAGGCATGTCAAGCCAGAGAGCCAGACAGGCCGAGAAGAAGCCAGCTCCCCCGGAGGTGCATGCACTAGACTTCCAGGCTTTTGAAAAGCAGAAGAAGAAAGCCAAGGGAGCTGCCAACCCTCCGCCGCCCAGAACCACAGAGCGGCGGGAAGGCCCCTCGCTAAGGGAGAAGATGAGAAACAAGTTATATTCCTTCTCCCGGGACAAGTCCAAGCTCATGTTCGAATGGGCAACCAGCTACAATAAAATCACACTGCCAGAGCCGAAAAGGCCTGGCGACTTGAAGAAGAAGGATGACCCGCGCTTCTGCATGTACCACCGGGTGCTCGGGCATACTATTGAAGATTGCTACGTCTTCAAGGACATTATTGAGTCCTTAATCAAGAACGGGGAGCTGGACATGGGGGAGCATAAAGTAGACCCCCCGCAGCCACACGAGCTGCCCAGCATAGCCTCCTCCGTCAATATGATCTCACTATATCAGGAGTTGCCAGAAGAGTGGGCGGAAGCCTGTGCCCGCGCCACTTATGAGACTTTTGTCCTGGCCCCGGCCCAAGATCAGGAGGGTTGGCAGACGGTGCCCGGAAGAAGTAGAAAGGCACGCACCCCTCGGTCCGCCCCAGGGATTCATCCAAGGGACGCGACACCCTTGCCGGCACCACCACCGGCGAGCCCGGTTCGCCATGACACGGCCCCCAGGCTGGTCATGAGGCGGCCCACCCACAACAAGAAGAGCTCTGTCCCACTGCGAATGCACCAGAAAACCAGCCCGGCGGTCGAGAAACTCCAGGCTATTATTGACGGGCTTGAAGATTATGAACAGCCCAAAATCCAGCCCGTGGAACTAAAAGAATATGTCTCCTGGGAGGAGTTCGAATCACTCGAGTTGGCTCCAGGAACAAAAGCTGAAACAGAAAAAGAGCCTCCCCTATGGGGCGAGCTTCCTCAGGAGCAGCCATTGGCCGCGGCAGGGAAGAAGAAGAAGAAGAGAAGACCCAGGGGTAAGAAGAAGAATGAGGTCGTCCTCGCCTGCAACACCCTCTCGGCGCTATTCGACACCGCTCTCTCCCTGGAAGAAAAAGAAGAAGACCCGCCCCATGAACCAGCAGAGGTGAGTCAAGCTGAAGCATCCACCTCCCAGCACGCCACCAGGTCAGGGAGGAAGTGGGGGCGCCCTCCTCAGGGCAGCCTCAACATCATGCTCAGGGGGGAACAACCATACCGGTTCCCGAGCCCAAGGTCCGAGGCACCGAGGTCCCTCCCCCGTCAGGTCTCTACCCCGGAGACACCAAGAGTCAAGGCGCCCCGTCATTCGCCGAGTTCCTGTCAGCTCGAGCAGGAAGGCGGGCGCACCCCCAGGGGTCCTTTGTGACCGATAAAGCAAGCATTCCCCAAGCTCCACCAGCTGCAACTCCTGCCCAGCCAGGGGAAGAATTCAGCGGCACCCCAAACCTCGCCGGATTCATGCGAGCAGCGGAGGAGGCCCAACAGGCCCCGCCTACTCAACGGGCTACAACAGATCCCGCAAAGGAGGCGTCCCTTGATCAGACATCCCAGCCTCAGGAGGGGAGCAGGCGCGGCAAGCCCGAAGAAATGAAGTTGCTCAAGGTGCGGGCCGCCGAGCGCATAGTCAGACACCTCAAGAAGATCCCGACCCGGTTCATTGTGTGGGAGATGCTATCTTTAGATGAAGAAACACGGCAAGCCATCATCGCCGCACTCCAGACGCCAGCCCACCTTGAAGCCAGTTTGGCAGAAATAGCACCCGAAGTGGCCGTGGCCTTCATAGAAGATGACATGCTCCTGCCGACCTGCAGTCACAACAGACCTCTCTACATGAAGGGGCAATTGAATGGTCAACCCATCAACAGGGTCCGGATCGACCCAGGGGCAGCAGTGAATATACTCCCTTACCGGGTGTACCAGAAACACTATTTCGATGTGCACCTGGTTGAGGTTAAAAATGTCAAGATTGCTGGCTTTAACCAGAAATGTGAAGTGCCCATGGGGGTTGCAGAGTTCAACTTGACCTTTGATGACTTCACCACCAAGGTCCAGTTCCACGTCATCAACTCCAGCACTTCCTACAAGGCGTTGCTGGGCCGGCCTTGGCTACACCAGAATAGGGTGGTACCCTCCACTCTGCATCAATGCATCAAGTACCCCTGCGAGGGAAAGGAAGTCAGAATCTTCGCCGACCTCCACCCGTTCGAGGTGTTCGAGTGTCACTTGTCGGATGCTAATCTGTACTTGGAAAAGGCGAAGCAAGCTCCTCAAGCTGCCCGAGACAAGGGAAAGAAGAAAATGGAATCAGGAGGCTGGTTTCCTCCGCCGCCCCCAGGCTATGTGGCTCCCCCACATGTGCCATTTATTGCACAAGAAGAAGGGGTATTTAGGGCAGCCCCTCTCGCCATCTACCCCACACCAGGGGCACCCTGCCTCGAAGACCTGCTAGAAGATGTCAGGGTCCCGCCGGGGATCATCAAGCCGATAGCGAAAATTGAATGCCAAGCAGCTGAACAACTGAGAACCTTCGAGGTACCTAACCCTGAGGGGCCGCCCACTATCTTCTATGTGGCCGGGGAGAAGCCAGTCAGGGAAGACGATGATTGTCGGTTCCCTGACGAGTTGCATGACCCGCACGTCCCCATTACGGGACTTCCCCACATGACTGACCAGGCAGCCCGAATGGTCAGAAAGCAGAAGATTCCCCTCTACCAGCCTTCCAGCCGGAAGGAAATATTTGAAAGAATGTGGAACCCACCAAACCTGGATCGACGGTTGCTGAAAATCACCAAGCGCCCCGGTCTGGGCTTTTCACTAGAGGAATATTACGAGACTGACGTCATATCAGTCTCAACATGGTCTGGCGACGACCCCGCAGAAGCTACAGATTCGCGGGAAGCCTGTCAAGATGCATATCCTGGGCCCCCGGTTCAGGAGGCACAAGATGAAGAAATCTTCCTTTGGAAACCTCTCCGCCGCCGCTGCATGGAGAAGACCCCCTCCTTCTCCGAAGTGTCGACCTCGAGAGGGCACACCAGCGAGGCACCTCCACCCCGGTCGGCCGGCGAAACAAGGAGCAGAAGCATGGGCCAGGCTCCGAAATCCCCTCGATACGACCCCGTCATGTACGCCTTGTACCATAGGCAGCAACGGGAGATCGAGACACTAAAAGTACGACTGGCTGAGTTGACCTCGCTAGTCGCCGACCTGATCCAGGGATCTCTTCCCCCGCGGGGTGGCCGCATGCCTCGGCCCCGAGATGCCAGTCCTGACACCCCCGTCTGGTCAAGAAGGGAATTGAGAGACACGGTAAGCCTGTTGATCGGGCGGCCAACCAGGCAAGGCCTAACACTCCAAGAGAAGCTGCAGAAGCCCTACTCCTTCCCGAGAGAGAAGACCCGGGGCATTTTCGACTGGGCCTGCCATTACGGCAAGGTCTCCCTCCCACGGTCCAAGAGGCCGCAGGACACCCGAAGAAGCGGGGACCCACTATTTTGCCCTTATCACCAGATGCTGGGTCACGCCATTGAAGACTGCTATGTCTTCAAAGACATTGCTCAAAGCCTCATTGACAGGGATGAGCTCAGAATGGGGGACTACGTGGTAGCCCCGCCACGCCCCCATGTGGCGGACAGCCCCAGGGCAGGAGCCTACATTGTGTCCATCCAATACCAGGTGCCTGAAGATGCGGCTACCCCGGCCCCCGCAGGAGCGGTCTATGATGAATACACAGAAGAGCCCGAGATGGACCTATGCCCCTCTGAGCCAGCGGACCTCACGTACCCGGCGGCTATTGCCCAGGAGGAGTGCGAGGTGAATGCAGCCTCCATGCCCAGTCATGATGAACAAGAAGAGAGAGATGGCGTCCTCGAGCCCGAGGACAATGAAGACCAAGATTTCGTCGATCTGTCGCCAGCCCCGCCGGAAATTGAAAATGGCGGCCAGGTCACGGTCGACGAATTGATTGAGGTCAACCTTGGTACAGAAGACGACCCCAGGCCAACTTTTCTAAGTGCTCTCATGCCCCTACAGGAGAGAGAACAATACACGAAGTTGCTGCAAGAATTCCGGGATTGCTTTACCTGGAACTACAAAGAAATGCCTGGGCTCAGCACCGAAGTGACTCAGCACATCCTGGCCATTGATCCCAAGGTGGAACCAGTGAAGCAACCTCCCCGACGCATGAGGCCGGAGCTAACCAGCCAGATCTGCAAAGAGGTCGACAAGCTCATAAATGTCGGCTTCGTGGTGGAGAATCAATACACCACATGGCTGGCCAATATTGTACCAGTGAAAAAGAAGAATAGACAGATCAGGATTTGCGTGGACTTCCGCGACCTGAATAAAGCCTGCCCGAAGGATGACTTTCCGGTGCCTATCACCGAAGTGATGATCGATGCAACCACTGGCCACGAGGCCCTGTCCTTCATGGATGGGTCGTCCGGCTATAACCAAATCTGGATAGCCGACCACGACCGGGTCCATACAGCTTTCCGGTCATCCAAAGGGATATTTCACTATAAGAGGATGCCCTTCGGCCTCAAGAACGCCGGTGCCACATACCAACGGGCAATGACCAAGATCTTCGACGAGCTGCTGTACGGCAAGGTCGAGTGCTACATTGATGATCTGGTCGTCAAGACGAAGAAAAGAGATGAGCACCTGAGTGACCTCAGGGTTGTCTTCCAACGGCTCCGGCAGTACGGGCTGAAGATGAATCCCATGAAGTGCGCCTTTGGCGTGTCCAGTGGGAAATTCCTCGGCTTTATTGTCCGGCACAGAGGGATCGAGATCGACCCCCTGAAGATAAAGGCCATCCAGGAGCTGCCTCCTCCGAAGAGTCTGGGAGAGCTGAGGTCCCTGCAGGGGCGTTTAGCTTACATCCGTAGGTTCATCTCCAACCTGTCAGGGCGCTGCCAACCCTTCCACAGGCTGATGATGAAGAATGCACCCTTCAGCTGGGGCCACGAATGCCAGCACGCGTTCGGCCAGCTAAAGGAGTACCTGAAGACCCCGCCTGTCCTGGGGGCACCTGTCAAAGGCAGACCGCTGATTCTGTACATAGCGGCCACCGAATACTCACTGGGGGCAATGCTCGCCCAGAATAATGATGAGGGAAAAGAGCGGGCTCTCTACTATCTCAGTCGAAGATTGGTGGGTGCAGAGGCTAAGTACACCCCGATCGAGAAGATCTACCTTGCCTTGGTCTTCGCAATCAAGAAGATGAGGCACTACATGCTGTCCCATGAAGTCAGCTTAATATCCAGGGCCGACCCCATTAAGCACATCCTCTTCCAACCAGTCCCAAAGGGGCGCCTTGGCAAGTGGGCCGTGCTACTCATGGAATTTAACATCACCTACGTGCCGCAGAAGGCCGTTAAGGGACAAGCCGTCGCTGATTTCTTCGCAGCACACCCCGTGCCCGAAGACTCCCCTTTGGCCACCGATCTACCTGAAGACGAAACACTAGAGGTAGACCAAGTACAACAAGCCATCTGGCAGCTATACTTTGACGGGGCCTCGAGAACAGAAGCGACCCCGTCCGGGCATGCCAAGGTGCGGGCCGGGGCTGGCATCGTCCTCAAATCCCCAGACGGAGAGGTCATGCATACTTCCTGCTGCATTAGCGAACCCTGCACCAACAATGAAGCAGAATATGAAGCTCTGATCATCGGCCTCCAGGTCGCCCTTCAAATGGAGATCAAAATGCTCCAAGTGTTTGGCGATTCGCTGCTGGTCGTCAAGCAAGTCCAGGGACAGTTTGATGTCCGAAAACCTGAGCTGCTCCCTTATCACACTAAGGCGAAGCGGCTCATGGAGCGGTTCTACCTCCTCGAGATAGGCCATGTCGCCAGAGGGGAGAACACACAAGCCGACGCATTGGTAAAATTGGTAAGCTCACTGGCAGTGCCTCCAGATGGATCTCTCCATATCCAAGTAATAAACTAGCGCCAGATGCCCAGCATGATAGAAGAGGAGCCAGAAGAAGAAGAACTAGAGGTCACTGCAGCAGAAGCCGTCGGCCTACCTGACTGGAGAGCCTCCCTGATGCAGTGGTTCAAACACCAGCAATTACCTGACCGAAGAGAAGAAAGGGTCAAGCTAGTCAGAACCAAAGACTCCTATGAGCTCCGAAACGGAATACTGTTCCGAATTGTGGCGGATGCCAAACAGAAGCTACTCCTCCGATGCTTGTCCATTGAAGAAGCTTGGAGGGTTATGAAGGAGGTCCATGCCGGCACAGCTGGCGCACACCAGGCGGGGCCGAAGATGAAAATTGAAATCAAGAAACTTGGCTACTATTGGCCTGCAATGTTCAACGACTGTTGCGAGTACGCTAAGTCGTGTCAGAGATGCCAGGAGCATGCCACTATACCCAGGAGGCCTCCCGTGCAACTGCACCCAACCGCGCCCAGTTGGCCGTTTGCCCAATGGGGAACAGATGTTGTGGGCCCCTTACCCGCATCTTCCACAGGCTGCAAATACATTCTGGCGGCAACCGACTACTTCTCCCGCTGGGCAGAGGCTGTTGCCTTACGGGAAGTCACCGGAGAAATCATGGTCAGGTTTGTCCGCCGCAACATCATATTCCGGTTTGGCGTGCCCGACCGGATTGTGTCGGACAACGGTAGCCACTTCCGTAACCAGAAGGTTTACCGGCTAGTAGAAAAATACAAAATTGACTGGAGGACATCGACTCCTTACAATCCACAAGCCAATGGGCTGGCCGAAGCTTTCAATAAGACGCTTTGCACTCTCCTAGCCAAGACTGTTAGCTCTAACAAAAGGGACTGGGAAGAAAGAATGTATGAAGCGCTTTGGGCGTACCGAACCGTATACAAGACCCCAACGGGCTGCTCGCCCTTCTCTCTCGTATACGGCTCGGAAGCAATCGTCCCCGTCGAACTGGAGATACCATCCCTCAGGGTCTCCATTCAGCATGGGCTTGTCCCCGAAGGGCAGACCAATACCGAGCGAAGGCTCGATGAACTCTCCAGTCTGGAAGGAAAGCGGCTTCAAGCCCAACAGAATATTCAGGTCTACCAGGCCCGAATTGCGCGCGGAAGAGATCTCATGGCTGCCAACCCCAAGGGTAAGCTAAACGAGAACTGGCTCGGACCCTACGTAGTCCAAAGAGTCTACGAGGGTGGGGCCTATGTAATTGTCAACCATCGCGGGGAAGTTCAGTTCCCGCCTCTTAATGGAAGGCACTTGAGATTGTACCACGCTCCGGAGCCCCCATTCAGGTAATAATATTACTCTTCGCCCCATTTTGGGGCGGATTTGCGTGATCAATGTCCAAGTGATTTGACTACTATCCGGGTTTTCAAAAATAGTAAGAAAAAAAAGAAAAAAAAGGAAAGAAAAAAAGGGAAGAAAAAAAAAGAAGAGAGAAAAGAAAAAAAAAGAGAAGAAAGAAAAAGAAAAGAAAGAAGAGAGAAAAAAAAAGAAGAAAGAAGAAGAAAGAAGAAGAAAAAAAGAAGGGAAAGAAAAGAGCAAAAGAAAGAGAAAAAAAAACCAGAAAAAGGGAATGCCCCCCCATTTCCAGTTATCGCCCCGCATCAGCGGAGGTACTAAAAGTTGACTAAACAAACTCTTCTCTCCGTCCTCTCCGGGCGATGAGTACTCCTTTGGCTCGGACCTCCCGTCCGGGTCATTGACTAAAAAAACTCTTCTCTCCGTCCTTCCCAGGCGGTGAGTATCCCTTTGGCTCGGATCTCCCGTCCGGGTCATTGACTAAACAAACTCTTCTCTCCGTCCTCCCCGGGCGGTGAGTACCCCTTTGGCTCGGACCTCCTGTCCGGGTCATTGACTAAACAAACTCTCCTCTCCGTCCCCTCTGGACGACGAGAAGCCCGGTCTCTGACCGAGGCCCCCGCTTGAGGCCAGCACGCGCTTCCAATATTGCGGTGAAACCAGGGAGTTGCCCGTTCGGTATGGTGGAGTGGTCCCCTCGTCCTCCCCCTGGGAAGGCGAGCACTCTCCTGTACCCTGACATGGGTCCCTGCCAGGTCCTTCCGGAGCGAATCCTCGCAAAGACTCATACCCTGCCAATGGGTCTCAACAAAAAAAGGGGGGAAAGATACAAGAGCAAAGGAAGAGGAAGAAGGAAACAATATGCACAGAGGAGAAAGAAGGGTAAGAAAGCTCCCTCTGGGACGAAAGCATACACAAAGAACGCGTGAAATCATAAATGCTCTGCTCTATTCAGAAAAGGAACCAGACTACATGTGCTGCGGGGCATACCCCTGTGTTACATTCAAAAAAAAAAGGGAAAAAGAAATTAAGGGATGCAACGCTTAGTCGATGTCCCTGAAGATGTCCTCGAGAGGGAGGATTCCGACGCAAGGGAAGTTCGTCATATTGCGCAGTCGGCCCCTCAATTCCTCAAGACGGGCGAGCTCCGCTTCGACGGACACCATTTCAACGTCGGCAACGGCAAGAGCTTCCCTCTCCTCCGCCACCCTCCTTTCCGCCTCGGCAAGGCCAAGTTTAGTCGCAGCGAGGTAGCCCTCCAGCTTCTCGATCCGGTTCTTGAAGGAACGAACGCTGCCTTCGCCTTCCTCCAAGGCCTTTCCGTGGCGTTCTCTATTATGGCGTCGGGCCTCCAAGGTCTGCAGGTACTCGTCCGCCTGGGCATCTAGAGCGACGCGCTCGTCAGGAGCTTGGGTCTCCAGGAATTCATGGCGTCTGACGTACTTCAATAATAGCAAGACCCGCCGTGACCATTCCCCCAGCGGACAGCCAAGCACTTGCAACGCCCCAGTTAACTGCGTCACTATGGTATTGTTGTGCATCCCTTGGTTTTGATGATGACAATAGGATATGTTTGATTAATCAAGTTCTATCTTGTTTCATAACAAATACAAGTGGTTTGATTGTTCCTTCAAAGTAATGGACTCATGACTATTTGATGATGACAAACAATATTTTTGATTAACTCAATATAAATCTGATAGTTCAAGTTACTTCTGATATGTTAAGTAATTTCAGGTCCACTGAAATCCAAGTGGAATCAACAAATCAGAAGAAGTGTCAAAGGCCGCTTGTCGACCAGGGAAGTGGTTATGGTCGACCAACGAACCCAGCCAGAAACACTTCAAGTCATCCGTCTTCTGCATGTGCCTTGGCTGTCGACCAAAGCCCCACTTCTGGTCGACCACAGAACAGACAGAGCATCAGACAGAACTGACGGCCATCTGGAATTTGCCCCTTGTCGACCAGCGACAAGGCTGTGGTCGACCACGGGACGCGAGTGTCAGCCAGAATGAAACCGCCATCAGGACACTGCTCGTTGTCGACCAGGGACAGTGTCATGGTCGACCACGGGTGTTATAGCGTCCAGAACCGAACTCTAACCGAATTCTGTTTTGGTTCCTTAAAACCTGCAGATTGTTGTTGCAGGTTGTTGGGTAGTTCAAATGATGAGATTCCGCACGGGAATCAAGGAGAGAATCTTGCTTAGAAGCGGTCAAACTTATTGTAGTGATCGGATTTAACCTTCTCCCTGCTTTCTAGCAGATTGACGCTCGATCTGGAATTTGAGCGGGAAGAGCTTCAGGCTTGAAAAAGTATCTGCATAAAAAGTAGAAGGCAACTGATCGCGGAGGCAGGCACACAGAGAGAGCATAGAACAGAAGCTAAGAAACACACCTACATCACAGGACGAAGTGGCTCTCCATCAATCAGAAATCTGCAGAAGACTAAAGGCATTCTCATTGCTGCAGAAGGAAGACTGGGCTTGAAGCTGTGCGACCTCCAGCAGCAAAGCAGCTGAAGGCATCCGATTGGAAGCTCTACAGGGAGTCTACTCTTGTTATTTATGTGATTAAGTCCCAGGCTGAATTCTTTACTTTGTTACAAAAGTCTATATTCAGTCCTGTTGCATCATCCCACCTTCTCATCATTTCTATTCATCCTTACACCAAGTGTCAAGCTGTGAGGCAGCGGATTCAAGTTGTGTGTCAGCTGGTACAAGCTGTGTGTCAGCAGGAACAAGCTGTGTGACAGCGGTGTCTTGTGTTTTGGATTGAGATCAGAGGCTCTCATAAGTGAAGCCTTGCTTGAGTTAAGCAAGGGGTGGATGTAAGTCTCGGGAAGAGACTGAACCACCTTAAAAATCCTATCTTGTGGTTTGCTTATGTGTGTGCGTGCTTCTCTATGTGTTTGTTTTCTTCATTGATATCAACATTAGTTCTGTAATTCGTCAATCACCTGCAACTCATTTAGTCAATAGATATTAAATCGAAAAAGGGGGAAAGATCTATTCACCCCCCCTCTAGATCTATTCAGTCCGTACTCAACACGTGGTATCAGAGCCAGACTCTCCAAAAATGTGGTCTAACAACCAGGAGAGGCCTGCCGGACTGAACTCTAGAAGTCTAATGGCTGAGGGACACTCAGTAACTAGACCACCATATTTCGATGGAAATGATTTCTCATACTGGAAAAATCGTATGCAGGTGTTCTTGAGAGCACAAGATCATGAGATGTGGAGAGTAGTAAGCCGAGGACCCTACGAGCTGCCCGAAGATGAGGATACCTGGACCAGAGAACAGGTCAGAAAATCAACCATCAACTGGGGAGCCATGAACGTAATGCAATGCGCACTACACCCCACGGAGTTCTCACGAGTTTCACAATGTGCAACGGCCAAGGAAATGTGGGATCGACTAGTAGTAATCTATGAAGGTACTTCAGAGGTAAGGGAGTCAAAAGCAAATATGCTAGTTTCAGAATATGAAATGTTTAGAATGAAAACTGACGAAAATATTTCTGAAATGTATGCTAGACTAGTGCAATTAACGAATAGTTTAAAGAGTCTAGGGAAAACCTACAAGGAACAGGAATTAGTGAGGAAGATCCTAAGATCCCTCACTCCCATGTGGCATACCAAGGCCACAGTAATTGAGGACTCAAAGAACCTCACCACTATGACTGTGGATGAACTAGTGGGATCCCTAATGGCCTATGAGGTCAATCTGAAAAGAAAAGAAGATGAGGGCAAGAAAAAGAACCAGCTCGCCCTAAAAACTAAAATAGGCACCTCTGAACTATCTGACACTGATAACTCATCTAGCACAGGTGAGGAAACTGGTGAGCTAGCCATGTTAACAAGAAAATTCAAAAGGTTTCTGCGGAAGGAAGGTAAGGGATTCAGGAATCCTAAGGGCATGGTAAGAAAGTCATCTCAGTTTAAGTTTGATAAAAATAAAACTTCATCTAACAAACTTGTCTGCTACAACTGCAGGAAACTAGGACACATAAAGGCTGAATGTCCAGAGACTCCTAAGAAATCAAGCTTCAAGTGGAAAGGCAAGCAACTAAAAGCAATGATAAGCACATGGAGCGAGGAGGAGGAAAGCAGTAAGGAGGAAACAACTTCCGAGGAAGAAGAAGGAAACATCTGTTTGATGGCCAAAGGAGATAGCGATGATCTTGAGGTAATCCCTCCGTTTCAAGATTTTTCTAGCTCAGATTGGGAAGAAGTCTACTCAGACTTACTTGATGCATATGAAAGAATTAGAAAGGAAAATAAGAGTTTGAAGAAAAAGCTTAATCAGGTCAATAATGACAGCAACCCATTTGCCAACAGAACTGAACTAGAATTAGAAATCACCACCTTGAAAAATAAGCTGAAACAATACGAGACAGATGAAGAAAATGTCAAATGGCTGTTAGAAGAAAATGAGTCACTGAAAAACACAATTGATGAGGTAAAATTAAAGACTCAAGAAAGTGAACAGCAAACTAAGGTAACTCAAGAAAGAAACAACTCACTCAAGGAGGAAAACTGTCAACTTCTGGAAGAAATAGAAAGAATCCAGAGTGAACTGAAAAACAAACAGGAAACCTTGGAAAAAATGACTAAAGGTCAAGAAAACTTAAATGCTGTCTTGGGAATAAAAGTAAACTTTCAAAAAGAAGGGTTAGGATACAATCCTACGGCTAAAAAGGAATTCCAAATAAAAACCGTAACTGGGATTGCTGACTCAAAAGGAAAAGGGCCCCTAATCAATCTATACCAAGACAAACAAGAGGATGTAGCTGAATGCTCCTCCAAAAGGAATAATGTCACCAAGGAAGAGAGAAACATTAAAGAGAAAACAGTCAATCAACATAAGCTTAAAAATAATAGACAAGAAACTCAAATTCACAGAAATAACCAAACAAACCAAGTACTAAATCAAGTTAAAGGACATAAATCTGGAAAACTAGGTGTCTGGAGACAGGCTGGTCGACAACCGACCCCTCCTATGTCGACCAGAGGATCTGCCAGAACAGGCGCTGGCGTCTGGAGAAGCAGTGGTCGACCACAGACATACCAGATGTCGACCAGAGGAACTGCCAGAACAAGCGCTGGCTTCTGGAAAAGCAATGGTCGACCACAGACACACCAGATGTCGACCATGACCAGACACGCAAACAGAAACCACAGATTTTCTCAGGTGAAACAAAATGAAAATTGGAAATCAAAAAGGTGGATTCAGATTAAAGAAACATTAGAACAAAAGCCACCCAATCTGAACAAGTTCAGAGACGAAAAATTAAACTGCTCTAAGAAAATCTGGGTTCCCAAAGGATTGTTACAGCAATTTCACAATTTTACAAGTTATCTTGGACCCGGGTACCATTGGGGTCCAAAAATTTCTGTGTAATTCATGATGCAGGAATGTCTGGCAGCCATGCACAATAAGTGGTACTTAGATAGTGGTTGCTCAAGACACATGACGGGAGACAAGACCAAGTTCTCCCAACTAAGCTCAAAAGATGGAGGTTATGTGACCTTTGGAGGAAATAACAAAGGTAAGATCATCGGGACAGGTAAAATAGGTAAGAACTCCTCAAACAGTATTGAAAATGTACTGCTGGTAGATGGACTGGAATATAACTTGCTGAGCATCAGTCAGCTTTGCGACAAAGGCCATAAAGTAATATTTGACTCCAAGATCTGCAAGATTATTGAACCAAATTCAGATACAGTCAAGTTTATGGGCCAGAGAGTAAACAATGTCTACATAATAGACTTGGATGATCCAGCCCACTCCAACCTGTGCCTAACCGCCAAGAAAGAGGACCTGACCTGGCTGTGGCACCGAAGGCTAGGGCATGTTAGCTATAGGGTGTTGCATAAACTTGTGAAGAATAAAATGGTTCTTGGTATGCCTGAAATTTCGTTTGCTCAAAATGTCAAAGTATGTGAATCATGTACCCAAGGTAAGCAAACAAGAAAATCATTCAAAGGTAGAACTGAAAGTCAATCTTCTAGACCACTAGAACTTGTGCACATGGACCTTTTTGGCCCAACAAGAACTGCTAGTCTTAGTGGTAAGAGATACGGTTATGTACTAGTTGATGATTTCTCTAGATTCACATGGGTAATATTTCTATCTCATAAAAGTGATGCTTTTTCTGAGTTTCAGGATTTCTACAAAAGAATGAAGCAGGATGGCAAGTCCAAAGTGTGTACAATCATATCTGACCATGGGGGGGAGTTTGAAAATTCTGACTTTGACTTATTCTGCAGAAACAAGGGCATAACCCACAGATTTTCCTCACCAAGGACTCCAGAACAAAATGGTGTTGTGGAGAGAAGGAACCGCACTCTTGTCGAGATGGCTAGAACCATGCTGGTTGAAGCTAAACTTCCAAGGAGATTTTGGGCAGAGGCAGTCAACACAGCATGCTACATTGTAAACCGAGCAATGGTAAGACCGGCTAGTGAAAATACACCATATGAAATGTTCAAAGGTAAGAAACCATCCCTAGCTCATTTTAGAATTTTCGGGTCAAAATGCTTTATTCATAACAATGATAAAAGGGTCTTGGACAAATTTGAACCGAAGAGTGATCCAGGAATATTCTTGGGCTATTCCGACCGATCAAGAGCCTATAGAGTTTTTAACACCAAAGATCAAATTGTTGAAGAATCCCCTCATATTACATTTGATGAAATTAATGATCTTGGCAAAAATGAGCAGGTCAGCAAGGAAGAAGAAGATAGGGAATTTCTAGAAGACAACGAAGAACCAAATGAAGAAGAACAATCTCAGGAAAGAGATCAAGGTATTACTAATGCTCCACCCGAAGGAGAAGGCATCTCAGGTAACAATCTTGAGAACTTAAGACTTCTTAGAGATCATCCCATAGAAAACATCATTGGTGGAATTCATGATCCTAGGAAGACTAGATCTCAGTTAAAAGAAATCAATGAACTAGATCAGCTTGCACTTGTGTCCCAAATAGAGCCCAAATCAGTAGAGGAAGCATTAAAAGATGACTCATGGATAAATGCTATGCATGAAGAACTAAATCAATTTGAAAGAAATCAGGTGTGGAGTCTTGTCCCTAGACCTTCATCTCACCCCGTTATTGGAACCAAGTGGGTCTATAAAAACAAGCTAAGTGAAGAAGGGGTTGTAATGAGAAACAAGGCTCGGCTGGTGGCTAAAGGGTACAACCAGGAATTTGGGGTTGATTTTGAAGAATCATATGCTCCAGTTGCTAGATTAGAAGCCATCAGGATATTGTTAGCCTTTGCAGCATCTCATGGAATCAAACTACAACAAATGGATGTAAAAAGTGCATTTCTAAATGGAATAATAAAAGAAGAAGTCTATGTGGAACAACCCCCTGATTTGAAAATGATGAACTTGCTAATCATGTTTTCAAATTGCATAAAGCTTTGTATGGATTAAAGCAGGCTCCTCGGGCCTGGTATGAAAGGTTGAGCTCCTTCCTCACCAAGAAGGGATACATAAGAGGTAAAATTGATCAAACATTGTTTTCCAAGACCCAAGGTAAGCATATACTAGTTGTACAAATCTATGTGGATGATATTGTGTTTGGGTCTACCGAAGCTTCTTTATGTACTGAATTTGCAAACTTAATGACCAATGAGTTTGAAATGAGTTTAATGGGTGATTTACAGTTTTTTCTTGGATTGCAGATCGTACAATGTAGAGAAGGATACTTCATAAATCAATCCAAGTACATAAAGGAGATGTTGAAGAAGTTTGGCATGGAAAGCTGCAAACCAATCGAGTCACCCATGGGTACAAATGCAACATTGGAAGCTGATGTAAAAGGTAACATGGTAGATGCCAAGAAATACAGAGGTATGATCGGGTCCCTGCTATATTTAACTGCTTCAAGGCCAGATATTCAGTTTAGTGTATGCATGTGTGCTAGATATCAGTCTAGCCCTAGAGAATCACATTTAGGGGCTGTCAAGCGTATCCTTCGATACCTTGCCGGCACCCAAGAATTGGGCTTATGGTATCCTACATACTGCAAACTAGATTTGATTTCATATTCAGATGCTGATTATGCTGGTTGCAAAATTGATAGGAAGAGTACTAGTGGTTATTGTCAAATATTAGGTGGATGTTTAATATCATGGGCTTCTAAAAAGCAGCATTCTGTGGCACTCTCCACTGCTGAGGCTGAGTATGTCGCAGTAGGGAGCTGTGGTACACAGGTTATGTGGATAAAACATCAACTCCAAGACTACAATGTAGATCTTGGATGTGCACCTATTTTCTGTGACAACACTAGTGCTATTAATTTGTCTAAAAACCCCATTCAACACTCTAGGACAAAACACATTGAGATCCGTCATCACTTTCTAAGAGATGAGGTCTCCAAAGGAAATTTCATGCTTCATTTTGTAGAAACTGAAAAACAACTGGCAGACATTTTCACAAAACCCCTTAACAATGACAGATTTTCAACTCTAAGAAGGGAGTTAGGAATTTGTAGAATTTCTCCTGAAAATTCTTGAAATAATCATATTCATGGGTTCACTGTATAGATTCTGTCATTTCTGTACTAAGTTATGTCAACTAGGTCTCTAGTACTGGTCAAGTTTTGAGTTTGGAGGTCTAGTGTCGGTTACTACTTCAGCAAGTTCTGCAGAATCCTGGTTCTACTACGGATTATCTCTTGTGGTCGACCACAGGCAAGGCGCTGGTCGACCAAGGCATCAGGACAGGAAATAGTTGGTTCTGTGACAGCACAGAGGTCGACCAAAGGCAACTCTATGGTCGACAGAGGATCTGAACAAGGGAAAATGGATCTAAAAAGGCTGCTGGCTCTGCTAGGAAATCCTCTGAACTAAGTGAACTTTTGTGCTCAGATTCTTCACTCATTCATCCTTATCCATACTTCCCATCCCTTGTGTCTCTATATCTCTTCATGGCCAACATTTTTTTATCTTCAGCAAGGACTCACAAATTGAGGGGGAGAAAAAGTGTAAACTCATTCCTTGATAAAACATTGAAAAACCTAACCATATCTTTCAATAAAATCACCAAGGTAATCATTAAGAGTAGAGGTTGAGTGTCGTAATGAGAATTTGAACTGTACTACTGCAATAAATTCAAACCATAACTATGACTCTGTCACAAGATTTTGAGGACTTATGATTTTTAGTAATGAGACTGTTTCTCTACCTGTGTCTGTGTTGGACAGTAAAAATAAACTCAAATATAACATGTATGTACATGGAATACGCCATAATTCTGCCTTCTTGGTAGAGCAATGGATTGAGTTCTGAGAAACTACTGTTCTCCATCTCAAAGCAAAAAATTGGCTGAACAATAGATGGGAGACAAGTGTGTCATGAAGATCCAATCTAACTCTGCTGCTTTCAAAAATATTGATTGGGCATACTGAGTAACTGGGGATATTGGCGTCTGATAAACGTATATCCTCACGGATAAAAGGTGTGTCCCAGTCATTAGTGGAATGGTTAGGCATGCTAAGTAGCCGGGGTTTCTGGCGTGTAAAAAGCGTGTCTCCTCGTGTAGAAAAGCATGTGATAAACCTGACCACAGCTCTCAAATGATTCAAAAAGTTATCACAAAGGCAGAGAAAATGGTTGACCTAAAGCATAGCATGCAAATAAAAGTTCAAAACACTGTTCAGCTAGCATAGTTAGTCAAATTATCTCTTGAAATATATTATAAGTTCAAGGAGCCATGTGAAAGAAATTGGATATGGGGAGTCAATTTATTGGTGCAATACTTTCAAATTCATTGAACCACAATACCCACTCTATTTGGTCACAAGGTGGTCTTTGCATAAGGGTGGAAAGGTTTCATAAGTGTTCTATTAAAGAAAGGGAGTACACTTTAATATCTTCCAAAAATTTGAGTTATGCTGATTAAATCCTGACCGCTCGTTTTCTGCATCGTGATGGTTCACTATCCTAGTTTTTTTTTAAGACCCAGCCTTACTGCCCTACCCTATAAATTGCCACGGCTGGGTCCCTAGTTTTCTCTCATCCGCCGACTTGTACCTCTTTCGAATTCTTCCTCTCCAGTTTTCTCTCGCCTCTCTCTCGCATCCCTCCACCATGTCTCCAAAGCACGCTCCGCGGTCTACCAAGAGAACAAGAGAGAAGGCCCCTGCCGAATCCTCGAAGCCGTCCAAGCGTTCCAAGCCGAGGGCCGGGCAAGGTCCGCCAACGGCCCCTCAAAAGTCGACCACGGCCGAGGCGGCTGACTCAGGCAGGAAGGTACCAGCTTCAGAAGAACCCATCGTCCATCCAGTTTCAGGAGTTATCAAGCCACGGACCGTTCTGCCACCAAGGATTGTTGATTTCTCTGATGAGAAGCTGATGGAGATGTTCCCAGAACTACTGCCAATTTTTGAAGCCCAAGCGTGGACAGCGTTTGTCTCGGCACATACTCAGTATTCGCCTCAGCTTGTGCAAGAATTCTACCACAACTTGCAAATAGTGGATGGTCAGGTCTACACCGTAGTTCAAGGCATCGTCGTCCGCCTCGACGTCAAACTGCTCCACAAAGCGTTGAAGATTCCCAGACATGGCACCGTCTTCAATCCTGAGGATTTTGACTTCCGAGCTGCATACACCGTCGTCACTGGCCAGCCAGCTCCTGAGGTTCTCCCTAAGTATCTGAATGCCAACACCTTCCCTCCTCTTCATAGATTGCTTCATCACATTCTTACCACCATTATCCAACCAAGAGGAGGCGCCAGAGATCAAGTAAGTCGCCTCCATCTATTTTTGCTCCATGGCCTCATCACTTGTCAACCCATTCGCCTCATAACGCTCATCCTAAACACTTTCCAAAACATCCTACATTATCCCCAGAATTCTCTTCCATTTGCTGCCCACATATCTGCCATTCTGGAAGCAGCAAAAATACCATTTCCTCACGCTCCGCGCATTGTAATTCCCAAATGGCACGTCTACAACTTTCACTTCGTGACCACATTTTTGGGGTTTAAGAAGGTAGGAGACCAAATTCAGCGCACTCTACCATCCAAGGGCAAATCCAAGGCTCCATTGCCACCCTCTTCTCCCCCACATACACCTATACAGGTTAGCCCTACTGTCACACCTCCACCTGTGGTGCCTCAAGCTACCCCTACTACCACCACTACTGCCCATCCTCCATCTTCCCTTTCTATAGTGCCCTGGCATCCAGGCACTGCTGCCACTCATGCTCAATCCACTTCTGTTCCACCTACCCAAGCTCCATCTCATTCTGTTCCACCTACCCAAGTTCCACCTACCTCCACTCCATCTACTTCTGCTCCACCACCATCCTTCACCTCCAACACTGAGTCTCACGGAGTGCTTCTCCAGATAGCATCTCAGTTGTCCTCTCTCACCACCCAATTCCATTCCTTTCAAGAGAATATGAATGCTGCCACCGGGCGCCTGGAGCAGAAAGTCCAAAGGCTGGAACAACAGATGGAGGCCAGGTTCATCAAGCAAAAGGAACACACTGACCATGCTAGTTCTCGGTTCAACAGACTAGTTGGCACCTTAGGTCAAGTGTCAGAAGAAATGGGAAACCGCATAGAGTTCACAACCAAGCAGAATGAACAGTATCACAATGCTACTATCTCCGAGATCCAGAAGCTCAGGCTCTCTTATGCCCACATTGTTGACAAGCTGGATCGCATGGAAGAGAACGTGAAGCCAGAGACTTCCTCATCCTCCTCAGAGGGATTGTTTAAATGATCTTCTTTTTGCTGTTGACAAAGGGGGAGATAGGACTTTATGTGTCATTGTGTGTCTAGTTGTGTGTCTAGATGTGTGTCTAGATGATGTCAAGTTTACTTTGTCTACGTGTCCTTAGTGTCTTTATCCTTTTTGAGTCACTCATGTAATTAGTGCTATAGTTTTTGAAAGGCACATCAAACGAATTGTCTGAATGAAATCTGTGCTATGATAGCCTTGAATGCAATATCAAATGAATTTTATAATCTGTTGTTTGTCACAATGACTCATGGTTGTCATCATCAAAAAGGGGGAGAATGTTGTGCATCCCTTGGTTTTGATGATGA
Organism: Amorphophallus konjac; assembly: GCA_022559845.1. NCBI lineage: Eukaryota > Viridiplantae > Streptophyta > Magnoliopsida > Alismatales > Araceae > Amorphophallus > Amorphophallus konjac. The sequence goes on along the minus strand of JAHNEJ010000026.1, from coordinate 78,406 downwards.
CAATAGGATATGTTTGATTAATCAAGTTCTATCTTGTTTCATAACAAATACAAGTGGTTTGATTGTTCCTTCAAAGTAATGGACTCATGACTATTTGATGATGACAAACAATGTTTTTGATTAACTCAATATAAATCTGATAGTTCAAGTTACTTCTGATATGTTAAGTAATTTCAGGTCCACTGAAATCCAAGTGGAATCAACAAATCAGAAGAAGTGTCAAAGGCCGCTTGTCGACCAGGGAAGTGGTTATGGTCGACCAACGAACCCAGCCAGAAACACTTCAAGTCATCCGTCTTCTGCATGTGCCTTGGCTGTCGACCAAAGCCCCACTTCTGGTCGACCACAGAACAGACAGAGCATCAGACAGAACTGACGGCCATCTGGAATTTGCCCCTTGTCGACCAGCGACAAGGCTGTGGTCGACCACGGGACGCGAGTGTCAGCCAGAATGAAACCGCCATCAGGACACTGCTCGTTGTCGACCAGGGACAGTGTCATGGTCGACCACGGGTGTTATAGCGTCCAGAACCGAACTCTAACCGAATTCTGTTTTGGTTCCTTAAAACCTGCAGATTGTTGTTGCAGGTTGTTGGGTAGTTCAAATGATGAGATTCCGCACGGGAATCAAGGAGAGAATCTTGCTTAGAAGCGGTCAAACTTATTGTAGTGATCGGATTTAACCTTCTCCCTGCTTTCTAGCAGATTGACGCTCGATCTGGAATTTGAGCGGGAAGAGCTTCAGGCTTGAAAAAGTATCTGCATAAAAAGTAGAAGGCAACTGATCGCGGAGGCAGGCACACAGAGAGAGCATAGAACAGAAGCTAAGAAACACACCTACATCACAGGACGAAGTGGCTCTCCATCAATCAGAAATCTGCAGAAGACTAAAGGCATTCTCATTGCTGCAGAAGGAAGACTGGGCTTGAAGCTGTGCGACCTCCAGCAGCAAAGCAGCTGAAGGCATCCGATTGGAAGCTCTACAGGGAGTCTACTCTTGTTATTTATGTGATTAAGTCCCAGGCTGAATTCTTTACTTTGTTACAAAAGTCTATATTCAGTCCTGTTGCATCATCCCACCTTCTCATCATTTCTATTCATCCTTACACCAAGTGTCAAGCTGTGAGGCAGCGGATTCAAGTTGTGTGTCAGCTGGTACAAGCTGTGTGTCAGCAGGAACAAGCTGTGTGACAGCGGTGTCTTGTGTTTTGGATTGAGATCAGAGGCTCTCATAAGTGAAGCCTTGCTTGAGTTAAGCAAGGGGTGGATGTAAGTCTCGGGAAGAGACTGAACCACCTTAAAAATCCTATCTTGTGGTTTGCTTATGTGTGTGCGTGCTTCTCTATGTGTTTGTTTTCTTCATTGATATCAACATTAGTTCTGTAATTCGTCAATCACCTGCAACTCATTTAGTCAATAGATATTAAATCGAAAAAGGGGGAAAGATCTATTCACCCCCCCCTCTAGATCTATTCAGTCCGTACTCAACAGGTATGCACCTCCCGATACGACAGAGAAGCATCGGTGAGGAGCATCGTCCGTAAAGTGATCAGCATCTGACAGACTGGCGCCTCTGATGACGTGTGACTGACTGAGGGCACGGCCGGGGGTATGAATTCCACAGCGCTGTCCACCTCCGCCCACAGATCGGCATCCACGGCGGCTGAAGAGGATGGGAGAGCAAGGGTTAAGTCGCCCGGCCGGCGTGGCTCGACTAAAGACCCCTGGCCGACTACCGATGAGGAGGTGGTTGAGATCATTGCCGAAGCATCCAACGCCGCTATCATCAGCTGTTCTCCTGCCTCCCCCACCTCCGCCTGGTGCGCTGCCGGCACTGCTTCAAAGAGCAGGGGTGCAGCAACCTCTGCTCCGGTCAAAGGAGGGGCCTCAAGCAAGGCTGGGCCCGCTGCCATCAGTGGCCGACTCCGCCTCTGCGGCTCCGATCCCTCCAGATGTGCGCGGAGCTCCGCGAATATTTGCTTCAGTAAGGGGTCCTCCATCTGGGCCGGAAGCTTTGGAAAAGGCGGAAGCGGAACCATTAGCCGGGGTAGACGTCCCGCCTCCACGAGCGCCGTAAGGCCCTCCGCTCCCAAGCCCGCGACCGGAGCTAGTCCCGTCACCGCTAGCGGACCAATATTTGGCCGCCGCTTGGCAACGGCCTTCCGGGCACGGCCAGACGACCTCCCTGGCGTCGGCACCACCTGACCACAAAAAGCATGATTACTCACTTGCCAGCGGGAGTAAACCTCACGAGGCCCAAAAGGCGAGAAGGGTTATGAGACCCGTGTCCTTACCTCGGCCACCGGGGCGGTACCGCTCTCGGGCGCGATCTCCCCCTCCTCCAGAGGCTCGCCCGCCAAAGGCTCCTCTGACGCCTCCTCCCGAAGAGCTTCAAATAGAAGGGCTAGCTTGCCCATGCCGACATCGACCCCCGATGGGCGGTCAACCGACGCAGCCGGAGCAGCCTCTTCCGCAGCCTCCGGCTCAACTGATTCCTGAAAAGGTCGGGCGCAAGGAGGACGATATCAGTAGGCGACCACAGAAGCAGCCCCACGCAAATGGAATCACGCTTACAGTTACCTCCTCCGTCAAGCCTAGCGAGCTAGCAAATGAAGAGGCCTTAGGGGCCAGCTCGGGCAGCCCCGATGCCCCAGACGTTGCATCCCCAGGAGCCACCTCGTCGGAAGAATAGTTGTAATCTACCTCTTCCCCAGACGGAGACTCGACCACCGCCGGCTCGGCCTGGGCCGGCAGAGGGGCTTCCACTTCAGAGTCTCTGTCCAGCACGTCCTCCCTCGGGCTAGGCGAGGCTCGCACTCCGACCTTTTTCCTCCTCACATATGTCAGCACCGTCGAGAGGTCGGGATCAGGCCCCAATGACTCGGTGGCCGCTGCGGCAACGCCTGTCATGCAAAAGAAGATCAGTCATGTTGAACCTACTAGCCCCCAGGACAAAAAAAAGGGGGAGCTAGCCGAATGGACGAAAATATTTACCCCCTTCGGCCCATACGGTCCGGGATGACTCGCCGGCTTCTTCGACGGACAGAGCCTTCATGGGAGCCGCAGCCCCGCTCTCACCCGGGAGCAACATGGGCGCCGGTTCCTCCGTGCCGCCCGTAAAATAGAAGCGCATCGTCACCGTGCGTGAATCCGAGGCCAACTCGGGAGGCCAGTCGACCGCAGACGACGTAGGCGGCCGATGAACCTCACCAGCTTCGTGGCTCGGTTCGGTCCGCGTGGCTTCGAATTCCTCGAAGGACAGGACAGGGGCCACCGGCGAGGCTGCCGTCGGAGCCGGGGATGCCTCGGTCCGCCCCCGTTTTGCCGCCTGTTGCCCGATCACCTTGGCAGCAACCAACGCCTTCTTAACGGGCGACTGTGTTCGGGGCCTTCCCGTTGCCTGCGGCAAGGGAGCCGGAGCCGCCGCCGAGGTCGCCTTTGCTGGGACCGCGACTTCACCCATGTCAAACGTGGGCACGGGCTCTCCCACAGGAGCTGAGACAAAAAAAGTATCCAGGTGTCAGGGCTCCACTCCAAAATAAAAAGGGGGGGGGAGATTCAAGAGACACACTAATGATCGGGGACACTGACCGGCAGGTTGGCCTGGCTCGGGACGGGCAGCTTCGAATTCCTCGAAAGATGGGACTTGTGGTGCCGGAGGAACAGCCGTCGGAGCCTTAGCCGATTCCGTCTTCCTCCGCTTTGTGTCCCGCTGCTTAGCCGCCTTGGCGGCATCCACCGCCTTCTTCACGGGCGATTTAGCCCGGGGCCTCTTCGCAGCCTTGGGCAAAGGAGCCGTGGTCGGGGCCAGCGGCGCAGCTTCAAAATATGCAGGCTTCTTCACCAGTCGGAGGAGGTTCCGGTACGTGGCCATCTGCGTGCTGTCGGGATGATCTGCAAATAAAAGAGGGGAAAGGCCGCAGTGCTAAGAGACAAAACCGAAAAGCAAGAAGAGATTGAATACCATGAGGGCCAGTGTACAGCCGCAGCGTGATCGGCCAGTAGCTCAGGGACGCCTCCTTGTCCCGACGCGCCGCCTCCCGGACTAGCCAGCAAACGTCTTCAATCGTTTGGCACCGGTCCGTAAGGTTGGCCAGATCCGCGTGCTTCTTTGAGGAGAGGTGACAGAAAAGGTTAAAGTGGTCCATGCCCCACCCGTCAGCATAATAATAAGGGATGTGCAGGCGCTTGCCCAGGAGGGAGGCCGTCAGATCTTCGATCTTCATCCCATTCACCCGGAGAAGGACGTATAGCCACGTGGTATCCTTATAGTTCTCGGGCTGCCTCTCCTCCCGCCTCATAAACGTGCGGTACGGGCAGGCCGAATCCCTCTCTGGACGCCAGCTCCTGGCAGGAGTCCCCTCTTCCTCTATGGGGAATGGATAATTGATGAGGTCCAGGCGGTCGCTCCCCACTTGGCACAGGTCCCTCAGCGTCTTCTGATAATGATCCTTGGCCACCGGGGGTAACTCCACCTTCGGCGTCAGCCTCGTATCCCGGGCTTCCCGGTGAGCTATCATATACGCTGCCACCTCCTTTTCCTGTTTATTCCTGAGCCGAAGAAGATGGTCCGGCTCAATGTCAAGAACCGGCACCGGCTGCCGACTGAGGAACTTTCTCTCGGCCCCATCCCAGCAATCGGTCTTATGCAACCGATAGAAGGCCGTCCGGGCGTTCCACCATTTTATATAATCCTGGGTCACTCGGGGAATGCGACCCGGGGCCGGTACCCTGAAAGAGGCAGTGTCCGCCCGGTGGAAAAAGTCCCACCAGCTCTTAGCATGTTCAGCAACTGAGCTCCCCCGGACACTCCGCAAGGGCAGGCCGAACTGTGCATGATAAGTAGGGATATGCTGGTCATACCCAAAATTACGACCGAATCGGAAGGGGTAATACGGCTCCAGCAACACGTTCTCCCCTTTCCTGAACACCAGGACGCTCGGACGAATCGACAGCGCCCAGTCCCTCAGCTCCGGCTCCAGCAGTGGGCGGATCACATTCTCCTGGCTAATAGGGTGGGTGTACTTCTCCACCTGGTCGTCTTTGCACTCCCTCTTGTTGTTCACCAGAGGGCTCGAATGTGCCGCCAGAGTCCAGAAATGAATAGTCCCGACAGCATCCCGGGGAACCGTTGTCAACCGGCCCCGGATATCATACATCCGCATGGAGGTGGAGCCCGGTTCAGCACTGGCAAATTCCAACATCCTCGGCATCAGCCCCCAGTCCTGGAGAACTCGCGGGGCAAACTCCGGGAACAGCGAACAGACCCACGCGTTGAAGAAGTGCAGTGGGCACACATACCGGGCCTGCCGCGGGAACTGGTGCATGCTGATGTCCCCCAGGGCCTTGTAAATCAAGCAAAGGGTCGCCGGGCACAGCGACAGCCTGACACCCCATGCCATTTGACATGCCAGGTAGATGGCGTCCGGCCGAATCACTGTCTCGTCGCCGTACGGCATGGCGAATGAGCATAGCCAGTACGTGAGATAGGCGGCGCAATGGGTCTGGGGATCCAAGCCCATCGGGTTAGACCCGCTTCGACGCCCTCTAGACGGGATCTTCACATTGAGCTTGGGCTTCGCACGCTTCTTGGGGGCAACAGCGGTACCGACACAGGGGAATTCCTCGTACCGCTTCGGCCCGTCATAGAAATACTCCAGCCACAAGGGCATGCGTACCCTCTTCCTGTCCCCACGAGCAGGCTGCTTTCCCTTATGCGAGCATTGGTACAGCTCCCGGTACGCCTTCATGAGGTATCGATATGAATACCCCAGAGAATAATAGCCATCCCCGTTGGTCTCATCCTTGATCAAGTCGGGGAGGCATACTTCTTCATAAGGCTCCCCGTCAATGGGCAAGCCACTTAGCTGACCAAGACTCCACAAATCAAGTGAAGTCTCGCCCTCTGCCGTATAAAAGGTGTTGGTCTCCGCGCTGAATACCTCTATCATGCCGCAGTAGAGACCCTTGGAGATGGGGTAGCCGTACCGGGAAGCGTACACGCTATGATAAATGCCGACCCGAACCAGCAACGGGGCATAGGTGAACAGCACGTGCTCCGTAAACTCCACCGCCCTCTCCCGGAAGCTGTGTGCATCCTGAAGCTTCAGCTCCCCAAACCAGCCCAGTGACAGCTCATACTTGAATCTGACGGCCAAGCAGTCCAAGATGAACGGCTCTTCTCTATAGCCCCACTTCAAGGGAGCCAAGAATAGGCCGAATCGAGGCGCCTCGTTGTGCACCTTCCCGGCAGACAGGTCCCATCGTGCCGGAGTAAACTGAGGCGCCCGCACCAGTTTGTCTTCGGTCGGCAGCACCCCCTCAATCCCCAGAACTGGTTTCCACTCCCGGACTTCTCCCACCAGATACATCGGAATACTCCGGGGGACGCTGTACAATAAGCTGTCCCGGGCTTGCAGAATGGCCTGCTCAGCCTTCCTCACGACTCAGAAGTCTCGCCCTTCCCGCGAGCGAAAGTGCTTCAAAAAGTGAATGAGGTGCCTATCCTTCGGGAAATCTCTCCTGAACTCCCCGGTGGCCCGGTCAAATGTGAAGCCGCTGTCAACTCTGGCAAGCCTCTGGAAATCCATGGTCTCCCCGTCATACTCAGATGACTCTGCCAAAGCGGCTATCTCTGCATGCTCCCGATCCAAGTCCTCTACGTTCAGCTAGGTGACCGCCGGCACGGGACCCCGCGGAATGAGGTCGGCACCGATAGCAGCAGCAGGGGTAGAAGAACCACTTGGGGCAGCCATTTATCTGCAAAGATACATAAATAGAAGATCAGAATAAGCCACATGCAAAAGGAAGTGAAAGACTGTAAAGGGGGGGCTTTGCTACAAGTCAGATGAACAAATATTGCCAATTTCTGACGAAATTTTGGCAGAGTTTCCCCTAGGCCAGAGGCGTAAGGGAAAACACGGGTGCTCGTCCACAAGGAGTGACGGCCCCAACAAAGCATGGTGGGCCCCGAGAGGCAACACCAGAAGTCCGCCGATCAAAAAAACCTTCTTCCCCGGGTTTAAGGCCTCTTTGCTGGCTCACTGACTAGTGCCTTCCCCGGCACGCCCTGAAGCTGCCCTCGTCGGCACGCTTCGAGCGGCCTTCCCCGGCACGCCCAGACGGGCCCCTCACCGGCACGCTCCCCAGGTGCCTTCCGCCGGTACACTTTGGGAGCTTCACCGACACACCCTCAAGGGGTCTTCCCCGGCACGCCCAGACGGGCCCCTCACCGGCACGCTCTTGGGCCTCTTCCCCGGCACGCCCAGACGGGCCCCTCACCGGCACGCTCTTGGGCCTCTTCCCCGGCACGCCTGTGGGAGCCTTCCCCGATGCGCCCTAACCGGCCCTCGCCGACACGCCCTCAAGCGCCTCCGTCCGGCACGCTCCACAGACGCCTTCCCCGACACACCAAGGGCCCCCGCTCCCCGGCACGCCCTTGAAGGGTCTTGCCCGGCACACTCCGCAAACGCCCCCGGCACGCTCGAGACCTCCCCCGCCGGTGCTATCGGTGGTGGCCGACGGCAGGGAAAAGAGGGGAGGAAAGGAGAAGGATAAGAAAGGGGAGGGGAAGGGGAAGAGAAGAGGAGAAGAATAGAGGGGAAGGAGAAGAGGAACGGGGAGCCTAGGGCTCCACCGTCCGCCGGACGTGGAGAAGAAGAAGAGAGAAAGAAAGAGAAAGGGGGGGGAGAGAAGAGAGGAAAAAAGAAGAGGAAGAGGGAGCCCTCTCGTGGCAGCCTCCCTACCCCGGCGAGAGGAAGACGACGACGGCGCTGGCCGCGGTGGCTCCCGGTGACGAAGAAGATGAAGAGAGGGAGGGGGAGGCAGACGGTCGGCTGATGAAGAGAGAGAAGAGGGAGGGGAATTCGAACGGGGGTGGTTCAAATGAACCGCCCCCGCCCCTTTTATACGGCAGAGAGGTAGGGGGAGAGAAAAGAAAATAAAAAGGGGAAAGAGAAAGGGGAGGGGAGGAAAATAAAAAAAAAGGACGAAGGAAAATGGGGGAAAAGAAATAAAAAAAAGAGAAAAAGAGAGAGAAGGAATAAAGAAAAATAGAAGGAGATAAAGAGGGATAAAAAGGGATAAAAAAATGAACAAGAGGAGAAAATGAAAGAAGGGGAAGCAGGAGTATCTACAAAATATTAAATAAATAAATATATATATACCTACATATATGCCTACACTTACATACTCATCCACTCACATATGTGGAGGAATAGGCCAGTAACGCGCAGTAATAAATGTCTCCCGGAGGCATTCCATCCCCCTGATCCTATGCAAATGGGCGTCCGCAGGGGTGAAAACAACTCTGCCCCTGCAGCTCTATCCTTGTCATAGTATCACTACCCTACCGCCAAATAAGCCCGTCCCTGGCACGTGGCCCTGTGCTTTAGCCACCTTCTGTCGCGCAAAACTACCATCACGGACCTTACGTCCGGATTGGCAAAACCCCCATCCTTGTGTTGGCATTAGTCTCTTGCCAACGAATAAGTCCCTTTCCGGCGCAAGGCCCCGTGCCCTAGCCACCCACTCCGCACAACACGGCCATTATGGACCTTACGTCCGAATCGGCACAGATTCTCCCGTTGCGCTGGCATTCTGTTCTTGCCAGCGAGTGAACTTTATCTTCCGGCGCAAGGCTTCGTGCCCTAGCCGACACCCGCATATCACTCACTCGTCAAAAAAAGAGAAGAGAAAATAAAATGGGGTTAAAAATAGAGATACCCCGCCGGACTTGCCCCTATACGGGGACAAGGGTAAAAATGGCAATAACCCGGCTGTGGCGAAAACCCGAAAGGGCGCTACGGGCAAAATTGAGTACCCCGCCACGTGAAAATCCGAAAGGGCGCGTGTGCAAAAGCAAGAGGGGGCCGGTACCGGTGAAAACCCGAAAGGGCGCTTGTATCGGTAATGTGGTACAAAAAAAGAGAGAGAGAAAGAAAAGACAGGAAGAGATCAACAAAGCATGTCAGTTCCCGGCGCCCTGTCGGCACTGACGAAGAGACCAAGAGACAAAGAGATCAACAAACCAGGTCAGCCCCCGACATCCTATCGGCACTGACGAAGAGACCAAGAGACAAAGAGACAACAAATCAGGTCAGTTCCCGGCATCCTGTCGTCACTGACGAAGGGACAAAGAGACCAACAAAGCATGTCAGTTCCCGGCGCCCTGTCGGCACTGACAAAGAGACCAAGTGACAAAGAGATCAACAAACCAGGTCAGCCCCCGACACCCTGTCGGCACTGACGAAGAGACTAAGAGACAGCAAACCAGGTCAGCTCCCGACTCCCCGTCGGCACTGACGAAGAGACTAAGAGACAACAAACCAGGTCAGCTCCCGACTCCCCGTCGGCACTGACGAAGAGACAAAGAGACAACAAAGCATGCCGGTTCCCGGCATCCTGTCGGCACTGGCGAAGAGACCAAGAGGTCGACAAACCAGGTCAGTTCCCAGCATCCTGTCGGCACTGGCGAAGAGGCCAAGAGACAAAGAGACCAATATGTTGCTTCAATTCCCGACACCCCGCCGACGCTAACAAAGAGACCAACAAACAACAAACCAGGTCGGCTCTTGACACCTCGTCGGCACCGACGAAGAGAAAAGAGACAAGTACACCCACGGGCACCGCCCGGCTCATCCTTCGCCCGTGCTACCCATGGGTGGGGGGCATTTGTGGACACCAAAAAAATGCATACCTGGATATCCTGCTCGGCCTCGCGTTAGCAACGGCGCCGAGTGAGGAAACCCCGGAGAAATCAAGCACAAAAGGCCCCACGGCTCGTGGGCCTCAAAGAGGATCAAACGGGCTATGACTCGTGCCCACAATGGGCTCAGAACAACCCCGGGTACACACACCCCCTGGGGAGCCCTTCAGCGGCACGCCCGGCCCCAAGGGGCCTCAACGGCACACCCTGGCAAGGCCCAGCGGCACGCCCCGAGGAGCCCTTCAGCGGCACACCCCCTTCGGGGTCCCAGCGGCACGGCCCCTCAATGGCACACCCCCCCTGGGAGGGTTTCAACGGTACACCCCCCCTGGGGGGGGATTTCAATGGCACACCCCCCTGGGGGGGGGGGGGGGGGGGGTTCAGCGGCACGCCTGGTAAGGGCCTTCAGCGGCACGGCCCGAAGGGCCTTCAGCGGCACGGCCCGATGGATCTTCAGCGGCACACCCCTTCGGGGCCCCAGCGGCACGCCCTCAGCAGGTCTTCAGCGGCACGCCCTGCAGGGGCCTCAGCGGCACGCCCTCCAGGGACTTCAACGGCACACCGTTTTGGCTCTCCAGCGGCACGCCTTTTCAACTCGCCAGCGGCACAGCGGTGAAGCTTGTCAACGGACGACGTGAAGCCCATACCCTACGCATCCTTGGCGCGCAGTGAAGCCGTCTGAGGTGGCAGTCGATGACTGGGCCACGTAGCCTACCCCACTGACAGCCAGGACAGGAGCAGGTCAAACCCATCATCACAGCCGGCTTCCCGCCTTCGACAGCCGTGATCGGAGTCACAGGTGGCTGGTGGTATAAAAAGACTCCCGTTTTCGACAGAGAGGGAGGGGGAGAAGACGGCCGGAGAAAAAGAACACACACACAGACGGGCGCATAGAGGGGAAGAGAAGAAAGAAGAGAAGAAGAAGAGCTCTGGCGTGAGCCTCCTCCGACGACCGCTGGGCAGAAGCGAGAGTAAGAGAGGGGGGCTTGATGTAATAGGAAAAAGGGGGAAAAGTAGGGGGACGGTGGTCTCTGTCCCGATTCCCCAATACCTCTTTCTCTTTTGCATTTTGTTCTTCTCCGTCCCGTTCTTGCTTTCTTCTTTGGAGTCTTCCTCCTCGTCTAAAGCCCCGTCTTGGGCACCTTTTTTTATAATATGTATGTAGGGCCATGGCCTTTGGCCCCCCCCCCCCATGAATGAAAAAACCACCCTTCTTGGGCCTTTCCTGTCTTTTTCCATTGGTTGGCTCCCGCCTTCATAATGCATGGTGTTTTGTTCATTTTCTCTTCTACGGCGTTTTTGGAGTCTCTGTGGTGATGTGATCCTTCCCCTATGATCCTTAGTCTCCTGGGTTCTTTGCCCCCCCCCCCCCCCCACGGGAGGGAGAGACCCTTACTTTCTTCCCGATTACCCAGTTACCAATAGACCACTCCCGGCCTTGAAGCCCCCTCTTTTCTTCTTCTTTTCCTGAACAGCCATCAAGCCTCCCAGCCCATACATTCAGCTCTTTCAAACCTCCAGCGATACACCTTTCCGGCCTTTGGCCGGCATACCTTTTCAGCCCCCAGCGGCACACCCTTCTGGACCCTCAGCGGCACATCCTTTTCAGCCCTCAGCGGCACACCCTTATGGGCCCTCAGCGGCACATCCTTTTCAGCCCTCAGCGGCACACTCTCCAGGCCCCTCAGCGGCACACTCCTTGGCCAGCCCCAGTCCACATTATATGCCCTTAGAGGCCTTCAGTATGTTGTTCTCCTTCGTGTTTTCCGAGGCTCTATAAAGGTGTTGCTCCTTCGGGGGCCCACCTCCAGTTGTCGGGTTCCGCTACCCCATGTGGGCGCGTTCCCTGTATCTCCCTTACGCCCCGGGTCAAGGGGAGATGCTGCCGAATTTTTGTGAAGAAATAACAAAACATTAAAAGAGGCAAAAGGAGGCAACAAACGAGCAGGGTAATTAATGAAACCTTCCAACTCATCAAACCACTGCCGGCACCACAACGAGAACTGAACCGAACCAATTAACTACCCGGCAGCCCGAACGTCCGACCCGCAAGGAAAGAGACCGAATCGAATAAAGAGAACGAACAAAGGGAGGAATTTTATATAAAACTACACGAAAGTTAAGATAAGAAGAAAAGAAAAGCCTTAAAACAAACAATCGAAAACTGATCGAACCTCCACCATCACGCCTCGATTGGCCCTTCGCCGGTACGCCACTCCCACTGGCCCTCAGCGGCACGCTTCTATTAGCCCTCAGCGGCACGCTCCCATTGGCCTTCAGCGGCACACTTCCCTTGGCCCCCCTTTCAGCGGCACGCTCCCTCCCTTCGCCGGTACACCCTCAGTCACAGTCTCAGCGGGATCCAACGTACAGACTTTGGGCTTGGCAACGTATAGACTTCGAGCTGCAATCAAAGAGGCAATGTACAGACTTCATGTTGCAGTGTATAGACTTGGGGCTGGCCGACGTATAGACTTGGCCAATGTATAGACTTTAGGCCCGCCAATGTACAGACTCCACGTTACAACGTACAGACTTTGGGCTTGGCAACGTATAGACTTCGAGCTGCAGTCAAAGGGTCAATGTATAGACTTCACGTTCCAATGTATAGACTTGGGCCAGCCAATGTACGGACTTCATGTTGCAGTGTATAGACTTGGGGCCGGCTAATGTATAGACTTGACCAATGTACAGACTTTGGGCCCGCCAATGTACAGACTCCACGTTACAACGTACAGACTTTGGGCTTGGCAACGTATAGACTTCGAGCTGCAGTCAAAGGGTCAATGTACAGACTTCACGTTGCAATGTATAGACTTGGGCCAGCCAACGTGTAGACTTCATGACGGCCAGTGTACAGACTTTGGACCAGTCGACGTACAGACTTCATATTACAACGTACAGACTTTGCTCCACTCTGCTCCAGTGTATGGACTTTGGGCTTGGCAACGTACATACTTCGAGCCTGGGGAACGTACAGACTTTATACCCCCCCCCCACGTTCTGATTGGCTCCTTAGCCGGCACGCTTCTCTCACCTTTCAGCGGCACACTCACCTAACCCCTTCGCCAGCACACTGCTTGAACCTTCAGCGGTACACCCCTTTAAACCCTCAGCGGTACGCCCTTCAAACCCCCAGTGGTACACTCTTAATTGCCCCAGCGGCACGCCCCTTGAACCTTCAGCGGTACACTCCCTTGAGCCCCAGCGGTACGCTCCTTTGGCCTCCAGCGGTACGCCCCTTTTTGCCTCCCAGCGGCACGCTCTCTGCCCTCAGCGGTACACTCCCATTTTCCCCTTCGCCGGCACACTATACATATACACATATACAGCCTGATAAAGGCATTAACAATAGCAAATAAATTAATAAAAATTACGTTAATCAAAGGACTCCGAATGCTCAATATTAATCACAATAAAGAGGCGGGAGGGGCAATAAAAAAATAAATAACAAATGAATGATAATAACAAGAATAATCATGAATAAAAGAAGAGAAATCATCCCGGACAAAGGCACGAATAAACAGTAAACATCAAATCAGAAATCCCAGAAGATATAACTAAGAAAGCCCCAGATAAAAGACGCTAACATCCACACTGCAGCCCTCTCTCTCCCCGGGACCCGGGGCAAAAGAGAATAACAACGCCGCCCTTTCAGGTCGGGCTCGAGTCTCGGGAATTACCCCGATATGGTCAGCTTCGATCTAACCTCGGGCCGACATCCCAATCGGACCGGATTTATTTTTCTCGTTCCGGATACCTTCCGAATCCTCATTAAAATTGCCGCATGCTCGGCAGACATTTGAAGGGATCTACCTCGGTTTTCTCATTGTGACGCTGCCACGGACCTGTGTCCGAATACAAAAGGTCTACGAGTGGCCGACACGGCCGACAGTTTATGGCCTTAATACAACCTTCAGTATGACCTATCCCTATCTCTCTCGCATAATTAGTATTACTCTTTTCGGCCGCGGGGCCTCTAATTTCGGCAATTAATCAAGGGTATTCCCTCGTATGGGGGATGTAAATGACGTCGTGACCTTTATGGCGCGACGGGATTCGGTCCCGACACGAACCACACAATCGTCTGACGAAGTCAGATCGAGCGCACCATGGGCTCTTCGGAGCCCGAATAAATTATCACTTCGGTGACTGGCACGTCCACGCACTTAATAAGACCAACAGACGAACCAGGATGATAGCCGAAAGAGAAGTGCGTCCACAACACCTCCAGATATATGTGCATCATGTCATGAAATATGGCCATCATGGCTCTTTGGTAAGTAGCTCCAGCATTCTTTAATCCAAATGGCATGACCACATAATAGTATGTCCCCCATGGCGTAGTGAATGACGTTTTCTCCTGGTCATCTTCTGCCAACCGAATTTGATTATACCCCGAAAATCCATCCATGAATGAAAGGGTCTCATAACCTGCGGTGTTATCAACTAACACATCAATGTGAGGCAAGGGGAAATCGTCCTTTGGACACGCGCGGTTAAGGTCCCGGAAGTCGATGCAAATCCTGACTTTGCCATCCTTCTTCATGACTGGGACAATATTTGCCACCCATTGGGGATAGAGGACGACTCTAATGAACCTGGCTTTATGGAGCTTGTCGACCTCTTCTTTCATTTTTAGAGCCATTTGAGGGTGGAAACGTCTTAACCTTTATTTTACCGAGACGGCCCCTGGTTTTAAAGTTAAGCGGTGTTCGACCAGGGTGGGATCCAGCCCCGGCATGTCCTCGTAGCTCCATGCAAACGTGTCCTTATACTTTTTAAGAACTTGGACCAATGCCTCTTCTTCAGAGGGTGGCAGATTATCACTTATGAGGATGATCCTAGGGTCTTCCTCAGTTCCCAAGTTCACTTCCTTGGTGGACTCTTCTACCGCGGCTGACGGCCCGTCGAATCTCCTTACTCCACTAGCATATGCGGCAGCCGCATCCTCATATTCTTCACCCTCATCTTCACTAGGGTATTCCTCATCTGTGATCTCATAAACTCCATACCCTTCATCAATTGCACAGTTATCCTCGCATTCCATTTCTGGTAACTGGATGGGATCTTCTAATAACTGAGGGATGGCAAGGAGGGCCTGACACCTAACGGCTAAATCTAGAAGGAACCGACGAGGGATCTGCCTACCCTTGGATTTCTTCCTAGGTACTACCCTTGACCTAGACTGACTGACATTATTTACAGAAGGAGAGAAGGTTGAAGGGGATGGTGAAGAATGTACAGGGACATGCCCCTCGAAGGAGGGGTGAAAAAGGTCGCTCATCGGACCTTGGACGGGTGGCTCGCGAAGCGAGACGCACCCATGTGAGATGTAGGAGGTTTCCTCAACAAAGATGTGTTGCTGGGGAGTTTGAAAATTGACGTTTTTTTTCATTTTCATTTTTGATGACAAAACAACGAAAAGAGATCGTAGGGGAGAGGAAGGTAGTTATGGCTAGAGGGTTGGGAGGCTCATGGAGCAGATCGTGATTGAAGACCTGACGTGGGTCGAGAAGTCCGCGCAGGTATGCGAGAAGAGAGGGGGACCTGGGGAGATCATCAGACAATCGTCTGGCCCAGGGAGAAGATAGCAACGGTGGCTGTGATGAGTGAACGGAGAAGATGACGGCTGATAAACCGTCGATAGTGATGGTGACAGCAGATGAAGATCCGCCGATGACCAGGTCCTTCTGGCGAGGACAAGGATAGCTTGGAACCTTGGCAACAATGGTGGTATTCTCTGGCATTCCGGAGGTCAACGACGGCCCCTCGAGCTGCGGAGGCGAGAACATCCTTCCTAGCGCAATAGAAACATCCGGTATATCGAACCATTTGTCCCATTCGCATTCTGGATCTTTGATCTTGCCTCTTTTGGTAACCCTGGAATATCTTTCAGCTGAATACACAACATGTAACCTCCCACGTGCTTCTAGCGGATAATCCCTCATCTGAATAACGGGCCCTTTGTTGAAGTGGTTTGTTAGGGTCCATGTGAGGGGCTTCCAATCCGCCTTGAATGGTCCTTTGAAACCCAGACCAAACCTGTGATTCGGCTTAACTTCTGTTGGCGGCTTCAGCCTACCTTGCAGTTGCGCGCCCAAACCCCTGCCCTGCTGATAGCCGATGTTCCTCATAATCTCCCAACCTTTGGAGTGAAAGGGGAGATGCGGTGTTGTTACCTTGACCAGCTCCTTGGGCGCTAGCGGAACGTGAGATACATCAAGCACATCCAGCAGCGACAATATGGGCCGGTGAGACGGCCAAACGGAGGGTAGAGAGGTGTTGATAGCATCCACCGTGGGAAGGACAGGCGTACTTACCACCTTAATGATTCTTCTGTTATAAGGAAACTTCAAGCATTGATGGTTGGTGGAAGGTACGGCATCTGCGGCTTCAATATAAGGGCGACCCAGTATGGCCTTGAATGTAGGGTCCATGTGGAGAATATGGAATTCCGTGGAGACTGTCATAGGGCCTAGCCCTACTCTTAGAATGATCATCCCCTGTGGTGGTCTTTTGCTATTGTCATAAGCTGTGACCGTGATCGAGGAAGGTCTGATCTGTTCCTCGTCAACCCCGCACATCCGAAGGGTGCTCATGGAGATCACGTTTATGGATGCGCCTGTGTCTACAAGGCAGGGATTTACGGATACCTCATTAACTTTTATCGAGACACACAACGCATACTTCCGAGCTTCCCTGGGAGCGAGCTCATAGTTGTGGAATATGATGGCTGGTTGTGTGTCCGTTGGGGTCAAAACGGCCGAAATCTTTTCTGCGGGGAGGTCCTCATTTACCATGACCCTTTGAAGATATTGCATCAAGGCCGCCTGATGTGACGTGGATCTTTGGAGCAGCTCGAGGATGGAGATCCGAGCGGGCGTCCTATCTAGGTGTTTCAGCAAATCATATTGTGTTCCAGGGACGGACTTTTCCAACTGCTCTCCATCCTTTTCTTGCTGAGACTGCTCGGGATTCTGACTGTCCTGGGGGAAAATCCTGTGGAAAATCCTTCCACTTCGGAGCACCATTGCCTGTGGCTTTTGTACCTCTATAGGGGCAGCAGTGGATTGCAACAGAGGTTTGAGGGGCAGTGACGGGGGAATGGTTGGTAGAGCAGGGGTGATGACGGGAGCAGGGGTCCTGATGAGGGGCTTACTAGGCGGAGGTATGGCGGAGGTAGGGGGAACACCATGTGGGTTACGACGGATGAGGGGCTTGGAAGGTGGAGGTAAGGTGGTGGTGGGTAAGGCTTGAGATGGGCGGCGGGTGATGAGTGGTTTTGAGGGCATTGATGGCGGTGTTGTGGGGGCAAAAGGGGTTACGCGCGGTTGACGGGTGATAAGGGGCTTAGAGGGCATAGGGGCAACTGCGGTGGAGGTGGTCGGTGGAGCGGAGGAGTGAGAGGAGATGGGAAGGTGTGAAGGCGCAACGGGGGGTGTCGGCTGATAGGTTATTGGGGTGCGAATAAGGGGGCACGATGGCAGTGGAAATGGTGAAGGCGATGCATATGCGGGTTGGTGGGAAAGAGGTGCTACCCGGGCGACACAAGGGAGTTGCATGATGATGGGGTTGGTGGTGGAAAGAATAGAGGCATTTTCCAGGTGCCATACCTGCTCCCTCCCGACTTCCGGGAAGGAGGAGATGGGGTTCACCTGATGATTGGGCTGCTGGTGCTCTAGTAGTGGATTTTGGAGGATGCCCATGTTTGGCTGCTGTTGTGGTACCTGCTGAGGCTGTTGTTGTTGTTGCTGCGGTGCTTGTTGCTGTTGTTGTAGCTATCGTTGTTGCTGTCTAGGAGGAGGTCTCCTGGCCTTCATCATGGTGACGCATCGCCTCATTTCGTCCCAATCTATTTGATGTTCATCATTCATATCATAGATGTAATCTCTGAAATGAAAACAATTTTCCACTGTATGACCCGGCTGTCTATGGAAGACACAATATCTGGAAGTGTCGACGTTCGTGGGCCATATGGCTCTCTCCTTAGGCAAGGTGAGGAAATTAGCAGCCATGAGAGCATTGAAGATATCTGATAACGATTCCGGTAAAGGTGGGTAATGAGCTCTCCTAGGTCCAAGTGGCCTCCTCTGTTGTTGGGGGCCATAATCCCCGGGTGGTGGAACCTGATTATATTGAGGAGGTCGTTGTTGTGGTTGTTGAAGATGGAAGGGTTGAGGCATATTGTTCTGGAGGAGATTGCTTTGCGGTGGAGGATGAGAAGGGAACGAACCTTGTTGGAGAGGAAGCAGGGGCATTTGTGGAAGCCTGGGGTTTGCCACATAGTTAGCGTCGTTGACCGCATTCACTTGCTCATTCGTCACGACCCCTTCTGTCGTTCCGCCTGGGACGCCAGTGCCCGGCTTCCTAAACACCTTCGGCTTTGGTGGCTCGAACATGTGCATGAGAGGAGAATCTTTCAGTTGCGTCTTGACATACCGAGCCCTCTCGTACAGTTCCTCCATGGTGTTAAGCTTGTTCATTGCCAGGATATGCCTAAACTGGGGGGTAGCATTTGATATAATCATCTTCACCTGCTCTGGCTCTGAGATGGTATCCTTTATCCTTTCTGCCAGGGATCTCCATCTATCAGCGAACTGGATGAAATTTTCGTCCGGCTTCATTTTTTCGGCGACCAGGTCGGTGATAGAAAGAGACGGGCCAACTCGGTCCCGGTATCTCTGTGGGAACTTCCTCTGAACCACGTCGAAGTCCTCAGCCTCGCTTGGCTCTAGGGCGTAGAACCATTCCAACGCAGGGCCATCTAATGACCTCCTAAAGAGGTATGCCAGAGATCTTTTATCATTTTGCCAAAACGAGGACTCGTACATGAAGTCCTTCAAATGGGTAGAGGGGTTGCCAGTGCCGTTGTACCTACGGTACGTGGGCATCTCAGAAGGGGGAAGGCGAAATATTGGTAGGATAGGCAGAGAAACCTCAGGGGTGGATTTCACATCCACCCTTTTTTGTAAGTTCCGGAATTGCTCGTCCATCTTATTCAATTTATTCAAGAGGGACTGGGTGAACGGGTCAATTGGTGAAGGTGGCACTTGCCCGGCAGAAGCGGTAGGCCTCCCAGAGGCCTGAGAAGGAAACCTAGGATAGGAGGGATATTGGGGTCTACCAACGGGTAGGCCCGGTGGGATTTGTGTTTGAAGGGTGGCTTGTGCCGGAGATTGGGAGGGGAGTTGGAAGGAGGGAGGCTGGTGATTTGCCTGCCCGAGAGGTGAGGAGGAGGGAATGGCCTGCATAGACTCTTGGACAGGGGTTGTAGTCTGACTCAGCTCCGCAGGAGGGGGGGGGGACTGATTTCCCTTTTAGAATGGCCTGGAAGGCCTGAAGTTGCTCAGGGTTGAGTTGGGTGTTGGCGAGGACACCTAACAGGGCGGAGATGTCCTGGGGGGAAGATGTTTCCCCGGCAGCATTCGGCACCTCATGTGAGGAGTCGTGGGATGGACCAGCGTCCATAGCGTAGACATGAGGCCCGCCTTGGTAGCCCTGGTCCGGGCTATATTCTACGTAAGAGCCATGACCCGAGTCATGCATTTGAGGCTCATAGCCGAAGGCGTTAGCCTCGAAAGCATCGTAATCATACTCGGCCATCCTTAACACCTTTCCAGAACGTAATAGCATACACCAGCACACAAGCAGCAGAGATTAACACACAAGTGGATGCTTTTACGTCTCTTTTTGTTTTTGTTTGAACTCTTTTTTTTTCTTTTTAACGATTGTAAAAATTCTCACAAAATGTGCAAAAATCCTAGTTGCACCTTTGTTTTACCGCCGTGTGAACTAGGGACACTCGACTCACCGCGAATGGGGTAACTAAGCTCTGGGGAACTTCAACGGTACAACCTGCCCAGTGAACGAAGGGGAATCCTTCGCTGTCGGGGACTTATGGAGGTCCCAGTGAAAGAGATCCTAGTCTGTCGAGAGGAATTCCCGACAGAGAGTCCTTCTTTCACCAAGAGGGGGTGATCCTAAGAAAGAAATAGAAAGAAAGATAGAAAAGAGGGATGGACGTATGCGATGAAATGCTGACAGATATATAGAGCATAACAGGATAACAAGACGATCAAGGTATAACAACGCACAAGAGATGGTAAGGCAAACTACAAGAAGGTGCAAGGGTAACACACAACAAATGATAAAATGAATCACAAGAAGTTGCAAGGGTAATTGTAAGAAAGCAACTGAGAGATGAAGAACACGTAAAAGATGATAAAGCAAGTCAAGGGCTGCAAGAGTAACTAAAAGAAAGCAACTGATGTCCCACCGTGATCGCCAATCTGTGGACTGCCGAATGGAGATCCACTCAAAAGGGAATGAGAAACGCGAGCGACGGGCTACAAACTCGCAATAACTAAAAGCTAATGGGGGAAGGGGTCATGCAACATGTCAACAGAGAAAAGAGCATACGTAGGATGCCAAAGGGATGTGATCGCCAGAGGGGTTACCTCAATGAAAAGAAATGATCGCGTGTACCTGGCACAAGACACGGAAACTGTGAATCATCGAGAGCGGGAAATGGTGGGTTGCTTCTTCCTCCCCCTTCGGCCGGCCGACGGGGAGGGCTTTCCTTGAGTACCCTTGCAAAACAACGACAAACAAATAACAAGTGGATCAGAAAGATGAAGGTGCAGCAATCAATTCTAGCGATGCAAGTAATGAAATGACGGCCGGACACACACCTGGTTGGTGTTGTCTTTTAAACCCCTCTCGGACACGAGTAGGAGGAAAATGCTTATGATGGATGGTGATTATACCAACGTAGGAACAGGAAGAGACTCCCCCAAAAGGGGGTGAAAATGCGATATGATGAATGCAAGATATCTAAGGAAAAAGAGAGGAGAATGGCTTATTGGAGGGCCGATGGCGAGATCCGGCGGAGCCTCGGTAGCGTAGGGATGACGTGGGAGCGCGACGGGCGAAGACGGCCTTTCTCCTGCGAGCACGGGCACCCAGGAATCCGGCAGAACCTCCCCTACAAAATACCCACGAGTTAGGAATGGAATCCGACAGCCTCCCGGCACTCTTTTTTTCGACCCCTGGACTGAGGGGGGTAGGCCTCTATTTATAGAGCTCTGGAGGATGGAGGCGTCCAGGGGCCTGGACGCCTCCATGATTTGGCTCTTTTTTAAACGACAATCTGACCGGCTGACGGATGGTCAGTGGCCAGGGGCACCCGTGACCTGAGTGATGGAGGCGTCCAGGGGCCTGGACGCCTCCATTGCATTAGATCCCTTTCGAACTACAATCCAGCCAACGGATAGTCGGGGTCTGGGGTGCCCGTGAGCTGAATGATGGAGGCGTCCAGCGGCCTGGACGCCTCCATTATTTGGATTCTTTTTAAACGACAGGCTGAGCAACGGTCGGGCAGTGGCCAGGGACGCCCGTGAGCTGAACGATGGAGGCGTCCAGGGGCCTGGACGCCTCCATGATTTGGATTCTTTTCAAATGACAGACTGAGCAACGGTCAGTCGATGGCCGGGGCCGCCCGTGAGCCGGATGATGGAGGCGTCCAGTCTCCTGGACGTCTTCAAGAATATATATATATATTTATTTTTTTATTATTTTATTATTTTTTTTATTTTTTTGTGTGTCATTTATGGAGGCGTCCAGCCTTCTGGACGCCTCCATGATTTTTCTGATTTTTTAATTTTTTAATTATTTTTATTTATGGAGGCGTCTAGGCACCTGGACGCCTCCATGATTTTTCAATTTTTTATTATTTTTATTATTATTATATATATATGAATTTATGGAGGCGTCCAGTTTCCTGGACACCTCCACGATTTTTCACGGAAAAATTTAGAAAAATGTAAAAAAAATCAGAAAAATAGGAAATCACCAGAGCAATTAAAAATGTGAAGGTCGCCTTGGGGTATCATAGTGTAATATGAGATTTACTCACTGTAACGTCAAGAACGGCGTGTCTACACGGAGCTCTCCTCTTTCCTTGTACTGACAACATCATAGAGGAAGACCAATTAGGAGCGATCCGTGGACTTTGGGAGGGAAAGAGAGTGGGGCCCGCTGTCCTCGCGTATCTTTACAGTGGTCTCACGGCTTCCAGCATGGGTAGGCCTCCTCATGGGTGCATGCTTCTCCTCAACTGCTGGATTGATCTTCACTTCAAATTTCATCACTACGAAGGGGTACAGACTGCCTCCAGGATTTTCGAACAAAGCCCCCTCCGTTACATGGCCGATGTGTTGGGCTTCGGTGGAAAGGTGGCCAATCGCATGCCCTGTCTGAAGACACGCGGCGACTGGCGTACTCACTTCAACTCCTTGGCGCGAGAGATGTTCACTTGTGTGCCAGCATGTTTACTTTCACGTGGGCTTCTCATGGGATCTTCTCCTGATGCGGAACTCCATCTTATTGGTGCAACCGAATTTGTTCTTTACAGCTCGCACCAGTGTTGCCTGCAAATTGGCCTTCCTCGGCACTCTCTTCCTATGCTATCCAACCTTCCTCTGATTAAGGACAGAGAGCTGGGCACGGAGGATGATGCGAAGGATGTGAAGGCGATCAAAGCTTCGTGGAAGGCAAGCATTCCGAGGAAGGTGACGGTGTCTGTGAGTGAGGATCGAGAGCTATGGTGGGCTTATGTAATGGAGCTCGGGAAACTGAGGCCTGAGGTGCCCAAACCCTGATGTATCTTATTTTGAAATAAATGCAAAGCCTTAATTCCATTGCATGCTCTTTCAGTCTCTCCCCTCCCCTTTTCTTTGTGACTGGAATGGCAGACGTCGGGTGATGGTCGGTCGTCACCGGATAGGATCTGGGGGACTGAAGCAACTACAGTATGCGGAGATGCCCTGAGATATCATGGAGCTGAGGATTTCTCTTCGGGTGGTGAGGAGAGAAGTAAACTGAGAGAAAATGGAAAGAGAGGCATGGATAAAGCTACATCGGGATCGAGAGGAGAGGAGGGCACGTGAGGCCCAGGTGATGAAGCTCCGGAAGACACAGCGCTTGGGCATGTCACTCCTTTAGAGTCACTGCCGATTGGAGGAGAGTTGGAACTCACGGTGGAGGAGCTCCGGGGGTTGGTGTAGTCTCCATCGCAGTCTCCATCGCAGAGCAGGGGGCGGCTCAGCCAACAGCCTCGGGTTCGAGAACCTCGCAGCCACCGGGATTGCGAGAGAAGCAAGAGGATGACGAAGAGCACCGCCAAAGAGCCGGTGGGAACTTATGGTACGGCAAAGCGATTGCTGCGTCACGGGACTATAGAAAGCCTCCGAGGGACTTCTTGCCTTCGGAGAGAAGAGAGAATAGGAGTGACCAGGAGGGTGACGAGGGTTAATGAATGGCTTGTACACCCACTCTTTCCTGATAATAGGCATGGACCTTTATATAGATGTGTGAGTGGAATAGCTCGGTTCAAGAGCGGCTTGCCTACCTAGGATGTGTTCCTTCTGGTATACGCCTCTTCTTCAACACATGGGTCCCGCGAGACATGCTTGATGAGTCATTTCCTTGAAACATGGGGTAGTGACTTGTGATAACCATGATTGTCAAAGGGAATCTGCCACCGCCTTCGAAATGACGGCCCCCTAGCTAGTACTCTATTCCTACGTGAGTGTCCCAATTTTCGTTCTTTGTGCCGTAAGGGGCCGCAATAGGACAAGGGACACGGGGAATCTTCAGACCGTATTACGGCTCTGAAGCATTCACCCGACATAGCAAAGTGGCATCCAAGGACACCTCGGCCATGGCTTGCATTGGAAGCTATCACCAATTTCACTAATATCGGCCCTTGTCACAAGGGACACGTGGATTCTTCGGACCATATTACGGCTCTGAAGCATTCACCCGACATGGCAAAGTGGCATCCGAGGGCACCTCGGCCATGGCTTGCAATGGAAGCTATCACCAATTTCAATAATATCGGTTCCTGGCCCTGTTTTCCCGCATAAATGTCCCTCGTTTTCTTTCGTTGCGCTAGCAGTAGTCGCAACGGGATAATGAACATGGGGAATCTTTGGACCGAATAGGGAGGACAAGTCAATAAATCGCGGCTCCGCTCTGTTTACTCCTCATGGTGAAGTGGCACGCGAGGATACCGTGGTCATGATTTTTCAAAAGATCTACCTCCAATTTCAAAAGCGTCGGTCCTTGGTCCTTGTTTCTCACATAAATGTCCCCTACTTTCTTCTTTGCGCTAAAAATAGTCGCAACGGGACAATGAACATGGAGAATCTTTGGACCAAATAGGAAGACAAGTCAACAAATCCCGCCTCCGAATCGATCACTCCTCATGGTAGAGTGGCCGTAAAAGTAAAGAGAGGGTGACTTGTCGTGAGAGCCGTTACTAGGGGTGATGGTGATAGATCCAGATCACCTTCTTTCCGATCCTATAAATACCTCCCCTTTCTCTCGACCTAGAAGCACCAAGGTCCTGAGAGCAGACTTGAGGAGTGCAAGTTTGTAAGGAAGGGAGGTTGCGAGTGTTGCTCATTTTTTCAGGATGGAGGGTGAATCCAGCTTCAGAGCAGAAGGTGAGTCTTCCCGCTCCTCGAAGAGGAGCAGATCAGGTAGCAGTTCCAGGAGACTCTCAGAAGTCGAAGGACAACTGAGTGAGAGGACCCGATCACAGCTTGTAAGTGACTTTTTTGGTTTCCTTCCTTCATCCTTTTCTTCTCCTTTCTTGCTTAGTAATGCTCCCCTTTTTCACCTTTGTGTATGTGCAGAGCATGATGCGCTCGCACATTTCGTGGGAGCTAGTAGTGGCAGCGTATCGAGGTCTCCCGGACTTCCAAAAGGCCAGGCTCGACGTGATGGGGTTCGGTGCCTTCCTCCGAATCGAGCCGATAAAGCTCGACCTTGCCCTGATCCAAGCATTACATGAAAGATGGGATCCGGCGAGTCGGGCATTCCTGATGCCTTGGGGGCACATGGTGCCCAGTCTGGAAGATATGGTCCGCATTACGGGCCTCAAAGTGGATGGAGAGGCAGTGACCGGCGTCACTTATGCGGATTATCGAGAAGGTGCCCAGAAACTATTAGGACTGGAACTCGATGGACGGAAGAACAGGTCAATAGCCAAGACATCGATCCTGGAGGTGTTAGGGCTTACTGACATCCGTCCACGGGATGACGAGTCCTCGGAGGAATTTATGGAAAGGGCAGAGAGAGGTGCCCGTGCTGTATACTGTGCAGATGCCAGCAACTGGGAAAGGACCAACATGGACCTGAGGAGGTTCCTCCTCTTTCTGCTGGGTAGGTTGCTACTAGGCTCCAAGGGAGACAACATACACTGCCGCTTCTTGGAGCTGCTCGTGGACTTGGAGAGAGTAGGACAGTACGCCTGGGGAGCTGCCGTACTAGCGCATCTATTCACAGGTCTGTCGTAAAGGATAGGCCGAGAGGTGACAATAAATGGATTTACGCCCTTCATCCAGGTAAAATATTATTTTTTGATTTTTATTTTATACTTTTTTTTTGTATTTGTTGATGTCAATGACACATGATGGTGTAGCTATGGAGCTACTATTGTATTCCAATGGGGAGAGCTCGACACTGTCGGCCAGTGACGATCCCGTTGGCTAGGCGGTGGCAACCCATCATGAGTACAGCACCATTATCCTACCAGCTGATGGTATCAAGACGGGAGCTACAAGAATTCCCTGCAACGATGGTAGGATACCCTTTTCTATTATTTTTTTATTTTGTTCATTTTTTACCATTTTTTTATATTTTTGAGTAATTAAGAAGATATGTACAACCAACATAGATGAACTGGAAGCCTTACTTGAACATGGTCGATGCCGACCAGCCATGGGTAATTGGAAGCCGTGCCCGGTTTGGACGAGACCTCTGGCTTCATTGTTTGAATGAAATTGAGCCACTAAGGCTATGATTAGCCATGAGGACTCTCGGGCTTGCCCAGGAATGGGTGGACATAACCTCCTCACCCAGCGTCGGGAAGAAGACGCGCGGGCCGGCAACTTGCGTTGATTGGAGGGTGCGCTTCCCCGAACAGTATGAAGACTGGCAGCGGGGTGGCACGCTCGTGGAATCACAAGCACAAGACAGTGAAGATTACCTACGCCTCTATAGGGTGATGTATGCGGAGAGGCTCCAGCTTGGAGGGCTTATAGAGGTAAAGTAAAACACCATTTTTTTGTCTTTTATAATTTCTATTTTTTTATTTTTATTTGTGAACTCAAGAGCCATGGCTGTAGGATGCCCGTGACACCATAATAACGAACTTACAAGCTCGTTTAGCGGACACGGAGCGAGAGTTAACTGACACCCGAGCGGCTCTGGGTTCATCAGTAAGTGTATATATACATACTCCTGGCATGATTTGAAATTCGTGGCGTTAACCATTTAACTGTCACCTCTCGTATGTGTACGCAGCGTGCCCAGCTCGATGTAGTTTCATCGGCGATGGGGGCAGACGGCGTTTCTTCCAGTCTATGGATTCCCACTTCAGAGTTAGATCTACTCCACGAGCAGCTTGCTCATGCCACCCAGCGGGCTGTGGAAGCAGAAGGGATGCTTTCTGTACAGGTGAGAGCCTCACCACTTAATATCCCTTGTTCAAGCGTTAAAGCCTGAGATGAAACGTTTGGCAGGAGAAAGAAATGGAGTAGGCACTCGCGCATGCCGCCCAGAAGGAAGCTAGAATAGCCGAGCTAGAAGAGGAACTGCAGCGTCGTCCAGGTGATGACTTTTCTAGGGACGCTATAGAGCTGAGGATCACCCTTCAGCTGGAGAGGGAAGATAGAGCGAGAGAACGTGCTGAGAGGGAAAAGGCCAAGGAAAGAGAAAAGGCCAAGAGGTCGGCCGAGAAAGAGGAGAAGAGGGCCCTGGAGGCCCAAATATTTGAATTGAAGACCAGTCTCGGCCTCGCCGAGCAGTGGCTAAAGGACGGTGAGGAACGCTACCGAAGAGCACGAGAGCGTGGCTTTCGTGTCAGCAGCTTCTTTGCCACCCCTACAGATCCACGCCGGGGTGTAGAGATCGGAAGAGGAGCACAGAGCGGTAGAAGTACCGCTTTTCATGGTTGGGTAGCACCCTCAAGAGCGTCTTGCCCGGAGAGTGGCGGGACAAGTAACGTGAAGAGAGGAGGTGGAACTTAATGTAGCCTTCGATTTTGTTTGTTTTGATTGGGAGTGAAATAAAATGTTTTATGCTTGGTTCTCTGCTTTTCTTGATCACTCTAGTCCCTGCATACACTTAAGCAAACAAGTTAGCATCTCTGCTCTGACTTGCCCCTTGCTCAATAAATAAACATGATTTGAGCTGTCCTTGATAACGAGTCAAGGGGCAAGCCTTTATTAACAAAGGCAATAATAAAGGATAATGAATGCGACAGACAAGCACACGGATGCAAACGAGAATTTAAAATGAATGGTGCATACAAATGCGATCATGCGAAGATGTGATTTTCTTTATTTTTGTAGGTGTATTCATTTTTTTGTATTTTGTTGTTTGTTTATTTTTTTTGGTCTTTTATATTTCCATTTTTTTGTGCATGTACATTTTTTTGCTTTTTTTGGATTTTTGGATTTGTTATTTTTTTATTTGTTTTTGGTTTGTTTATTTTTTTGTTTTTGCTAATGCATGATGACCACTTGATATAACATCTAACCTGCATGAGGACGAGGGTTTCTTGCTAACCTCCCAGGCATCCTAAGTGCACATCTAAGTTGATTTGGGCCTCTAGACTCCTCGAATGATAATCCCGCCGGCTAAGACTTACCCTGATGACAATACCGTCATGCCATGCTTAGGCTCCCAGTTGCTTCCGACCACAGGGATTCACCCAAAAAATGTTTGAGGTAAATGATTTGCCCGACCCGAGTCTGTTTCCTCACAACTCTAGATGATATGTAATGGAACACCCTGGAACCCAAATGACCAACGGCTCGACGCTGACCCGGAATCAGACGCCGTCGCACCTATAGGTAACGCGCTTGCATTGGTCTAAGCCCGAGGTTAGACTAAGAATAGATTAAGGTGGTAGATAGGGTCTTGACCGGTCAGAAACATGGAGACTCTTTCACGACAATGACTTCTGCTTTCCAAGATGGACAACCATACGTTTGTGTCGAAAGGTGGTTGCAGACTTTGGTGAGTTTCACCCTTCAGGAACTCCATTGAACCTTCATCTTCAGAGGGAGAAGGAAGAGTATAGGGGGCAAACCTCCTGAGAGGACCGGCAAAACCGTTAACCCGGTGAGCCAGTAGGGACGCACTTAACTTCCCCTTTCGGGTAACTTCAGACTAAATCTCGAGCATTTACATCTCATGACCCCTTTTGTATAGAATTTGATTTTCAGTCAAAGGGGTTTCATTTGTGGGATCAAGCACGGTTACGACCAGGCTTTTCACTTGACTTTGATTTTGTTCTTCTTTTCTGATTTTTCTTGACAGATTTTTACGAGGGACATAGTATTTTGACATTATGGAATCCCTCTTGGATGCCTGCGGAGACACTGCCCTCTTCTGGTACTCTGACCCATGCTCGGGGAATTGGACCCTACTCTCACCCTAGGAGTTGTGTACGTGTTTCCCATGCTCAGCGTTTTAAGGGCGCCGGCTGTCTCATTCGGTCGAAGAGAGAGAGAGAACGAAGATTTAAGCGTTCTGGAGACCTTCTAGGTGAGGCCTCACCATGAGCGATGCTACCGATCTTTTATAGAACACATGTGTACATGCATGTTGCCTTCTTTTGAGGGGGGCATAAGCCGAACTAGCCGGACAGGAATCTCCACGGTTCTGGCAAACCAAGACCCGGAACCTACCAAGTCTTAATAGGCCCTATCCCAACATGGAGGTTGAATGCGATGACTTAACTGCATGGTGGTCTCCAGGCATTGGCATTTTGAATTTTCTATATATTTTTTTCTTTTCATTTTTCCTATTTTTTTTGCTTTTGTTGTTGTATATATACATATTTTTGTTATTTTCAATTTTTTTTCAATTTTTTGTTGTTTTTCATTTCATCATTTTTTGACACTATGTACACTTATCTAAGGATAGTACTTCTTAAGATAAAGCCCATTCCAAGGGTGAGATAACTCGACTCCTTCAGCATTGACTAACCTGTAGGCGTTGCCAGGATGCACTGCCTGAATCACGTACGGTCCTTCCCAATTGGGTTGGAGTTTAGAACGTGACCCACCAGGTTTTACAAAAATTCTTTTTAACTACTATTTCGCCGACTTGAAATTTCCTTTCAATGACCTTCTTTTGATAAAAACATGTGAGTCTATTCTGATATACACGTGCATGCTCGGCAGCGGCCAGCCGTTTCTCATCTAAGAGTTCTAATTGGGCAAGGAGTGAATCACGACGTTCGTCGAGGGGGAGGTCCTTATCCAATTGTACTCTTAGAGAGGGAACCAGAATTTCGTACGGAACTACCGCCTCCATCCCATAAGTAAGGGCGAACGGAGTTTGCCCAGTGGGGGTACGGATTGAGGTGCGATAGGCCCATAGAGCCTCGATGAGCTTTTCTGGCCAATCTGAGAACTTGTTAGACTCACATGTCTTTTTTATGATTTTAATCAGTGTTTTATTAGTGGCCTCTGCTTGGCCATTGCCTTGTGAATAATATGGCGATGAATGATGCAATGCAATTTTATACCTTTTGCAGAGGTCCTGAAGGTCTTGAGAAATGAATTGTGGCCCATTGTCGGTGACGATGGTTCTCGGGATGCCGAATCTGGCGATGATGTTCTTCATGATGAATTTGCAGACTGTTGATGCTTTAACTTCCACGTAAGGTTCGGCTTTGGCCCATTTGGTGAAGTACTCCGTTGCAGTAAGGATAAATGATTTTTGCTTAGTGAGGGAGTAAGGATTACCAAGAGGACCAATAACATCGAAAGCCCACATAGAGAAAGGCCATGGGGAGGAGACTGGATGAAGTGAAGAGGATGGAGAATGAATTTTATCGGCGTGAAGTTGACACTTGACACACCTGCGGACATAAACGGCGCAATCCTCTTCCATGGTGGGCCAGTAAAAACCTTGCCGAAGGATTTTCTTGGCAAGCATTTGGCTATTTACATGGCCACCGCACACACCAGAGTGTGCTTCCTCGACGCATTTCCAGACCTCCTCTTCGTCAAGACATCTTAGAAGAACACCAGTAAGACTTCTCTTGTATAGCACTTCTTCGACCAGCACTTATCTCTGTGCCGCCCTCCTTATGGCTTTTCTATCTTCCGATGTGGCTTCTTCAGGGTAGGACTGATCTTTGTAATACTTGGTAATTTCGTAAAACCATGGCTTCTCTTCATCAGCCAATTCTTCTTCTAATTCCGCCAACAAGACTTCCCTCTTCTCAAGGATTTCTTCCTGTAGGGCCTTTCTCGCTATCCTGTCCTTGATATTTACGTATGAAGCGTCATCGATTGCAGGGGCGTGACGCTTGTAGACGTGAATGGTATCAAACCATCTTCCTAGAGGGAACCTTAAAGATGATGCCAACGAGGCGAGGGCATCGGCCAGAATGTTCTGATGACGAGGGACATGGACAAAGATCAACTTGGTGAACAATTTGGCAAAGGCAGCAGTGAGTTCTTGGTACGGCTTGAGCTTGGGATCGCGAGTGCGATATTTGGCGAGCACCTGGCGAAGAATGAGTTGACTATCACCTACGACTCGTAATTCGGTGATACGAAAGGAATGAGCGAGTTCTAGGCCAGCTAGAAGAGCTTCATATTCAGCTATATTGTTGGTAATGGGGAATTTGAGCTGATATGCCAGTGGGAATGTAAGGCCTTCAGGTGACAGGAGGGCAATGCCGATTCCTTTCCCTTGGGAATTCAGAGCTCCATCAAAATGTAACGTCCACATGCGATCATCTGATTGGTTGATGGACATTAGTTCCTCATCTAGAAACTCGGACTGGACAGGATCGAATCTGGGAAGAGGATGGTGAGCGAGATGCTCAGCTATAGCATACCCCTTAATCACCTTTTGCTGGATGTAAATGATGTCAAACTGAGAAAGGAAGCTTTGCCAGCGTGCTAATTTGTCCGTAAGGACAGATTTTTCTAAAAGGAACTTGATAGGGTTCATTCGGGCAATCAGATGGACTTCATGAGCTAAGAAGTAGTGTTTCAACTTCTGCGCTACCCAGACAAGGGCGGCACAAGTTTTCTCCATAGTCGTATACTTCTGCTCACATGAGTTGAGGAGTTTGGACAAGTAATAGGCCGCCCTTTCCTTGCCCGCTTCATCGGCTTGTGCCAGGATAGCTCCCACGGAGTCGTCTAGGACTGAGACATAAAGGATTAAAGGTCTACTTGGCGTGGGTGGAATTAAAATGGGTGAATTGGCCAGATACTCTTTGAATCCTTCAAAAGCTTTTTGGCATTTAGAATTCCAAAGGAATTCTACTCCTGACTTAGTTAACTCGTATAAAGGTTTGCACCTTTGTGAGTGCTGTGACACAAATCGACGAATGAATTGCAACCTTCCAATTAACCCTCGAACTTCTCTTAGATTTCTTGGAGGTGGCATCTCCCTAATTACTTTAGCTTTGTTGGGATCTATTTCAATACCCCTCTTACTCACAATGAAACCAAGTAGTTTGCCCGATGAGACGCCAAATACGCACTTTTTTGGATTCATTTTCAAATTGAACTCTCTTGATTTTTGCAGCACCTTAGCCAGAACTCTCGGGTGTTCTGCCCTAGTCTTGGATTTCACCAGCAAATCATCCACATATACCTCTAAATACACATGCATCATGTCATGGAATATTGCCATCATAGCCCTTTGATAAGTAGCTCCAGCATTTTTCAAACCAAATGGCATGACCAAATAGCAATAAGTTCCCCAAGGTGTGGTGAATGATGTTTTCTCCTGATCCTCTTCCACCAAGCGGATCTGATTATATCCCGAAAATCCATCCATAAACGAGAGAGTTTCATAGCCTGCTGTATTATCAACCAACACGTCAATGTGAGGCAAGGGGAAATCATCTTTTGGACACGCGCGGTTAAGGTCCCGAAAATCGATACAGATTCTCACCTTTCCATCCTTTTTCATGACCGGGACAATGTTTGCCACCCATTGAGGATATAGGACGACTCTAATAAACCTGGCCTTGTGGTGCTTATCGTCCTCTTCCTTCATTTTTAAAGCCATTTGGGGGTGGAAACGTCTTAACCTTTGCTTTACCGAGATGGACACTGGTTTTAACGTTAGGCGATGTTCGACCAGGCTGGAATCCAATCCCGGCATATCCTCGTAGCTCCATGCGAACGTGTCCCTATATTCCTTGAGAACCTCGATCAATTCCTCTTCTTCAGATGTCGACAAATTATCACTTGTGAGGACGATCCTAGGGTCTTCCTCGGTCCCCAGATTGATCCCTTTGGTGGGTTCTTCTATAGCGGCTAATGGTTCGTCAAACCTCCTCATTCCGCTAGCATATGCGTCAGCCGCGTCCTCATATTCTTCGTCCCCTTCTTCAATAGGATACTCTTCATCTGTGAGCTCATAAACTCTATACCCTTCATCAATTGTGCAATTCTCCTCACATTCTAACTCCGACAGATGGATGGGATTTTCTAGCAACTCAGGAATAGATAGAAAAGTTTGACACCTATTGGCTAAATCTAGAAGAAATCGACGAGGGATTTGCCTACCCTTGGACTTCCTTCTAGGAACTACCCTTGACTCATTATTTCTAACCTGACTGACTTGTTCTACGGACGAAGAAGAAGTTGAAGAATGTACAGGAAGAGACCCCTCGATAGAGGGGTAAAGAAGGTCGCTCAAGGGACCTTGAATGAGTGGCCCGTAAGTCGGGGCACACCCGTGAGAGATGTAGGAGGTCTCCTCAAAGGAGATGCACTGTTGAGGAGATTGAAAATCGATGTTTTTTTTTCATTTTCATTTTCAATTACAAAACAATTGAAAGAAATTAGAGAATGGGAGGAGGGAACTATAGCTAGGGGGTTGCATGGCTCATTGAGCAGATCATGGTTGAAAATTTGGCAGGGGCTGAAAAACCCGCGCAAGAATGTGAGCATAGAAGGAGACCTGGGAATATCATCAGATAAACGTCGGGTCCAAGAAAGAGTCAGCAGCAACGGCTGAGGAGAATGATCAGATAAAATGACGGAAAGCGATCCGTCAATGGCAACTTCCTCTCGGCGAGGAAAACTTGGAATTTCGGCAATGTCAGCGACATCTTTTGGTACCTCGGAGATCAAAAGTGGCCCCTCTAGGTCTGGAGGCGAGAACATCTGCTGTAGCGCAATGGAAATATCATGTATATCAAACCACTTATTCCACTCGCAGTCCGGATCATCGTGTTTCCCCTTCTTTGCAGCCCTCGAGCAATCTTCAGCCAAGTAGGCAATTTGCAATTTCCCATGTGATTCTTGCGGACAATCCCTCATCTGCATTATTGGCCCCTTTCTGAAATGGTAGTACAAGGTCCATGTAAGAGGTTCCTCAGATGCTTCAAGTGGCCCTTCAAAGCCTAGGCCAGCTCTAAGGGTTAGCTTTGTCTTCTTTGGCAGCCTCAGCCTCCCTTGTAACTGTACCCCCAAACCTTTGCCCTGTTGGTAGCCGATATTTTTCATGATCTCCCATCCCTTAGAATGGGAAGGGTGACATGACCTTGATGCCTGAAATGGCTTTTGTGTAAAATGGGTGCGACGAGGGTCACACACATCTAGCAGTGAAAGAATTGGCCGGTGAGTTGGCCAAACAGAAGGTAATGAGGTATTAATAGCATCCACTGTAGAAAAGATGGGCATGCTATTTACCTTGATAATCCAAGCCTTGTATGGAAACTTCAAGCACTGATGATTGGTGGAAGGCACCGCATTCATAACCTCAATGTAAGGGCGGCCCAGTATGGCCTTGAATGTGGGATCCATATCAAGGATATGGAATTCTGTGAAGACTGATGCAGGGCCCAATTCTACATTCAAGATGACCATCCCCATTGGTGGTCTTTTGCTGTTATCATAGGCCGTAACCGTAATTGATGAAGGCCTTATCTGTTCCGTGTCAACCCCACATGATTGGAGGGTGATTATAGAGATCACATTTATAGACGCACCAGTGTCCACCAAACACGGGTCTACAGACACCCCATTGATCTTGACTGTAATACACAAAGTATATTTTCGAGCCTCTTTGGGGGCAAGCTCATGGTGGTGAAAGATAATAGCCGGTTGTGTATCAGTCGGTGTTAATACTGAGGAGATCTTTTCCACTGGGAGATCCTCGTTTACCATGACCTTTTAGAGATACTCCATCAAGGCGTCTTGATGGGTTTTTGACCTCTTGATTAGCTCGAGAATGGAGATCCGAGCTGGTGTTTTATCCAAATATTTCAACAGGTCATATTGTGTCCCGGGGATAGACTCCTCTGGCTGTTCTTCAGTGTCCTTCTCCGGCTGAGACTGCTCGGGGACCTGACTGTTTTGGGGAAAAACCCGATGGAACATCCTTCCACTACGGAGCACCATGGCTTACGGTTTTGGCGGCACCTTTATAGAGTTAGATATGGGGTTTAGCAGGGGTTCGAGGGGTAGTGGTGGAGGAACAATTGATGAAGCAGGGGCAATAATAGGTGTAGGGGCTCTGATGAGTGGTTTGTTAGGTGGAGGCGTGGTGGGAGTGGATGAAGCCTCAGATGGACGGTGAATGATAAGGGGTTTAAAAGGTGGAGGCATAGTAGAGGTTGATGGGGCCCCGGATGGGTGATGAATAATGAGGGGTTTCGAGGGTAAAGGGGTTGTGGTGGAGGTAGATGGTATCTCGGAAGGGTGTTGGACAATAAGGGGTTTATTTAGTGGAGGCGGAACAAAGGTGGATGACGAAATGGAAGCGTGAGAAATGATGAGAGGCTTTGAGGGTAACGATGTTATGGTGGAAGTGGAGGGCACCTCGGAAGGGTGTTGGACAATGAGAGGTTTATTTAGTGGAGGTGGAATGAAGGTGGATGTCGAGGTGGAGACATGAGAAATAATGAGAGGCTTCGAGGGTAACGATGTTATGGTGGAAGTGGAGGGTATTTGCTGGGGACTCGAAGGGAGGTCATCAGTAGAGACGCGGATGAGAGGACGTGATAGCAGTGGAAATGAGTGAGGTATCACTGTGGGTTATGCTGCGGGTGGAGGATAGACATGTGCGGGACGAATAAGGCATGGGGATTGGATAGGAACGTGATTGGGGACAAGGACAGAGCCGCTTTCCGTATGCCAATCTTGCCCTCTTCCAACTTCCGGGAAGGAAGAGATGGGGTTGACTTGGTGGTTAGGTTGTTGGTGCGCCGGTAACGGATTTTGGAGGATGCCCATATTTGGATGTTGTTGTGGTGCCTGCTGAGGCTGTTATTGCTGTTGCTGCTGTTGTTGTTGTTGTTGCTGTTGTTGTTGTCTAAGAGGAGGTCTCCTGGCCTTCATCATGGTGACGCATCGCCTCATTTCATCCCAATCTATTTGATGTTCATCGTTCATATCATAGATATAATCTCTGAAATGAAAACAGTTTTCCACTGTATGACCCGGCTGTCTATGGAAGACACAATATTTGGAAGTGTCGACGTTCGTGGGCCATATGGCTTTTTCCTTAGGCAAGGTGAGGAAATTAGCAGCCATGAGAGCATTAAAGATGTCTGATAATGACTCCGGCAAAGGTGGGTAATGAGCTCTCCTAGGGCCGATCGGCCTTCTCTGTTGTTGGAGGCCATAATCCCCGGGTGGTGGAACCTGATTATATTGAGGAGGTCGCTGCTGTTGTTGTTGGAGATGGAGCGGTTGAGGCATATTGTTCTGGAAGGGATTGTTTTGTGGGGGAGGATGATAGGGTTGCTGACCTTGTTGTTCCTGATGAAAGGGGAATTGTGGAGCTTGTGGGGGCCTAGGGTTAGCTTGCTGGTTGGGATGGCCAACCGCGCCCACTTGTTCATTTGTTACAACCCCTTCTGTCACCCCACCTTGGGCACCCGTGCCCGGCTTCCTAAACACCTTTGGCTTTGGTGGCTCGAACATATGCATGAGGGGAGAATCTTTCAGCTGTGTTTGGATATATCGAGCTCTCTCATACAGTTCCTCCATAGTGGTGAGTTTGTTCATTGCCAGGATGTGTCTAAATTGTGGAGTGGCATTAGACACGACCATCTTTACTTGCTCCGATTCTGAAATGGGGTCTCTCACTTTCTCTGCCAAGGATCTCCATCGATCGGCAAATTGGGTGAAATCTTCGTCCGGCTTCATTTTTTCAGCCACTAGGTCGGTAATAGAGAAGGAGGGACCGACCCTATCCCGATATTTCTGTATGAATTTCCGTTGCACTACGTCGAAGTTCTCAGCCTCACTCGGCTCTAGGGAATAGAACCATTCTAAGGCGGGACCATCCAATGATCTCCTGAAGAGGTATGCTAAGGATCTTTGATCGTTCTGCCAAAACGAGGACTCATACATAAAGTCCTTCAGATGAATGAGGGGGTTGCCTGTGCCGGTGTACCGTCGATACGTTGGCATTTCAGAAGGAGGGAGATGGAATACTGGAAGGATTGGTAAAGAGATCTCAGGCGCGGATTTGACGTCCACGATCTTTTTGAAATCTCGGAATTGTTCATCCATCTTGTTCATCCTATGAAGGAGAGATTGAGTGACCTCATTGTAAGGAGCAGGTTGTGGTGGCCACTGAGGCCTTGCAGAAGCCTGAGAAGGGAATTCCGGATGAGAGAGACGTTGTGACATATCAGCAAATGGAACTGACTGAAATGTCGTATGAGGAATTGGTGGAACTTGAGATTGGGGAGGTAATTGGAAAGGGGGAGGTTGCAGACGTGGCATATCAGTAAATGGAATTGACTGGAATGTTGGATGAGGAATTGGTGGAACTTGAGACTGGGGAGGTAATTTGAAAGAGGGAGGCTGCAAACTTGTCTGCACAAGAGGGAATGAGGAAGGGATTGCCTGTGCGGGCTCTTGAATAGAGAGAGCAACTGGTGTTGGATTTTGAGGAGTAGAATCAACAGATTTCCCTTTTAAGACGGCCTGAAAGGCTCGGATCTGATCGGAATTAAGCTGTGTGTTCGCGAGAACACCTAGCAAGGAGGAAATATCTTGTGGCGGGGATGCTTCCCCGACGGCGGCTCGCACCTCATATGAGGGCTCACGGGAGGAACCTGCGTCCTCAGCAGGGACATGTGTCCCCTGGTGACTCGGGGTCAGATTCTGACCGTTCCCGGACATTTCTTGATCTTTTTCGGAACGTGAGATTTTGCCGGAACGCAATATCATACACACTCAAACCAAGAGCAAAGATTAACAAACAAGTTGATGTTTAACGCCTTCTTGTGTTTTCTTTTGTTTTCCCTTTTTTTTCTTTTTCTTTCTAATTAAAATGTAATAACATACACACTCAAACCATTAGCAAAGATTAACAAACAAGTTGATGTTTAACGCCTTTTTTTGTTTTCTTTTGGTTTTCCCCCTTTTTTTCTTTTTTTTTCTAATCTAATGTTCACACCACAGGAGGGACCTTAGTTGCAATATTGATTTCCGCCGTGTGATCTAAGTACACTCGACTCACCACGAATGGGTTAACTATCTCCAGGGAACTTCAGTGGTACAACCAGCCCAGTGAACGAAGAGGGAATCCTTCGATGTCGGGGACTTACGGAGGTCCTGATGGAGGAGATCCTAGTCCGTCGAGAGGAATTCCCGACGGAGAGTCCTTCCTTCACCAGGAAAAGGTGATCCTAAAAAAATGGAACAAAAGAAATAAAAATAAAAGGGAGATGATATGCAATGCAGTGCTGAATTTAACAAGAGATATATAAACAGATAACAAATATATGCAATAAAAGAAATTAAACAAACATCACAACACTCCTTTTCTGCAATGATACGAATCTCTTCAGACTTCAAGGGGACTCTAGAGTAATGCACGTAGTGCACGAGGGATGTAATTGGAATGCCAAGAGTGATAGCGGGAACACGAATATAGCGCACGCGGGCGTAATCAGGAGGGGGCACACGTGGGTGCCAAGTGGAGGGGCACACGTGGGTGCCGAGTGGAGGGGCACACGTGGGTGCCGATGGCAAGAGTGCTATTGGGAGCACGAATGTAGCGCACGCGGGCACAATCAGGAGGGGCATACGTGGGTTCCGAGTGGAGAGGGTGCTACTGGGAGAACAAATGTAGCGCACGAGGACGCAATCAGGAGGGGCACACGTGGGTGCCGAGTGGAGGGGGTGCTACTGGGAGCACAAATGTAGCGCACGAGGGCGCAATCAAGAGGGGCACACGTGGGTGCCGAGTGGAGGGGCAAACGTGGGTGCCGAGTGGAGGGGCACACGTGGGTGCCGAGTGGAGGGGGTGCTACTGGGAGCACAAATGTAGCGCACGAGGGCGCAATCAGGAGGGGCACACGTGGGTGCCGAGTGGAGGGGCACACGTGGATGCCGAGTGGAGGGGCACACGTGGGTGCCGAATGGAGGGGCACACGTGGGTGCCGAATGGAGTGCAACTGGGAACACAAATGTAGCGCACACGGGCGCAATCAGGAGGGGCACACGTGGGTGCCGAGTGGAGGGGCACACGTGGGTGCCGAATGGAGGGGCACACGTGGGTGCCGAATGGAGTGCAACTGGGAACACAAATGTAGCGCACACGGGCGCAATCAGGAGGGGCACACGTGGGTGTCGAGTGGAGGGGCACACGTGGGTGCCGAAAATATTTGGGTAACCAGAGGAAATAAAAGAGGTCCCACCGTGATCGCCAGAAAAGTGTAGACGGCAGGAAGGCGTCGTCCACCCTCGAGGGAAGGAAAAACAATAGACAATAATAATAAACAATGACAATGATGAAAGGGGGATCGCCAGAGAGGTATAGGCGGCGGGAGTCGTCATCTACCCTCGTCTATCTTAGGAGATGGAAATGACGAGATCAACTCAAGGAGAGAAAGAAAATAGGGATGCGGAACGGACTCCGGTACGTGGCGGAGATAGGGGTCGGAAGACCCTCTCGCGCAAACTGACCCCTTCCCAATAAGCGTGACTTACCGTTCCACGAGCAGTTTTTCATATACCGGGAAATCCGAGAATCTAAGTAACAGAAAGGGAGAGGCACGAAGACTCAGAAATTGCAACGGAATATCGTTCTCCAGACAATCACAAGGACAATATGAACAAAGCCATACCACCACAAGACATTGGTCTTTGTGGGGTTCTAACAGCGATGCAGTAATATCAACACTAATGAATATATATGTACATATTAGGACCACCGCAAGACATTGGCCTTACGGGATTTTTACTGCAGTATAAATAATAAATATTATATGTACATACCACCGCGAGACATTGGCCTTTACGGGGCTTCTGCAGCGATACAAATAATAAGTACAACTATATACAAAAGACCACCGCGAGGTATTGCCCCTCCGCGGAGTTTTTATTATAATAACTATATATATATATAATAGGAAAAGAAAAAAGGGATCAAATAAACCGCCGCGAGATGTTACTCTCCGCGGGGTTTTAAAGCGATGATGGGGGATGCTAAAAGTAAATGGTTAGGGGTTAGGGGGTTAGCGTGCAGAAATTAGATTACTGAATGGAAATGGTCGTGGGAGATGACCCACCGCACCAGTTAGATAAGACCGCCGCGAGGAACGGGTTCCTTGATCGGGGTCGGAACAAAAGAATATAGAAAATTAAACCACCGCGAGGAACGAGTTCCTTGATCGGGATTGGAATGAATGTACAGGAAAGTAAACCACCGCGAGGAACGAGTTCCTTGATCGGGGTTGGAATGAATGTACAGGAAAGTAAACCACCGCGAGGAACGAGTTCCTTGATCGGGGTTAGAATTAAAAGTGCAGAAAATTAAACCACCGCGAGGAACGAGTTCCTCGATCGGGGTTAAAACAAATGAAAATGGGATTAAATAAACCGCCGCGAGATGTCACTCTCCGCGGAGTTTTGAAGCGATGATAGGGGAGGGTTAGAGTTAAGCAGTTAACGGTTAGGATGTTAGAATGCAGAAATTACATTACTGAAATAAAATAGTCGCGGGAGATAGCCCACCGCACCAGTTAGATGAGAGCACCGCGAGGAACTGGTTCCGTCAACGGGGTTTGAACAGAAAATAAATAACAAAAGAGGGGGAAGGGAAGTGTGATCGCCAGGGGCTGAGAACCCCACAGGAAATGTCATGATCGCGTTCGCCGCCGAAGCGGGAGCAGTGCGGGTCCTCTCTTCCTCTTCGGTCGGCCGACCGACAAAGAGGGCCTTACTTTGGTTACCCTGATTTTTATTATTCTTTTTGTTTTATTTTATCTTTTGTTATTATATATATATATTTTTGGGTTTTGTTGCTTTTATTATTTTTTTATGTTTTTATGTCTTTTAGAGAGACGTGAGAAGATGAAGAAAGAAACCGAGAGGTAGATGATAGAATAAGATAATATGATATAAGGAAAAACCATTAAGAAAAAATATAGGCAGAGTGAGAGACGTATTTTAGACAAAACAGAAAAGAACGGGAATGAAGATTTAACGATATATGATAACAACAAGAGAGGGAAGATAGACTTATTTTTAGACAAAATAGAGAGGGGTGAGGGTGGAAATTTAACAACAAATAACAATGATGAAGGAAAGAACTAGAATAGAATGAGGGAGGTGATGGTCGGGTACCTCAAAAGTAGGAGGGATGGTAGCGTTTTATCCCCGAACTGAGGGCACGTGAGTTGCTCCTCCTGCTCTTTCGGCCGACTGAAGAAACGGACCTCTGGACTGGTTAACCCTGCACAGAGAGCAAACGAAGAGAAACGACAACCAAATAAGGACAACGGTGGTGTAGTACCAATTCTTTAGAAATTGACACTGAAAATAGCATAGACCAGTACGCACCTGGTTGGTGGTATTTAAAACCCCTTTTGAACTAAAGAGTGGGAGATGATATGATGAAATGCATAAGTGTGAAGACGCTCACAAACCAGCCCTTCTCGGGGAGAAAGACATGGCACAGATGCTAAAATGATGCATTCAATATAATTGATTGACTGATTAAAAATAAAAGGGAGAGAAAAACTTATTGGGGGAGGCCGATGACGGGCTTTGGAAGAAGCATCAGTAACACGA
This sequence comes from Amorphophallus konjac, assembly GCA_022559845.1. Lineage (NCBI taxonomy): Eukaryota > Viridiplantae > Streptophyta > Magnoliopsida > Alismatales > Araceae > Amorphophallus > Amorphophallus konjac. Next base: position 37,588 of record JAHNEJ010000026.1, on the reverse strand, counting down.
GCACAGCACAACCGAGGGCCTTCAAAACGGACTTCATAAATTGGTTAAGCCGAACATAAGTACACACACATACATATATAGATGAGTAGTAAATATATTTATATAAACATAAACATATTAAATATTTTAAACATATTTACATAAACATATATGAACATATACATAAACTGGACGAAATAAAAGAATGAGAATTTGAGAGAGAATGAGAGAAAGAAAAGGAGGGAGAAAACTCCCCCTTTTATTATTTTTTTTAAGTTTTTTTTAAGACACAAGGGGATGTAAGATTAAAAGAAAACAAAAATGAATGAAAATAAAGAATAAAATAGGATAGATATCTATATATATAATATCTATATATATGTGTGTATATATATATATATATATATATATATGGGGGGAGAGAGAGAGAGAGCAAGAAGGAAGAGGGAGATCGAGATAGGGAAAGGGATGGGAAAAAAATAAAAAGAGGAAAGTGAGAGGGATCGAGAGAGACAAGGAGAGAAGTGAGAGAGAGGATGAGTAAAAAATGAAAAGAAAAAAAAAGGGGAATGTGAGGGAGAAAGAGTTCAATGGAGGGGGGGAGAAGACAGAGACGGGGGAGGGAGAAGAGAGAATAGGAGAGAGAGGAGTGATGAGAGAGGGGATATAAAGGGAGAGAAAGAGGGAGAGAGTGGGGGATTAAAAAAATAAAAAAAAAGGAAGTGGGAGGTGGAGAGAGAGATCGAGAGGGAGAGAGAGAGAGAGACAGTGAGAGGGGGGGCAGTGAGAAGCAGAGAGAGGGTGAGAGAGTGATTTAAGAGAAAAGAAAATTAAAATAAAATAGAAAGAGAGAGATCGGGGGAGATAGCAGAAAGATAGAGGAAGAGAGAGGGAGAGAAAGAGAGTACGACAGAGGGGGTGAGAAGAGTGAATACAAAAAATAAAAAAAAGTGAGGGAGAGATCGAGAGAGAGAGAGAGAGAGAGAGAGAGAGAGAGAGAGAGATGAAGAGAAAGGAGAAGAGAGAGGGGTGAGAGAGACGGTGGGAGGGGGTGAGAAAGGTAGAGAGAGAGAGAGACGGAGGGGGAGAGAAGACGAGGGAGGGGAGACGAGAGAGACAGCGAGAGAGAGAGAGAGAGAGAGAGAGAGAGAGAGAGAGAGAGAGGGACGACAGAGATGGCAAGAGGGAGAGAGAGAAAAGAGAGAAGACGAGAGGGGAGAGAGAGAGAACGAGAAAGGGAGAGAGGAAGATAGAGGCGGCGAGAGGAAGAAACGGAGGGGGAGAAGAGAGAGCCGGAGGAGACGAGGGCGGCCGGCGAGGTAGTCGCGGCAACAGTGGCGGCAGACGACGGCGAGGTGGACGGCGGCCGCGGTGGGGGCGTGTGGGCAGGACGGTGGTGCAGCGGCGAGCTCGCCGGCAGGGGCGGCGTCGGAGGAGAAGGGCGGCCGGAGGCGAGCGGGGGGCGGACGGCGTCGGAGGCGGCGGCGTTGGGGGAGACGACAGTGGCGGCGTCGGCGGCCAGGGGCGTGACCGGAGGCGGAGCGGGGGGCGTCGCGGTGGTGTAGGGGGAGGCGTCGGAGCGGAAGGCGGCGGCGATAAAGGGCCGTTGCGGCCCTTGTGGTTCAAAGGGGGGGCACGGGCGACGAGGCCCCCCCTGTGAACTACAAAAAAAAACTTTTTTTTTCTTTTAAAATTTCTTCACGCGGGAGAGAGAGAGAGATTAAGAGAGATAGAGAGAACAGAGAGAGAACAGAGAGAGCGGAAGAGAGAGATGGTGAGAGGGAAGAGAGAGGGCGAGTGAGAAAGAGAGATGAAAGGAGAGGGAGAAAGAGAGAACCAGAGGGAGGAGAAGAATAGAGAGAGAGATCGAGGGAGAGGAGGTGGAGTTTTCAGGTGTGTTAGCCGAGAAAGGGAAGGTGGGGTGGCTGTCGTAAGTGGGAGGGTGGCTGTCGTGAGAGGGCCATGGCTATGGAGGTGTGTGTGGGAGTGATCAACAGAGAGTGGGTCACGGAGAAAGTCAGAGAATAGAGAGATATCGATGAATGAGAGGGGGGCATGATCCTAGAGACCCGGGAGGGGAGTGAGGAAATAATTTATGTAATAAAAGATGGGGCCATGTCCATTAAATTTTATTTATTTTTAGAACAAAAGTGGGCCAAGCCCATTAGCACACACCTATATATATTTTTTATTTTTGAATAGGAATGGGCCAAACCCATTAGCACAAATGTTTTCTTTTGGTATATTTTTTGAATAGGAATGGACCAAGCCCACACGATGAACCTTCCCCCTTTTTTTTTAGGATTAAAAAGATGGACCAAGCCCATTAACATTTTGTTTTATTTTGTGTAGGAATGGTCACAAGCCTATTAACAAGAATTACCATTCAAGAAGCCACAGATTATTAGATTAAATTAGAGATTACTCAACTAACTTAACCGTGCGAGCTGCTTTGGGGCGTCTTAGTGTAATACGGGATCTGCTCAGCATAATGCTAAAATGCCGTGTCTACAATGAAATAAGTATCTTATTGAAAATCTTCTATTTCCTTGAAAGATCCTGTAGTCTGCATGCTGCCATGGCATCCTTCATGAATATCTTCTTGACATATCTCCAACCTTACATTCTTGAAAGCCTTGCTTCATTCAGATCAGGGAGCATTGGATTATTTTTAAAGAAGAGGTTAGGTCTTGTCTAGATTGCACTTATTACTTTTTAAAGGGAGAGGTTCGTTTGTGATCTTGTCAAAGGAGGAGGATAGATTGATTGGCTCTTGTCTCGTCTGCATCATGTAAGCATCAGCTTCTCCATGAATCGCATTCATTATTCATAAGGAGAGAATACATCTGCAACATAGACTTGATTGGTGCTTCATTTAACTGCCTCTGTGATTTCTATGCCTAAATGATCTAGTCAAAGGGGGAGTGTTTAATTCAATCATGTCATGTATGTTTGTCTTTCTCGTCTCAAACTATTTTCTTTTTGATGAAGTCAAAGGGGGAGAATAGTTTGACATGAGTTAGTGTAACTCATAGTGTTGCCATCATCAAAAAGGGGGAGATTGTTGTGCCCCTGTGATTTTGATGATAGCAAACACTATGAGTCACCATATGTTTGTGTTTGCATGAAAGATTGAATGATTGCATGCTCAGTCATTTACCTAGCACGTTTCAAGCTCTACCACACACATCAGGTCCGATCATATATGTAACGACCCGAGAATCCGATTACCGGGAAGGCCCGATAACCCGAGACTCGCACCGCCGCCCACGAGCCGGGAGGACTCGGAAGGACTAAAAGGAGTGTGGAGGCACAAAGAAATAGGAAATAAAGCAGGATAACTCAACAATTAACAGAAATAAATAAACAACTACAATAAAGTCCAGTCCAATAGAAAGTACAGTCTAAAGCAGTAAAACGTACCACATGCCAAGTGAACACTCGGCCCGGCAAGCTGGCAACTGAGAACCTCCGCTCCGCACCTTCGAACCTCGAGGAAGAACCGCCACACTTGAAAAGTAGGGAATGAGTCTCCAAAACAGAGACTCAGCAGGGATCCCGCGGAACCCCAACCAGAAACAACGGCGGTAGCGGAAAGGAAGCTACAACTACAGCAGGAACAGCAAACCGGTGGCCGGTCAAAAACTCGGCACTACAGCTACTCCTACTGCCAGAAGGCAGACCTCGATCACACAGTCGAAGCTACCGAACCACGCTAGTACCACCTACCAAAGTAAGAACACATGGCAACCACGCCGTAGAGGCCTGTCCCCCGGACACAGCCGACCTGGACACGCTATCCAAGGTGCAACCCCGACCACCCGATCGCGGGTACCGCACAACAAGACCCAACCTCGGTAAAGCCACTAGCACTAATCTCACGGCGCAAGGACCGACACACGCGTCAAGGTGAAACAACCGAACTCACCGGTCAACACGACCAAAAACCCGAAGGTCAAAGACACAGAGACTGACAGTCTGTCACTCCGTACTCGACAGGAGTACCACCCACTAGAAGCACAGCCGGTAGCGTCCCCTGACGTCTTACACAGCACCGCAGGTGAATCGCCTGACATGGTAGGTCCTACCCGAGGCGCGAACACCGTACGAGTAACCACAAACAAGTGACTAGCTGGGGTCACGCCCGTCGACGTGCGTCCACAGTCCCCAACCACGTGTGCACACACAGACCACGCGTCCTAGGTCTGGCCCTCTGACTGGTTTTCCCCCGCAGCCGGACTCTGGCTACGACGAGGGGCCCGACGGAAACCAGTCTAACCGTCCTCAGGGTAAGCCCGTACACCACTCCCTGGTGCGACCAGCACACGCGTACTGGTAGGCTACGACTAGTGGAGGGTCACTGAAGGAGTAGACTCTCAAGTCAACGGAAAACAACGTCCGAATCCGACGACGTACGGGGACAACCCCGCGTACCGGCCCCGTCGCACGGTGGCCACAGTCGGAGAAGAAACAGGACTCGCAGTCCACGGCCACGCACGCACCGTGCGCTAGAGTCGAGAAAACTCAAGTGGCGCTAAGCCACTGGACTCTGGACAGTCCTCTAAACGCACTACAGCCAACGGTCCTTGAGTCACAAGACTCGGGGTCAAGACCGTTGCACGCAACAGCACAAGGCCATCAATCTAGTCCAATCTCTAGGTCTAAAACCACGGTAGCACGAGTACCGAGACAACGCACGAGTCGCCAAGACCACTCCCTCGAGAAGGGAACGCAAGGGACTAAGGCCACCCACACGGGCCACACGGAAAACACAGAAGCACGATTCCCTAGGCAGCACACAAGCCGCCACGACGATTTCCCATCTTGAAACAAGCGGGAAACCTCCAGTCCCAGGCCGGACAACTGGACTCGCAGTCCAAGGCCAAACACATGGCCCACACGGGAATCGCCTTCCAAAGAAAACTGACGACATGCGGGGGAGACCCCACCGCACACACACCGACACACGGTGACTCGATTAAGCGTAACACGAAGGCCCGGGATACATGGGGTCACCCGGACCCACCACACCGATGGGCACGCGAATCGAGGTAACACGGTCCCTCCCGACACCCCAAAAATAAGGACACGGAACCCATGGGGTGTCCAGGATACTCACAAGGCCGGAGGTCGACCACTGGGTCCCAACCGGGTCGACCGGAGACCAACACAATGCGAACGGACGCTAAAAGGTCACCCGGACCCTTAAGCGCATGGGCACGTAAAACGAGGTAAACGGAACCTCCAGACACCCCAAAACACGGTCACGGAACTCCACTGGGTGTCCAAGGCACACACGGCCCAAGGGGAGCACGATCAGCCGCAGACCGCCCGCCCCGGGCAGCCCGGCTGGTCCCTCCAAGAACGTGCTACACGTGCATAGCGCGTTCAGCTAGAACGCGCTATACGCGCCTAGCGCGTTCAACACGAACGCGCTACATGACCATAGCGCGACCAGGCCAGGTCGCACTATGATCCTATAGCGCGACAACCAGAACGCGCTGGGGCCGTAAGGCGCGACCCAAACCGCCTTACTGTTCATCTTCTCCGATGAACGCGCCCTGTCGGGGCAGCGCGACCTTCAAGAACGCGCTACCCAAGGCTAGCGCGTTCTCAGTCCGTGCCCGAAAACGGTGAAAACCGCGGGGAAAGCCATGCCACGCCCCGTTCACCCCCAGGTGAAGGGGAAACAAAAGGGGAAATCTTCCCCAAGCCCCTAGGCATGCATCTAAACCCCTGGATCGCCCAAAAACACCATAAAACGGGAGATCCGGCTCACACCTCAAAAACATGCATTTTGCCCAAAACGCCCCGTTTAGCCCGCTCGGCTCACCACGGCCTACGAAACTCACGGGAAAGGAAGTACACGGGCTGAGGGTCCATCACCCTACCTCCACCAAAGATTTCGCGCACCGTGGACGCCGATCCACGAAGAAAACGCCGTGAAGCCCTCGCCGCTCCACGAACCCGCGGCCGAGCTTCCACGGGGCCTCCACCGCCTCGATCATCGCCTGTCCTCGCCCGCATCCTCGCCCGCGCCACCTCCACCTCGCCCCCGCCTCGCTCCGTCTGCCGCTGGAGAAGAGAGGGGAGAAAGAGAGCGTGAGAGAAGAGAGAGGGAGGGAAGAGAGAAATGAGAGGGGGAGAGAGAAAAGGGTTAGTATATATAGGAAAACCCGAATTTTTCGATAAATTCAGAAAATTATGAAAAATTACCTCCGCGATCCTCGGGAAGAGCGCAACGCAGTGGTACTGTCCCGGAGTCGTAGAACGCCACGGTTTGCCCTGCAAAGAGTTCTGAAGGCACATCAGGGAAAAACACGTGTAAAGCACAAAATACACTCCGAGACCCACTAAAATGATCCGAAAAATATCCGAAAAATCCGGGGCATTACAGCCCTCCCCCCTTAAAGGAATTTCGTCCTCGAAATTCACGACCAATCACGAAGTCCCAGGGGAAGAACACTGAATCAACTGACACGCTGTCAGAGCCCCAACACAGAAAACCTCGATTCTCACGAAAACACAGATCCTGAGGAACACAGCCAGACTCACAATCACACACAACACCTCGCTCCTCGCGCCAAGCACACTGGCCAGCAGAGCAGGCATATACCAAAGGACACAGTCCGGCATCACCTCAGTCAACGCGAGAATCCACCATGGCGCCGCAGCCACGATCTCGCTCATCGAGGAAACACAACCCTCGCCACGAGAAACAGCTACTGATCCATCCAATGGTCAGCAGACAAATGGCACATCAGCTTTACAACCAGCTGACAGGTCGCACACCCTTCTCAAGGGGACAACCAATACAGAGCCTCCACCAGCTCAAGCAGTCCTCTCAGCAGACCGCAACCAGAACATCGGCTCAGCACCAAGAAAACACCTCACACATGGCAAGCCGAAAGCCGGACACAACACTGTGCCAACTCTTGTCAGAAGACAAACTTCGACAAAGCCCAGATCCCGTCCGGGAAGGCACATTACCGAAACGACCACCAAAGGTCTCACTGGCACACGGCTCTCGCCACGCTCGAGCCCCAACAGCCAGCATCTTCTGTCTCTGAAAAGACCATCCACTGGTCACCAACTGCTCGCCAACTCGACCCTCTCGGGGAGCACGACGAAACCAAATGACAGAACATGGCGTCTTCAGTCATCACCTCACGGGACTCAGACTTATAGGGAACCACCCCATACTAGTCACCAAACCAGGGGTAACCTTGCGACACCAATGTCCTATCAGGGACCACCAAGCCGACGCCAACCTCACAGGAGGCCTCCGCCCTAAGGCGTCACTCATCCATCTGGTCTCATCAAATCCTTCGATCAATCCAAGTGGACACCCGCCAATACCGATTCCGCCCTTACCACAGAGCCACGGGACACCACCTGAACAGTGCTCACGGGTCCCTAAGCAATAAACATCTCACCGGGGCCAGCTACGAGACTAGCCTTACCAGTCACCCCCAGCTACCAACAGGAACCCACAGCCTGCCAGAGATCACTTCCTCAAAAGACGATCTCATCCAAGAACACGATTGGGAACACAAGTCGGGCGCCAAGCCACCGACTCTGACCAACACGTCCTCGACCTCCGTCAGGCGACATCCTCAACAACCTCATCCAGGTCCAACACCGACGCCTGACTCGGCTTCCTTCACAGGAACATGGTACTCATGCGGCGCACTAGTCAGCACTTTTCCCCAACACTCCATCCTGCCAGTGCCAACAACCATAATACCACGAGCAACGGCACGGCAACAACACGTATCACACCGAGGAACCCATCCTCCGATGCTGAACGCGAACTCAGGAATCCACCCGTAGCAACCAACGCTACGATCCTGAACTAGTGGGTCACAAGCCCACCACGCTTCCGCTGTGCACTCAGATCCGCACGCACAGTCGAGAAAGCAAACGCCGCCCAACCAGCACTCGTCCTTCCGGAACAGCGCCAGCACCCTCACACGACAAGGGAATGGGCACGACTTCTCACAGGCAACCGCCTTGCCAAGACAAGGAGCACGTCTCGCACGGACTTCATAGCATACAAGGCCAACCAATCCGAACACGCAATGCAAGACGACGAACCTTAACCCAACACAATCTCTCCAACCAAGGGGAGACCAAACGCACTTCCGACCAACGGAAGGACTCCACGCTCGACCTGACCTCAAACCTCGCGCACGCTGGAAACAGCACCATCAAGTACCAAGAAAAACCATCGCTTCCGTCAGGTCCGCGCCTCTGACACACTCAACGAGTGTCACGTCGGACCACGATCACGGCACCTCTCGATACACCACCGTTGCGATTCCTCAAACTGCAACACGCCACGCAAAGAGCCGCAACACGAGCCATAACAACAACCACCGATGCTCATCCTCGAGTCCCGAAACTCACCGCGGAGCCTTCACATCTCAAGCCAACTCCAAGGCGAACACAACCCAATCGCACACAAGAGCGCAGGAGCAAGACTTACTGGGACACCACAGCCCAATCCTGCCTCGAAATCCGCAAAACAATCGGAACCGATACGTCATTTCTGACGCCACAGAGCACGACAGGACATCAGGCTCGACGAAATGGCAGCTCACCGAGAAGATCCTCCACTCACCCGAGCACCCTTCTCGATCAGAACGCCTCAGGAGCTGGACAAACCTCAAGCTGGAGTGGCCAAAACCGACAGCAGCTCCCTCAGAGCACGCTCACGGCCACTTAACCACGAAAAATCCTCTCCAGCCACCTGACCACGCTGCAGGTTCCTCGAACGCAGCACCGCGAACTCACGCCTGCGAGCAACCTCTGCCCAACGCAGCACAACTGGGGTCACCACCGATGAGGGAGAAGGCTCTCAACCTCAATCCTTAGACCCCATGCTGGCATGAAAGCCGCGGACAACAACCACCTTCACAGCGCCGCACAGCGCACCCAAGCTCTCAAGCGAGAAACAAGGCGGAAAAACAAGCACAAAACCCTATGCCAGCTGCCGACTGTACTGGACCTTATAGACTCTGATCACTGCAATATCTCGAATTCCTATGTACGTCCACAACCACCCCTCTGATACCAGCTGTAACGACCCGAGAATCCGATTATCGGGAAGGCCCGATAACCCGAGACTCGCACCGCCGCCCACGAGCCGGGAGGACTCGGAAGGACTAAAAGGAGTGTGGAGGCACAAAGAAATAGGAAATAAAGCAGGACAACTCAACAATTAACAGAAATAAATAAACAACTACAACAGAGTCCAGTCCAATAGAAAGTACACTCTAAAGCAGTAAAACGTACCACATGCCAAGTGAACACTCGACCCGGCAAGCTGGCAACTGAGAACCTCCGCTCTGCACCTTCGAACCTCGAGGAAGAACCGCCACACCTGAAAAGTAGGGAATGAGTCTCCAAAACAGAGACTCAGCAGGGATCCCGCGGAACCCCAACCGGAAACAACGCAGTAGCGGAAAGGAAGCTACAACTACAGCAGGAACAGCAAACCGGTGGCCGGTCAAAAACTCGGCACTACAGCTACTCCTACTGCCAGAAGGCAGACCTCGATAACACAGTCGAAGCTACCGAACCACGCTAGTACCACCTACCGAAGTAAGAACACACGGCAACCACGCCGTAGAGGCCTGTCCCCCGGACACAACCGACATGAACACGCTATCCAAGGTGCAACCCCGACCACCCGATCGCGGGTACCGCACAACAAGACCCAACCTCGGTAAAGCCACTAGCACTAATCTCACGGCGCAAGGACCGACACACGCGTCAAGGTGAAACAACCGAACTCACCGGTCAACACGACCAAAAATCCGAAGGTCAAAGACACAGAGACTGACAGTCTGTCACTCCGTACTCGACAGGAGTACCACCCACTAGAAGCACAGCCGGTAGCGTCCCCTGACGTCTTACACCGCACCGCAGGTGAACCGCCTGACGTGGTAGGTCCTACCCGAGGCGCGAACACCGTACAAGTAACCACAAACAAGTGACTAGCTGGGGTCACGCCCATCGACGTGCGTCCACAGTCCCCAACCACGTGTGCACACACAGACCACGCGTCCTAGGTCTGGCCCTCTGACTGGTTTCCCCCGCAGCCGGACTCTGGCTATGACGAGGGGCCCGACAGAAACCAGTCTAACCGTCCTCAGGGTAAGCCCGTACACCACTCCCTGGTGCGACCAGCACACGCGTACTGGTAGGCTACGACTAGTGGAGGGTCACTGAAGGAGTAGACTCTCAAGTCAACGGAAAACAACGTCCGAATCCGACGACGTACGGGGACAACCCCGCGTACCGGCCCCGTCGCACGGTGGCCACAGTCGGAGAAGAAACAGGACTCGCAGTCCACGGCCACGCACGCACCGTGCGCTAGAGTCGAGAAAACTCAAGTGGCGCTAAGCCACTGGACTCTGGACAGTCCTCTAAACGCACTACAGCCAACGGTCCTTGAGTCACAAGACTCGGGGTCAAGACCGTTGCACGCAACAGCACAAGGCCATCAATCTAGTCCAATCTCTAGGTCTAAAACCACGGTAGCACGAGTACCGAGATAACGCACGAGTCGCCAAGACCACTCTCTCGAGAAGGGAACGCAAGGGACTAAGGCCACCCACACGGGCCACACGGAAAACACAGAAGCACGATTCCCTAGGCAGCACACAAGCCGTCACGACGATTTCCCATCTTGAAACAAGCGGGAAACCTCCAGCCCCAGGCCGGACAACTGGACTCGCAGTCCAAGGCCAAACACATGGCCCACACGGGAATCGCCTTCCAAAGAAAACCGACGACATGCGGGGGAGACCCCACCGCACACACACCGACACACGGTGACTCGATTAAGCGTAACACGAAGGCCCGGGATACATGGGGTCACCCGGACCCACCACACCGACGGGCACGCGAATCGAGGTAACACGGTCCCTCCCGACACCCCAAAAACAAGGACACGGAACCCATGGGGTGTCCAGGATACTCACAAGGCCGGAGGTCGACCACTGGGTCCCAACCGGGTCGACCGGAGACCAACACAATGCAAACAGACGCTAAAAGGTCACCCGGACCCTTAAGCGCATGGGCACATAAAACGAGGTAAACGGAACCTCCAGACACCCCAAAACACGGTCACGGAACTCCACTGGGTGTCCAAGGCACACACGGCCCAAGGGGAGCACGATCAGCCGCAGACCGCCCGCCCCGGGCAGCCCGGCTGGTCCCTCCAAGAACGCGCTACACGTGCATAGCGCGTTCAGCCAGAACGCGCTATACGCGCCTAGCGCGTTCAACATGATTGCGCTACATGACCATAGCGCGACCAGGCCAGGTCGCGCTATGATCCTATAGCGCGACAACCAGAACGCGTTGGGGCCGTAAGGCGCGACCCAAACCGCCTTACTGTTCATCTTCTCCGATGAACGCGCCCTGTCGGGGCAGTGCGACCTTCATGAACGCGCTACCCAAGGCTAGCGCGTTCTCAGTCCGTGCCCGAAAACGGTGGAAACCGCGGGAAAAGCCATGCCACGCCCCGTTCACCCCTAGGTGAAGGGGAAACAAAAGGGGAAACCTTCCCCAAGCCCCTAGGCATGCATCTAAACCCCTGGATCGCCCAAAAACACCATAAAACAGGAGATCCGACTCACACCTCAAAAACATGCATTTTGCCCCAAACGCCCCGTTTATCCCGCTCGGCTCACCACGGCCTACGAAACTCGCGGGAAAGGAAGTACACGGGCTGAGGATCCATCACCCTACCTCCACCGAAGATTTCGCGCACCGTGGACGCCGATCCACGAAGAAAACGCCGTGAAGCTCTCGCCGCTCCACGAACCCGCGGCCGAGCTTCCACGCGCCTCCACCGCCTCGATCCTCGCCTGTCCTCGCCCGCATCCTCGCCCGCGCCACCTCCACCTCGCCCCCGCCTCGCTCCGTCGACCGCCGGAGAAGAGAGGGGAGAAAGAGAGCGTGAGAGAAGAGAGAGGGAGGGAAGAGAGAAATGAGAGGGGGAGAGAGAAAAGGGTTAGTATATATAGGAAAACCCGAATTTTTTGATAAATTCAGAAAATTACGAAAAATTACCTCCGCGATCCTCGGGAAGAGCGCAACGCAGTGGTACTGTCCCGGAGTCGTAGAACGCCACGGTTTGCCCTGCAAAGAGTTCCGAAGGCACATCAGGGAAAAACACGTGTAAAGCACAAAATACACTCCGAGACCCACTAAAATGATCCGAAAAATATCTGAAAAATCCGGGGCATTACAATATAGAGTGAGTCGGTGCATTGACCAATTCGTGCATATTTCTGATCAACGCCTGTTTGCATATATTAGCCATAGTCAGTGCACTCGTCTGTCTCATGCGTACACTAAGTCTATACATCCATTAGCTGATAACTGAGCAAGTCTATACATCCATTAGCTCAGCTCGTGACTTAGCCAGTGCAATCCATGTTCATTGTGCATGTGTGCATGTATGCACATTCCTTAGTGGCTAGTCTGTACAACCTCCGGTTGATTCATTCGATCAAGTCTATACAGCCAGAGCCAGTGTTCTTCACGCATATACATAGTCAGTGCATCGCCCTCATGTATACACAAGCACCCAAAGTATGTACAACCATTATTGATATGTGCATTTAAGTTCATACATCACTTCATCAAGTCTATACAGGATGCATTCATGCATAAACACTAGGTAGCAAAGTTTGTACATCGTCTTGGCGCATGCACGTAAAGTCTGTACATTCCTTGACAGCATGCCTGAGCATTCATCCTCAATGTGCATACTTTCATCTATGCAAAAGTGCATTACATGCATTTAAATGTCTGAACACTTGTTGACGGCATGTCAGTGCATCCATTTTCGTTATACATACCTTGATAGATGCAAACTGCAGTTCACGCATTCAAAGTCTGTACATTCTTCAGTAGCATATATGTGTATCGTTTGCACAGTACACACAATGTCTGCACACTCCTTGATGGCATGTCCTTGCACTTATCTTCAATGTGCATACCTTCCTATATGTATACTGCATTCCACGCCATTAAGTCTGTACAATTCTCGAACTTACTCGATGCATCTCCTTCCTTGTTCTTCAGATTAATTCGAACTGATAATCAAGCCTGATCTGACAGAACTGCTGGCACGTGATCCCAGGCAAATGATAGGCACGTGATCCGAGGAAAGGAAGCTTCTATCCCCTAACACGTGGACCAGTGGAATTTCAGTAGGGCTCTGTTGTTTGATCCATACGAAGCCCATGTTCCTATATAAAGTCACATCACCTTTCGAAGAAGGGTTGTTGGTGCTGGAAGAGAGGCCGTCAGAAGTAAAGAAAGGAGAGCCAGTAGAAGAAGAAGAACAGAAGACATCTGAGCACAGCCAGAGAGAAAAGAGAGCAGCTGAGAGAAAATGAGAAGTTGCAGAAGAATAGAGAGAGAGAGAGTTCGTGAAGAAGAAGATAGAAGACTCCATCAGAAGATCTGTCTTCACTGGAATCTGGATCAAATCCAATCCAGTCAGCTCCATGGGAGCCACATTTGCATTTCATTGATTACAGCTTTCAGTCGCTGTTATTTCTTGTTTCCTGCTTTCATTTTTAACCTTTCTTCAAGCTGTTTGTCAGCGGACGAGGTGGATACCTCGGACAGCAAGCTGTGAAGCTCAGCGGTTTGCAGAGGAGGATTCCTCTGGACGGGTTAAGCTGTAATCCCTAGCGGTTGCAGAGGTGTGGTATCCTCTGGTCGGTGAAGCTGTAATGCTCAGCTATTCAAGCTGTTTGTTAGCGGTTGTAGGCAAGCTGTGAGGCCCAGCGGTTTAAGCTGTGTATCAGCAAGAATCCACACTCAGGTTGAGTGTGGGGTGGATGTAGGTCTGGAAGACCGAACCACCTAAAAATCTCTTGTCTACCGTGGTTTGATTGCTCATCTGATTGTCGCTAGATGAATAGATAGGTGCATTTCAAGTGAGTATTCTATCGGAATGCTTTAAGGCACACGCTGTTCTGATTTGATTCTGTCTACGGCTTAGACTTGCTCAGGTGCCTGCATTGTTGCAGTTCAACTGGTTGATCAAGTGTTTCTTGGAATCTCTTCTTAAAGAGCCCAATTGATCTTTATTCCGCAACTGTGTCTAGTTACAAGATTTAATTAGGCAATTTTTGAAGGGGAGATTCATTCACCCTCCCTCTGAATCCATAGCACTAGCTACAACAAATGGGATAGGCCGACCCGATAAGCCCGCGGGCCTGGCTGGATTTCCAACCAGACCGCAAGGTCTTTTTCAGCATGTGAGCTCTTAGTCGAGACTAAAAATCTGACTCGACTACGCCTACGGGTCGGGCTCAGGTTTTAAGTTCAGCTCGCGAGCATGCCCGACCCGTTCCTTTTTTTTCCTCTTTCAAATTTTAAAAATTACTTAGTTAAAATTATATTATTTTACTTAATTAAAATTTTAAAACTCTTTTTCATATAAATTATATAATTAATATCAAAACTTTAATTAATTTAGTGAGATTATAAGTTTTATATTATTAAATATATTATTTTTTAATTTTTTAATTTTTTATTTAAATTATCGAGCCGAGCCGGGGGGCCTTAGTCGGACTTTACAAATTTTTAATAGTGTCAGACACGGGCCATACTTAGACTTTAATGTTGATAAGTCGGGCCCGGGCCGGGCTGACCTAAGCCCGGTTCGAGCCCAGCCCATTGACAGCCCTAGACGCGGGTGATAACCCGACACTTGTTAATCCCTGAGATTACTCTTACTATTATTACGATAATGACCACCTGGCAATATGTCACGTGAGACACAGGGTAATTAAGGACATGGGCAGAGCATGGGTTTGGATCTTGGACTAGTTCTTATTGGGCTCGAGCAAGCAGCCCTATGGATTAGATCAATCCTTATTGGGCCTTGGTATGCCCGGACGAGTTTCACCCTCCTCAGATCGCAAAGAATCTTGATTTCATACCCAAATTCACATAAATTTAACCAGAGTTTTTACGACAATATAACAACCAGAATTTTTATGATAATATAACCACCATCGAGTAAACAAGATCTACAAAAGTGAATATCTGGGTTTCAAATGAATAACCTCCCTCAGATGGGGGAGGTGGTGAACCGGCTGAGCTGGGCACACGGACGCTTGTTTGAGTTGTTTCCTAACAAACAAAGAAGAGTCATCGGGATCATCGAGCAATAGAGTGAATTTCTACAATTGCCCCTTAAACATGATCAAACCAGGGACACGCCACTAGTGGTAAATACGTCATTTCCTTAGGCAAGTTGAACTAGAAGAGTGGGTGGTGTCGTCCCTCACCGCCGGCTCCCCCTCCCTTGTGCCGGCCTCGCGCCCCCCACCGCATCCAGAGCGGCAGATAGCTCTTCCTCCGGCAATGGCCGCCTCACTGCGTTTGCCGTCCTCCGCTTTCTTCACCTCCTCCCCTCAGGTTCCTGCTCTCTCTCACTCTCTACTGCTCTTGCGTACATCAGTAGATGTGTGGCGCCGGGGTGCTTGATCCATTGACCGACCTCGGCTAGTACCGCTTGCGTTTGAACTTTGAATTGTTAACTTGGATCCGCGCAGGGAGCGAGGTCCGCCGTGCCGCCTCGATCGGGGGCGGGGTTTCTGTTCCAGCTCCGCCGATCCTTCCCGTCGATCCGGTCCTCGGCAGCGGGGAATGCGTCGTCGGTTGACACTGGTGCGTTAATCCTTCGATTCTCCAGTTCGCCGGTTCTAGGATTTTAATCCTCTCTCTCTCTCTCTCTCTCTCTGTTGCTCTCGTTTTTATATTTTTCTTTAATTCGTTGTTCGTGGAATCCAGAATTAAGCACCGAATTGGACGCTGTGTCCGCGTTCAGCGAGATCGTTCCTGATACCGTCATCTTCGATGATTTTGAGAGGTAAACATTTTTTCTTTTCTCTTGTGACTTGTTTCCCCTTCTTTTTTTTCCGATTCACCTGCTCCTCGTTTAGTTTTTAATTGTTCGTAACGCTAACTCTCGATCTGCTATTGTGTGAATATTGTGTGAAATGTAGGTTTCCTCCAACTGCGGCCACTGTCAGCTCATCATTGATTCTGGGAATCTGCGGCCTTCCGGATACCAAGTTTAAGGTGAGCGATATTGGGATCCATAGGCTATCTGATGAAGGCAAATATGTTTTCCCTTTTCTTGTTGTGGATTTCTTTTGAAATGCGAGCTTTCTTTTGGGTGATGAATAACAGTAAGATTGTTACTATGTAGAGTGCTATTGAGACTGCATTGGCTGACAGTGAGTGCTATGAGCTAGGGGATTCAGCCCGGTTGTCCTGCTTCTTTAATAAGGTTCGCACTGGTAATTCAGCAGTTGATCTCAAGGATGCAATTGTTTATCTAGGTTTTCTTCTCGGTTTTGTATGGGTGCCATTTTGCAGGCTTTGGTGAATGTTGGAGCGGACTTGGCAAGACTTGTTCCTGGTCGAGTCTCCACAGAGGTTGATGCTCGCTTGGCCTATGATACGCATGGAATTGTGAGGAAGGTATCATAACCGGTACTTGAACCAGATTGAAGTCCCCGCTGTCTTAATCACATTTAGATTGTGGGCTCATATTGCACAACTCTTCATTTTCTTTTAGTTCTTTGTTCACAATTACTATATTATCATTGATGATTAGCTTTTTCTACTTTGGAAGCAAATAATGGAGGGATTACTGACCCCAAGCTTGCTTGTTTAAATGTTATATGAAAGTAAATGATGGGAATCCCTTTACCTTTTCAACTCATTTTACCTGTAGAAATGCAGCTACTAGCATGTCATTCATGTGTTCTTAATCTTTGTCAAAATTGTAAACCAGACCCGATGAGACAATAACCATCGTGTTCTGTCCTTCAAGATTACATCTTGAACTTATAACTACTAACCATGCCACTCGCTCTACCCATGTTTAGTCAAAACATATTTATGCTCCGAGTGACGCGGCGGCGACGTGGAAGACGGATCGTCGGCACTCCGGGACGCGAACAGGACGGGACGGATAACTGCTATCTCACACAGCTCGGCCTCACGCCGGACGGTCTCACACCGGGCGACGCTCAATCCTCACACAAGAGAAGAGAGAGAAGGGGAAGGCAAGAGGGAATGCTCTTACACAAAACAACACTTCATATCTTTCATTCATTCATAACTCTCGTAGCACCCCTTTGGCCTCTTTATATAGGAAGAGCCAATACATAAAAAGCCCTTAAGACTATACTTATTTGTATATATATCTTAGCCTAACAAGACAACCCCACCAACCCACTATTGACTTATGGGTTTAACAAGATTAAAATATAAATAACTTTTGACCAACCTTGCCTAATAAAACAAAAGTAAATACATGTAGTAAAACATGTATTTTACACACGTACAAATATTCAAAATACACTCAAAATACACACAAGTATATCTACTCAGTATGCCGGGTCTTCAGTCGAGTCTCCGAGCCATAAGCTCGGTGCAGTTAGGGCGGTGCGGTGTCGGCTCCGAGTAGTGGGCCCGGTAGTGGACCCGGTGGTGTCCCCACCAACCCTCCCGGGGCGGCTGGAACTCGACTCCGTCGAGTAAGGGGGGGACACTGCTGTGGTAGTGCTCCAGCAGATCTGGATCGAGACGTTGGAGATCTTCCCGGCTGATCCAGGAATCATCAGAAGGTGGACGGTCCCGCCAACGGACAAAGTAGCGCTAGTACTCCCTGCTCCGTATAGTGGTCACCTGCTCATCCAGTATCCTCTCAATATGCTCGCGCGGTGCTCTCAAGGATGTGGGACGCACATGGGTGGGCTCACTCTCAAGGGGAGGAGAAGGCTCGAAAGGGTCACTAGGAATCGCTGTGGGTTCCTTGTAGGCCACTAGGTCTACCACATTAAAGATCGAGCTAATCCCCTTTTCGGGAGGTAAGTCCACAACATAGGCATTGGCGCTAATCTTCCGCAGAATTGGGAAGGGACCATCACTACATGCTTATAACCTTTTAACGGCTCCCGAGGGGAGTCGTTCGGGCTGGGCCCGTACCATAACCAAGTCACCTTCTTGAGATTCATGGTGACGCATATGTGAATCAGCTGACTCATGCAGACTAATGACGTGATGTGCAAACTCTTTGGCTGACTTGGACAGTCTAGACTCGAGGGGAAGGTTAGGTAGGGTGGACCCAGGGGCAAGCTCAATAGCGTGTTGTACATCACGCATGGGAGGGAGTTGAGAAGGCAAGGCCTCGGGGACGATGCCTTGGAAGTCCGGCAGTATGGCCGGGTCTTCAGTTAGGACTGAGACTCGAGACTCCTCGGGTGTGTTGATGACGTCAACAGCCAAAATAGGGGCACCCTCGACAACCTCTCTATTTAGCTCACCGACATTCATGGAGTCAAGGCACCTAACTAGGTCATGACTAACCTTAGGAGCCTCTAAAACGGGTGTGATAGATGTAGGAGAAGAGGGAAGGGGAGGTTGCCCTTCAGTGGGATTTTGGGGATTCTCCTGAATTTTGGGAGTTCCGGTGGGGGTGGAGGTGGAACGTTTTCCCGGGGTCACCTTTGGGGGTGCCGGGTACAACAGAATCTTCTTCCCGTTGTAGGAGAAGGAACACTGATTGGACCGACCAAAGGTAGCGAGGTCTACATCATAGATCCATGGTCGTCCTAAGATGACGCTCCCGGCCTTCATAGGCATTACGTCACATAAGATTTGTCCTTGGTAGGACTGAAACTGGATGGGAATGACACATGTGGTGGTGACTGGGATAAAAGTGTCATCGACCCAAGCCACGTTGTATGGCCTTGGATGAGGGTGCATAGGTAGACCTAAACGGGAGACAAAGTCTGAAGACACTGCATTGATACAGCTCCCGTTGTCAATGATTACTTTACAAGGATGAGAGTTCACCATGATGTAGGTTTGAAAGATAGAGGTTCGACGCCAATCGTCCTCCTGGGGTGTTGAGATACAGCGAACTATACCCAATCTTTTCTGGCTAGAACTCTCGAAAATGTCTCATGCCTGCATGTACTCGACATGCGTGCCATCAAATATTGCGTCCATTCCCTCAAACTGGGCGATGAGGTCAAGATCGGCCATATATCTTTCCTGTTCCATGCGTTCTAGACGGCCTGATGAGTTCCTACACCGATGTGGCATGCACGAGATCAGACCTAGATGATGCAATCCTGGGACCTAGATGATGCAAGGTGTGGACCTGGCTGATATGCAAGGGTCAATTTGAAGGGACTGGTTAGGGAAAGTTGCTCGCCCGCAGGCGAAGTAGTTGTGGAACTACCTCCTGACGATTAGGGGCCCTAATGTGGCAGTTCTAGGGCTTAAGGATAGGCGCATACAAGCTCTCTCTTGCCGTCCACAGCGATGCACTCAGGAGACTGGTTACATGGATCGGGCTCTCTCTCACTTCGCGCGGCAATTGAAAAGATACTGAATAAGCAAGTGATTTGGAGCACGTACTTAGTTGACTGAGAAGTCAAGCTCCGATTGGAGACGAAGGCGAGCGGGGACGTGCGTGTCCGCACGGCGTCGATGAAGCTTGAGCGGTTACAAAGAATTCACTCCACGCAGGGAGGATTTAATTATTACAAAACCATTTTAAAATTTCCCACGCAGGGGAACAAATCACTCCAGACTTTCTCCGTGCAAGGAGACTTAGGGGCACCCACACTCCGTAAGTTACGGACCGTATGTCGGCGGCCGGGTGACTTGGGCGCCGATCGAGCCGACGTTGTGGACTTCGGGTGCCACAATCAAGGATATATATAAATATATATATATATAGATATATATATTATATATATATAACTCTCTTTTGACTTTCTCCCCTTTTTTTGACTTTTTTTTTCAAATTCTTTTTTTTCAAATTCTTTTTTTTTTCAACCTCCTTTTATGACTTTTTCACACTTTTTTTTCACACGTTTTTGTTTCAAACTTTCAACCTCTTTTTTCTTTTTTTTTCAACCCTTTTTTTTCAACCTGTTCAACTTTCCTTTTTTGACCTTTTCAAACTCTCATTTTTTTTAACCTTTTCTCGAGTCTGTCTCTGCTCGAAGCAGACGCGGGGTAGGCGTGGTCAACACGGGCGAGCGGGGCGCGAAGGCGAGCTGCCCACCAAGGCGGGCGCGGGCGCCACGCGGCGAGCGGCGCGCGGCGGAGCGTCCGCAGACGCGGGGCCCGGCGCACGGACGTGCTGGGCAGGGCGCACGGGCGCGTTGGGGTGCTCGCGGAAGCAGAGAAAGAGAGAGAGAGACGCTGAGAGAGAGAGAGAGACGCTGAGAGAGAGAGGGCGAGCGGGGGTACCGAGGGCCGGGGGTGCCGAGGTGGTCGCGCCTGCGCAGGCGGGCGGGGGCGCCGAGGAGCGGGGACGCCGAGGCGGGCGATCGGGGCGGGCGCGCCTGGGCGCGGAAGACGGGCCGGAGAGGGCTAGTGTGCTGGGCCAGACGCGCGGGCGGAGGCGGCGACAGACGGGGCTTGCGTGGGCGGCCCCGGTGGCGGTGTGGGCGGTGGACTTGGCCGTTGCGGCCTGATGAGATTTTGAACTGCGGCACGGGCGACGAGGCCCGGCCGCGCGAATCCCTTATGCCCTTTTTTTTTCAATTTCTTTCTTCTCTCTACTGTGCACTGAACGAGAGAGAGAGAGAGAGAGAGAGAGAGATCACGGGGGAGGAGAGAGAATAACAGAGAGGCAGAGAATACCAGAGACAGAGGGAGAAAGAGATTCACGGGAGCGAAAAAAAAATTCACTTTTTTTTTCTTATGCTTCTCTCAACTGATATCTTTTCTGCTACTCTTCTTCTTTTTTTGTTGTTTCTCTCTTTTTTTTTTCTAATTCTGTTTTCTTCGGCTCTGTGTTGAACGAGAGAGAGAACAGAGAGAGGGATACAGAGAGAGAATTTGGGAGAGAGAGAGAGAGAGAGATTGGCATGTGAGAGAGAACAGAGAGGGAAAAAGAGAGAAAGAACACCCAATTTTTTTTTTTCTCTATATCTTTTTCTTCTCAATCACAGATCCTTCTGCTATTCTTCTTCTTTTTTTTGTTTCTTTTTTTTTTCTTCACTTCTAACAATCTAGAGAGAGAAAGAGAGAGAGACGTCGGAGACGTCGGGTTGACGGAGGCGCCGTTTGTTGGGCTCTGATACCAATTTGACGCGGCGGCGACGTGGAAGACGGATCGTCGGCACTCCGGGACGCGAACAGGACGGGACGGATAACTGCTATCTCACACAGCTCGGCCTCACGCCGGACGGTCTCACACCGGGCGACGCTCAATCCTCACACAAGAGAAGAGAGAGAAGGGGAAGGCAAGAGGGAATGCTCTTACACAAAACAACACTTCATATCTTTCATTCATTCATAACTCTCGTAGCACCCCTTTGGCCTCTTTATATAGGAAGAGCCAATACATAAAAAGCCCTTAAGACTATACTTATTTGTATATATATCCTAGCCTAACAAGACAACCCCACCAACCCACTATTGACTTATGGGTTTAACAAGATTAAAATATAAATAACTTTTGACCAACCTTGCCTAATAAAACAAAAGTAAATACATGTAGTAAAACATGTATTTTACACACGTACAAATATTCAAAATACACTCAAAATACACACAAGTATATCTACTCAGTATGTCGGGTCTTCAGTCGAGTCTCCGAGCCATAAGCTCGGTGCAGTTAGGGCGGTGCGGTGTCGGCTCCGAGTAGTGGGCCCGGTAGTGGACCCGATGGTATCCCCACCACCGAGCATTTGTTGAGGTCGTGGGAATGGGAATCTAGTGGAATACTTTCATCATTTTCGAAAGAAAAGGGAATATTCCAGTATCTTCTTGACTTACATGCTTTGTCACCCTTTTGAGAGTACAATTGATTGCACATGGTAGTTCATGCCTGCAAGTTAGTGTTTTTGACGCTGCTTCTGGTTTATCATGTCCATCTTTTCATCTTTAGCCTAGCTTTGAAAAGTAGGAAAGTGGTATAAAACAGAACTTGTTCCTAAATGTAACTTACTGATTATCTCAACTGTGTTTAATTTGAATTTTGATTGCATTCAACTAATCTGTACCATTATCTTATGCCATCTTTTATTTTTTAACTGAAATATTATTGTTAACTGTTTATAAGTATTAGCTAATGAATTTGGAGCATAATGATCCTGCTTTATTTCACATTTATAAACTATTTAAAAATGCATACTACGATATCTAGTATACATAAAGCATTTGAGGAATGGAAAAGTGCTTCATAGATTTTTTTTAATTTAGTTATATGTACTATTTTGCTGCAATACATTGTCAAATGATTAATAGTTTGAAGTTTCTATCAAACTTTCCAGGTGCATGAATTGTTGAAGCTATATAGTGAAGTAGAGGTCCCTCCGGAGCGTCTATTGTTCAAAATTCCTTCAACTTGGCAAGTAAGAAGACAGAAAGAAATGTGTTAGATTTCACTAAGTTTCATTTGTTTTGCCCAAGGAGAAAAGACACAGAGAAGCTCTTGTTATGCAATTAACTTTTAATCATTTTCTGATTCAGGGTATAGAAGCTTCAAGGTTGCTGGAATCTGAAGGCATACAGACACACTTGACATTTGTTTATAGGTGCTTGCATTTGCTAATTCTCCTTTCACAGTTCCCTTGTTTTGTCAATTATGAAGTACCGTTATCTATTTGAAGATGCCATTCAATGAACTGTACATTTCATATTTGAATGTGCCAACTGTAACACATGACACTCTCAGAACCACCACAAACTGCTAGAAAACATGCACTGAACTTCTACTTTGAATGAACATATTCATCTAGTAAGCATATGGTTTTTCCAATTGGTGCTTTCTCAGCATCTAAGCAGTACCTTGTGCTGGTTTTTGTTTCTCTTCTGTTTCACCTCCTTTTTCCTTTTATTTCTGAGTGTGTGCAGATAGTCATATCATTTTATTCACCCGTATGATGCCATTTTCTTTGCTAGTGTAGAAATCAGATTTCCATGAGGCTGGAAGGGCGCTGACCGGGGAGGAAGAAGAAGAAAGAGAAGAAAGGAGAAGAGAGATTGCAGGAGAGAGAGAGATGATAGGAACAGGGGTGGCAGCTGTGTTTCTGTGCACAGTCCCCAAACCCTTATTTTATTAGGGTAAAACACCCTATTACAACATACTAGAGCAGGGGTACTTAAAGTAATAAAGCAGTGAACATAAGTTAATCGGATCCACCTTAACGGGTCTCGTAATGAACCAACACCCCTTAAGGTGGTCCGACCATGTCCTTACTACACTGCCCCTCAAGCTGAGCATAGAGGTCTTGCATGCACAGCTTGCCCAATAGAGACAACTTCTTGTCATGAGGGAGACCTTTGGTAAACACATCGGCTACTTGTTCGATAGACCAAACATAAGGAAGACACAGGTCACCTGAGTTGAGGTGTTCCCTGATGAAATGATGATCAATCTTAATGTGCTTGGTACGATCATGCTGGATAAGATTGTTTGCAATATTTATAGCGGTTTAGTTGTCACAATAAAGCTTCAACGGAAGGGAAACCAGAACGCCAATGTCTTTGAGGAGTAACTTCAACCAAAGGAGCTCGGTTAGACCATGCGCCATAGCACGATACTCAGTCTCAGCACTGGATCTAGCAATCGCAGTTTGCGTTTTACTACGCCAGGTGACGCGGACGGCGTCGGAAGGTGGATCGACGGCAGCTCCGAGGGGACAAATGGGACGGGATAACTTACTGTCTCGCACAGCTCAGCCTCACACCGGGCGGTCTCTCACCGGGCGACTCTCAAATCTCACAAGAGAAAGGAGGGAAGGGGGAAAACACAAAGGCAAAGCACCTTATGTTTCAAGCTTCTTTCATTCATATCATTCATATCATCATACGTAACACCCTTAGCCCCCCTTATATATAGGGAAGCTTATAACATTCTTACCCTTGAACTTTTCCTAATAGCATCTATACCCAAGTCTAATAAAATAAACCCAACAACCAACTATTGACTTGTGGGTTTAAATAAAATAAAATACACACTTTGACTATGACTAGCCTAATAAAACAAAAGTAAATAATACATGTATTACTACATGTATTTTACACACAATACATACTTACTACACACAAATAAATAGTTGCCCATGTTGCTTGACGATTCTCGTCAAACCCCTCTGCTTGGAGGAGGTTCGACCTCGAACCTCGAGCCTGGAATCGCAGGACCCTCGGTTGAAGGGGTAGTGGCGTCGGTGGAGGCGGACGGCAGAAGAGGACGAACCGGGAGATTCAAGTGGGGTCTCGCACCCGTCCCCATCTCAAGGACAATGCACCCAAAGCTTCCAATTCTTCCTTCAGGGTGGAGCGGAGGAGGACGGATCTGGAGCTTCGAATGGGGCTTCGCACCCGTCCCCATCTCAAGGACGATGCATCCAAAGCGTCAAATTCTTCCTTCTCGGCGGAGCGGACTTGGCGAAGGACGGTCACTCACACCACTCTCCCGAAATCACGGACTATCTGTCGACGGCCAGGCAACGCGGGCGCTGCTCAAGCCGCCGCAGTGGACTCGGGGGCCACAGTTACTCATTTATTCAAATGATATATAGATATAATATTATATAGATATATATAGATATATATAATATTATATATTCATGATATATATATATATTATATATATAACACACTTTTTTACATAGATATATATATAATATTATATATCCATGATATATATTATATATATAACACTCCTTTTTTTCTTACATAGATATATATATATATATAATATTATATATCCATGTTATATATATATTATATATAACACTCTTTTTTTCAATTTTTTCTCAAACTTTTCAACCTTCCTTTTTGACCTCTTTCTTTTTTTCAATTTTCACACTTTTTTTTTCAAACTTGCCCACTGCGTAAATCACGCAGTCAAGGGCTACCCACAGAACGTGGGAGGCGGCCACGCTGCCGAAGGCGGGCGGCCACGGTGGGCGCCGTAGGGCGCGGGTCAACGCAGCACCGGCTGATGCGGCAGGCGGTGCGGACGGCAACGCAGGCGGCTGTGAGGGGGCGACGGCGAGGGGAAGGTTGGCAGGGACGTGTGAAGGGGTGTGTGTGTGTCTGGGCGTTGCTGGGTGGTCACGGCGGCCAGAGGTGGGGGACGCCGGTGCCAGCGGCAGACTAGGTGGGCGATGGGGAGCTCGGGGAGGGGCTGGCGGGCCGTTCGCGAAGGGGAGGACGTGGCCGCGGTGGCTAGCTATGTAGTCTAAGGCGTGAGGCGACCGAGGCGACCAAGGGGTCGCCTCACGCCTCAAACGCCTAGGCGATGGCCTAGGCGTTTGAGGCGAAATTTTATTAAATATATATATTTAATTCAAAAAATAAACTATATGTCTAAATATCACAAAAATGGCTATATAAAGTCAATAAAAGTCCTAAATTCATTCAATCATGTGATTCAATCCTATGATTCATTCAATCCTATGATTCAAAGCAAGTTATGTGTGTATATGTAAGACAGAGAGAGAGTGAGACCAGATGTGGTCAGAGTGAGGCGAGGCGAGGCGACCAGGGGTTGGCCGGAGGTGGTGGGCGTGACGGTACAGGGAAGGTGGGCTCGCGGGTGTTGGCCGTGGGGAGAAGGGACGTCGTTCGTCGGTGAGGGTGCGGCAGATGCAGGGGGTTGCTGCGAAGGGAGAGAAGGTGAGAGCTTGGTGGCGGCTGTGTGATGTTGCCGCGGCGGCGTGGAGAGGTGTGGAGGCCGGAGGTGGCATGGGGGACGGGCAGCTGGGGGGGGGGGGGGGGGAGGCACCGCGGCCACACAGGCGGGCGACCTCGGCGGCCGTGGCGGCAGCGGTGCTGCTGGCGGAGGCGGCTGGGGGGGGGGGCGCCGCGGCCACGCAGGCGGGCGACCGGGGCGGCAGTGGTGCTGCTGGCGAAGGCGTCCGCGGGTGCGGAGGGAGAGAGAGAGAGAGAGAGAGAGAGAGTGACAGAGAGAGAGAGAGAGATTCACGGGAGGGGGGGGAACGCAGGGGGGAGAGAGAGTAGCAGAGAGAGAGGGATTAACACACAGAGAGAGAGAGATTAACGGGGGGTTTGAAAAAAATAATTTTTTTCCTTTTTTTCTGCTTCTCTCTTATTCTTTTTTTTTCTCCTATTTTTTTCTCTTTTTTTCCTCTTTCTTCCTCTCAACCAACAGAGAACTCAATTACTCTTTTTTCTTCTTCTTGTTTTTTTTCACTTCAAGCAATCGAGAGAGAGGCGGAGAAACAACGGGGATGTCGGAGTCGACGGAGACGTCGTTGTTGGGTTCTGATACCAAATTTGACGCGGACGGCGTCGTAAGGCGGATCGACGGCAGCTCCGAGGGGACGAATAGGACGGGATAACTTGCTGTCTCGCACAGCTCGGCCTCACACCGGGCGGTCTCTCACCGGGCGACTCTCAAATCTCACAAGAGAAAGGAGGGAAGGGGGAAAACACAAAGGCAAAGCACCTTAGGTTTCAAGCTTCTTTCATTCATATCATTCATATCATCATACGTAACACCCTTAGCCCCCCTTATATATAGGGAAGCTTATAACATTCTTACCCTTGAACTTTTCCTAATAGCATCTATACCCAAGCCTAGTAAAACAAACCCAACAACCAACTATTGACTTGTGGGTTTAAATAAAATAAAATACACACTTTGACTATGACTAGCCTAATAAAATAAAAGTAAATAATACATGTATCACTACATGTATTTTACACACAATACATACTTACTACACACAAATAAATTGTTGCCCATGCTGCTTGACAATTCTCGTCACCAGGTAATCAAGTTTTTTCCAAGGAACACACAACAACTAGAAGTAGACCGTCTATCCTCCTTAGAGCCAGCCCAATCAGCATCAATAAAACATACATGTGTCAGAGAATTAGATTTGATAAAGAGGACTTTTGCCCAGGGATGTTTTAAGGTACCTCGGAATACGGTCCATTGCCTGGTAGTGTGGGACGCGAGGAGCATGCATAAATTGGCTGACCACACTCACAACATATGTAATATCCGACCGAGTAAGAGTCAAGTACAAAAGTCTCCTGACTAGTCTCTAATAATGTCCTCTATCATCCTTAGAAAGAAGCTCACCATCTTGATTTGCCAACTGAAGATTTGGCCTCAATGGGAGTAATAGGTGTGCGACAACCTAACTTTGATGTTTCTCTGAGCAAGTCCAGCACATATTTTTACTGACACACGTCACACACCTAAACATCCCCATTAGAGTATGCAAATTTCAACTCCAGTACATATCGAAGCTGCACCATATCTTTGATCTCAAACTCTTTTGCAAGATTGTCCTTAAGTAATTGAATTTCCTTTGTATGATCCTATGTGATAACCATATCATCAACATAGACAATGAGAAGAACAACACGCCCATCTATCCATTTACAAACAGAGAGTATGATCAGCATTGCTCTATGTATAAGCAAAGCGCAACATAGTCTACCAGAGACGGTCAAACCAAGTTTGAGGAGATTGCTTCAAGCCATATAGAGCTTTTTGAATCCTGCACATCTTCCCATGAGTGTTAAACCCAGGGGGAGGATGCATGTACACTTCTTCCTATAAATCCCCGTTTAAGAAGGCATTTTTGACATCAAGCTGAAACACTTTCCAGGAACTTTGAACTGCCAATGCAAGGATGACTCGAATTGACTTTAACTTTGCTACCGAGGTAAATCCCTCTTCATAGTCCACTCCATATGTCTGTGTGAACCCTTTTGCAACCAGTCGTGCCTTGTATCTCTCCACAGACCCCCATCGGGCTTATATTTAACAGTAAACACCCATTTACATCCCACTAGCCGCTTTCTGACAGGATGAAGAGCTAGTTCCCAGGTTTGATTCTTGATGAGGGCTTGCATCTCTACTTCCATTGCTTGCTGTCACTTTACATCCTTCACAGCTTTTGCAAAAGAATGAGGCAAAGTCACAGTAGACAAGGCAGAAATAAAGGATCGATGGTAGGAGACAAATGCAAATATGTAATGAAGTTAGATATAGGATGTTTCACACACTGGCAATTGCCTTTTCGAATAGCAATTGGAAGATTGAGATCATAGCAAGTTTCAGAATCACAACCTGGAGATGCGTTTCCAATAGGTGCCATTTGTTCTGTTTGGCTTTTGTTGAGGGGTATAAGTACATGAAGATTCATGCAAAATTCTCTCATTTTCAAGAAACACATTCAATTTTTTCTCAAAGTATTTTTTTGCATTGTTAGATCGAAAGACTTTGATTTTTTTAAAATTGATTTTCAACCATTTTACAAAAAACTTTGATCACCCTTGGAACTTCTGCTTGAGCTTTTAACAAGTATATCCAGGTACAATGAGTAAAATCACCAATGAAACTAATAAAGTAGTGATGACCATCAAGAGAAGGAATGGGTGAAGGCCCCCAAACATCAGAGTGAACCAGTTCGAATGAAAATTGACTTCTGTTACCTGAATAAGGAAAGCTTGCACGACACTGTTTTGCCACAGGCCATACATGACAATTGAGAGACTCATCATTTATTTGACTAAACAAGGACGGGTAGAGAACCTGTAAAGACCGAAAGGAAAGGCGACCTAAACGAAATGCCATAGGTAAATATTTTTCAATGCCTGATCAGTGGTACTGCTGGTCGTCAAGTGGAGGGCTGATCCAACACCCGAGTCAAAGTAGTAGAGACCACCAACTTTATGCCTAGTCCCAATCGTTCACCTTGTCTTTGGGTCTTGGAAAAGGTAATTTAAGGATTTATTGAGACTACTAACAGACGAGATTTAGGGACAAGGTAGGAACATGAAAGGTAGAAGAGAGGACAAGGTGATCATTTAATCTGATGGAACCTCGACCTGCAACATTAGCCTTGGAACCATCAGCAATGGTCACTTTGTCATGGCTGGAGATCAACAAATAAAATGTCAAAAGTGTAGGAGTACCAGTCATATGGTCGGTTGCCCAGAGTCAATGACCCAAGGGCGAGGTCCCGAACTTGTGGTGGCACTCATAGCAATGCCAGCCGTACCTGACATGGAAGGGAGGACGAGGTGACAGTGGGACTAAGTTGTGACAATAGATACTGCAGTTGTGCAATATCCTGAGACGTCAAACCCTACAGTGGAGGACCTTGGGAACTAGATGCATCTTGTGTCGGTGGCGGTCCTTTGGCAGGTTGACCCTTTTTCCCTCTCTGAAATTTATCTAGCTTTTTCTGTGGGTGAAGATCCCAACAATCATCAGCTGTATGATTCTCACGACCACAATGACCACAAATTTTTCCAGCCTTTGACTTGGTTGATTGTCTTGAAGTGCCTTTGATTGATTTCTGACCAGCACTAACATATGCCCCGGATTCTCCCATTAGAGATGAGACAACATCATCATTCATGGCTTTGCGTTGTCCCTCTTCCCTGAGCACCTTATAGTAGACTTGCTCTAGATATGTGAGTTTCTCCATGTTAAGAATTTGACCCCGTAGGGTCTCGAGCTCTTGATTCAAACTAGCCAGGAACTTGAAGGCCCTATTTCACTGAACGTATGCCACAAATTTTTTCTGATCTTCATTGCATGACCAATCATCAATGGCATAGTAATCTAAATCCTCCCACTTGCTACGGAGCAAGCCATAATACCCAATGACAGAGAGAGCACCTTGGGTGTGGCCATGAATATAATCAGTCAGTTGATAGATCCGAACCATATCTTACTTTTGTGCGAACATTTCTTCAAGGAGAACCCACATATCACTTGCTGTTTTCTTTCTGATAATGAGCCCTTGAAGATCAGGGCTGACTAAGTTCACCAACCAAGACATGACCACATTGTTTTCAAGTTCCCATTTATCAAAACCAGGGTCAAAATCACTAGGCTGTTGAAGTTTCCCATTTATGTAACCAATTTTCTCCAGGCCTGTGATGTACATTTTTGCCACAATTGACCACACCATGTAGTTGTGCTCCATTAACTTGACTTGAGTAATTTGGAGAGAAGTATTCTCATTTCCAACATAGATGGGCATTGAATCTAGATAACCGGGATTCTTGGAGGTCATTTCGGACTCCATCGATTGCGACATATCTCGCTGCAGTGATGTTCGCTGCTGTAGATTGTCCAAACCAATCCCTCCCAGCGAGGGAAGCAAACAAACAAAAGCTCAAACACGAACTGAACAATTAGATGTTGAACTCCGGCGATGTTAGGGCAAAACCGAGGTGTGTACAGCAACCAAACAGCCAGAAGTCCTCACAGACCAGACACGCCACAACTCCTGACGCTATGAGGGACAAAAGGAAGGGCACATATGGAAGACACCTTCTTCACGAATTCCGTGACTGCATAGCAGAGTTTCCTGGGCCATGAACAACCAACGAACTTAGCCCTAATAGGGGCGCACGTAGGCGGAGGTGGTGGGGACCCCACTGGCGGACAGCAAGCGGTGGAACATTGATCCCACAAGGATCATCTGCTCTGATACCATGTAGAAATCAGATTTCCACGAGGCTGGAAGGGAGCTGACCTGGGAGGAAGAAGAAGAAAAGAGAAGAGAGATCGCAGGAGAGAGAAAGAGATGACAGGAAGAGGGGTGGAGGCTGTGTTTCTGCGCACAGTCCCCAAACCCTTATTTTATTAGGGTAAAACACCATACAGAAAGACATAAGTACCCCTATTACAATATACTAGAGCAAGGATACTTAAAGTAATAAAACAGTGAACATAAGTTAATTGGATCCACCTTAATGGGTCTGGTAATGAACTAGCACCTGTTAAGGTGGCCCGGCCCTTACTACAGCTAGCAGCTATTTTTTGTATATTTCATCCTTAGCATTTGAGTATGTATGTGTTAGATGAAACAATTAGGAAGGGCTACCATACTTGGTGGGAGGATTCTTCTTGTTGAATATTGAAATATGAAACTGTTTTCGCCATTGAAGGCCTCCCCATTGTCTGATACTCTGATGCTTTGATCTTAGGAGCCCTATAAGCAAAGAATCGTTCAAATAGGGTCCTCTGGGAAATATTGACTTCTTGTTTTAAGTTTCTTTAGGCCCCGGGGTTCATAGTTCCACAGCCTGATCAGCATAAGTACTTTAAAAATACTCTGATGTACTTCAGGACCATGTACAACCACGTGGGATCAGAAGGGAGATCCACTGAGAAAGTCCAAGGATCTGTTCAAAGGTGAAGTGCTGGTATCAAGAGTTGATCGAGAATGATGTCACTATAGTGGTTGTGAAGATATAGTGATTGTTTACACGCGGAATTTTCGGACATCCAATTTCGCTGGATAAATATGCGGATATTTTGGCATATTTGTTAATTTTGCGCTTTTGAGTTTATCAGACGATTTAGGGTTCGTGTACATGACTTTTCTCCACCGACCGGAGTCGATGTTAATTTACATCAGTACAAGTCCGAACACCTTTAATTAACTGTTGAAGAACGCCTTTTGCCTCTATTCGTTGTGACATAAATGATCTTGATGATCTCCCATTACGGGTACATACTCTTGCAAAGAACTTTGAAGACTTTATTTCTTGAACACGTGATTTGAATTACAATCGGTCCTTCAAGACATTTACATATGATCCCGATTGTATAATTGGGTCTTCAGGATTACATCCGGTTGCAACCAGAGCCTTTGAATTTGTTTCAATCAACATTTAGATCTTTGAACTTGCTTTCGTCCTGATCGGGTCATTGAATTTACTTTTGTCCCCTGATCGGATGGTTGAACTTGAATTCCATCACAATCGAACCGTTGGATCGTCAAGATGATCACTGTTGGTCCGTCGGAATTGCTTCGTGGTCATAATCCCTCTTTTGATTGTGCTTGGACCCTTAAGTTGTCTTGGTGTTCATAAAGGATATTCCCGCCTGAGGTGGGATATATTTGTAATTTTCCTCCATCAGAGTAGTTCTGCAGTTTTCCCAAACTTTGGGATATTTTTACAATTTCTTCCTTTCTTGGAGATAGCCCCGTCACTTCTCGACTTCTTGGGTATTTTTGTCATTCTAACTTTTTGACATATGTTTGACATTTCTTGATTTCTTAGAGATAGCCCCGTCATGTCTTGACTTCTTGAGCATATCTGTCACTTCTTGACTTTTTCGGAGATAGTCCCGTCATGTCTTGACTTCGTAGGCGTATCGGCCACTTCTTAATTTTTTCGGAGATAGTCCCGCCACTTCTCGACTTCCTGGACATATCTGCCATTTCTTGACTTTTTGGAGATCGCCCCGTCGTTTGACTTCCTGGGCGCTCCTGACTTCCTTTCTTGACTTCTCGGAAATAGTCCCGTCATTTGACTTGATGGGCATTCTTCGCCTTCATTTCTTGACTTCTCGGAAATAACCCTATTTGGGTATTCCTCGTCTTGATTTCTTGACTTCTCGGAAATAATTCTGTCGTTCGACTTCTTGGGTGTTTCTTGTCTTAACTTCTGAATTTCTCAGGGTTCCATGAAAAGATATATGGATTTGGATGGTTAGCCATAAGTCAAACCCAGGAGAGCGCACAACGCTTCAAAGAAGGGACGTGGTTCCGCTCCACCGAGTCGTGCAAACGGCACCAACTGGAAGGAGAGCATTCTTTAGCGATTTTGAGACAAACCGTGGACTTGTGCAGTTTCTAGATGGAGTAATGACTTTCATGTGACTTTCCCACAAAATGTGGTATTTTCGCAATTTTATGATGTTTCAGTGTCTTTTGCATTTTTGCATCATTTGGGGTATTTTTGTAATTTTCCCGACATCGGGGATATTTATGTACTCTTCCCGTCATCGGGGGTATTTCTGCAATTTTCTGATCACTGGGGGTATTTATGTAATTTTTTATTCACTGGGGGTATTTCTACAATTTTCTGTCCACTGAGGTCTTTCTGCAATTTTCTACCCACTGGGGGTATTTCTGCAATTTTTTACCCACTAGGGGTATTTCTGTAATTTTCTGCCCACTAGGGACATTCCTATATTTTTTCATCATTGGGGGGCGTTTCAGTAATTTTCTCGCCATCGGGGATAGTTCTGCAATTTTCAGTATTTCTGTAATATTTTTGTGAGGTTTCAAGTTTCAACATTTCTGTAAAGCTTCAAAGCCTCAACATTGCATAGTTTTCCTTGGCATCTGTATTTCTGTAACATGGCATTTCTGCACACCATTGCATTTCTATAATGTTTCACAGCATGTAATGTTGTATTTCTGTATTTCTGTAACATGGCATTTCTGCACCTGTCTGTAATGTTTATTTCTGTAAACATGGCATGGCACATGACATTTGTAATTTCTGTATTTCTGTAATGTTTATTTCTGTAACATGGCATGTATTTGTAATTTCTGTAACATGGCATGGCACATGGCATTTGTAATTCCATCTCATGCACTTTCTCCTGTATTGTATTTCATCTCATGGCATTTGTATTTCATCTCATGCATGTTTTTCTTGCATTTTCTCAATTCATCTCATGCATGTTTTCCTTGCATTTTCCTTTGTTTTTCACGTAAGGAGATCCGGCATTTCCCTTTGTTTTTCACGTAAGGAGATCCATGCATTTTCCTTTGTTTTGTAAGGAGATCCATCCATGCGTTAATAGCACATTGCATTAGGGGGTGAAGAGTCTCTTAGGCACACCATTCTCAAAGAAAGTGACCGGAACACCCGTGGGAGGCCTTTTTGTGGTGACCACATCCCTTTCCCCCCCCCCCCCTCAAAAAAAAAAAAAAAAAAAACTCCTTCCTCTGCGGGGCTGCCTGCTCTGCTGCCCATCCTCCAAAACTTGGCTCCTTTGTACGCTGTGCGCTGCTTTCTCCCACGGGGTTCCTTCTCATTTTATAGTGGTTGGGAGTGGACCGGAGGGGATTCTTCTTGGCCCTCCTCCGGAGGAATCCAAAAGCCAAGCCCCTTCATCTCCTCCTCCTCCCAGTCTCTTCCTCTTCCTTTTAATTTCAGTTTTCTTTTTTTTTAATGGGCTGCAGCCTGCGCACAGGATGGAGAGCCTCCCCTCCGGCCTGCACAGGGCGGAGGAGAACCTCCTCCGGCCTGGCAGGGCGGAGGAGAGCTCCTCCGGCCTGCATACAGGGCGGAGGAGTCTCCCTCCGGCCTGGCAGGTCCGGAGGGACCTCCTCCGGCCTGGCAGGGCGGAGGGGGCTTCCCTCCGGCCTCCTGGGTGCTTTGAAATAGAGGGGCTGGGCGGAGGGAGCCTTCCCATTGTTTTCTCTTCAAAAAGAAGAAAATTTAGGGTTCAACAGTGATGAAAAGGGATCTTTCAAAGCAAGAGTGTCAAGAAAGTGCATGTGGTGTAGCACTACATCTGCGACACAAACAGACCTCACACTTACAGGGTTTGTGGAGCTCCATG
Organism: Amorphophallus konjac; assembly: GCA_022559845.1. Lineage (NCBI taxonomy): Eukaryota > Viridiplantae > Streptophyta > Magnoliopsida > Alismatales > Araceae > Amorphophallus > Amorphophallus konjac. The sequence goes on along the minus strand of JAHNEJ010000026.1, from coordinate 3,189 downwards.
TGGCTTAACAAATCTGAGCGTGGGTGTCTTCTATGAAGTTGGATCCAGTGGTAGACTTACCCTCTGCTGTGAATGCTGTACTGGGGTATGCTTGTCAAAAATTCACAAATGACAGTGTTGGCTAATATGTTTCCAGCTAAAGCATTGAACAGAACGGAAATCACATCATTTCACATCATTTTTGCAGCATATAGCTTCCCATCTAAGCTTTAAATCATTGCACAGCAATGCGAAAGTTTGACCAAATTATGTTTTTTTTTAATTATACTTCTGAATTTTGTTATCCTCCAGTGGTTATGATGATCATTTCATTTTTCCTTTAAATATTTCAAACATTGACCGTCCAATTATCAGTAGATTTAAGTCTCACTTGCCATCTGCTAAGTACCATGTTGTTCCATTTCTGCTCCAATGAATCAATGTGCCATTTTATTCTAAATTTGTGCATAACTTAGTTTAGCAATGTATGAAGGATCTTCCTCTCTAGCAATACTCCTTCCTTTCTACACCTGTTTGTTTTTCATGTTGATCAGTTGATGGGTCATCATGGTCTTGTAGTGTACTTTTGAAAGGTGGTAACAACTATTGGCCATCCATCTCTGCGATTGCATTTTCATTCCTTTGAAGGACTAACTTCTATACAATTCCTTGTTAATGCAATCTTGCAGCTTTGCTCAGGCAGCAGCAGCTGCTCAGGCTGGTGCTTCTGTCATCCAGATTTTTCTTGGTCGTCTTAGGGTAAATTTATATAAATTCTTCTCTTTTTTTGGAACTATATAAATTCTTCTCTTGATTGATGTATGAAAGGAAGTTATGATAAAAGGCAAATTGTAAAACAGGACTGGGCACGCAATCATTCTGGTGATCCTGAGATAGAAGCTGCACGCAAAGAGGAGAGGATCCAGGATTGGCTTTGGTAAGCTGTTTGGCTTCCTAAGAAACAGATTTTTCCTTTTTGCATGTGCGGATCTAGAACTCTTATTTGATGTTCATTTAGGGGGGGAATGCAAAACTCCCTCTCTTCATGGTGCCTATGAGAATTGTTGTAGAGAAAAGGCCCTTTCTGCAGTTAAAACCATCATAAGAGGAGCACAAAGTTTCTGCATTTATAGAATGTGATTCTTTAGACCCTTCCAATTGTCAGATTAAGGAGGTTTGTAGTAACAATTTGCATTCTGTTTTCCTCGGGCAGAGCTTGAGGGAAAATACAATTTGATGTAATTAGGTTATTCCTTCCCCGATGACATTAATTCGATAGATTATAACGTAACAATACCATATTTTACTTTGAACTCCTGTCTGATATGCCTTTTCTTTATGCTGCCTATTGGTGCAAGATTATGTGCATCAGTAGGTTTCCCTAAGTAAACAGTGCTCCACAAATTTAGTGTAACATTTTGAAGCACATGATAGTATGAAAACATATACTTTCACATATTGCAGGTGACCAAAGCATATAATTACATTCACAAGTATGGACATAAGTCAAAGTTGATGGCAGCAGCCGTTCGCAACAAGCAGGATATATTTAGCCTCTTGGGGTAAATTTTGTCACTTATACTAATATATTCTGAGATGTCATCGTCTTGTACTGGAAACTTTTACCACATTTGTTATTGATCCTTTACTGGTTTCAGAGTCGATTATCTTATTGTGCCACTGAAGATATTGCAGTCACTGAAAGAATCTGTCTCTTATCCTGATGAAAAGTATTCATTTGTGAGAAGACTCTATCCAAGCTCAGCCATGATGTACAATTTCAGCCAAGAAGAGGTACTACAATTTGTTTGGTGCCTTTTTAAATCAATAACCGTGTGATATTATTCATTTTTCTGTTATATCAAATAAGCACGTTCTCTTTAACATAACCATGTGAAGACAAAACTTCATCCTGCAATGTAGGATTTTTGTTATAATTTTCAACCAAACATCCATTCAAAATCATCCCACCAGCTCAAGCCCTTATCTTATTCATTTCATTCCTTTCTGGTGTCAGTTGTGCAGTCATGCCTCCAGTTGCCTTTATTGTCTCTGTATTCCTGTGAGTAATGTCTTGAGGCTTCTAGTAGTTGAGGCTCCTTTTTCTCTTATTGACAGCTTAATTAAATTCAATTTTAGTTTATTTGTTTTATCCAAACCAACTTTTGATTGTAATCCTCATGTCTCCTGTCTATCCTACTTTGGTATAATCTTTTCCTTTTCATGACAAGAGCTGTCTGTTTCTTCTGTATAATGTTTGGGTATTGTTAACCAGAAAAAAAATTTCTTCAGATTGATGCATAGAAAAATAAATGCTGACCCTAAAACTAGCGCAAAACTGGCATAAAACCAGCACTGTATGCGTATATATAAATTATACACAAATCCGATACATTCCGATGTATGGAATTTCATGCGCAAATATTGCGTGTTTTGATTATGCGGAATTATGTCGAACTCGTCCTGTGCTTAAAAAATAACGCACCTGTTTCGATGGTTCTGCAATATTTGAGCAAGAAGAAATTTTCCGCACACCCGGGAGCCGCTCGGAACACTCCGGATTTTGGTCCCAGCAGAACAGAATCCTCCCACAGCAAGTTGGCCACATCAAGAAATGACAAAAAAGGCACAAAGCACTCCATGTGGGCTGCACTTGGTCAGCAGAAGAAGTCAGAATAAAAAAATGGCTGAAAGGGACTCAGCATTCCCTTTTTATAGCCAACCAAGGCTGGTTAGATAAGAGAATCTGCCCCTCCTTCTTTCTCTTTCCTTACCTGACCAAGGTGAGAGTGGGCCAGCTGCCCTCCTCTTTCTCTCTCCTTACCCGGCCAAGGTGAGAGGGGGCCAGCCGCCCTCCTCTCTCTCCCCCCCCCTTATCTGGCCAGAGTGAGATGGGAGCCAGCCGCCCTTCTCCTCCTCTCTCCTTACCTGACCCATGTGAGAGGAGGCTGCGGGCCCCACCTGTCCAGCCACCTTCCTTTCTCTCTCCTTACCCGACCAGAGTGAGGAGGGGGGCAGCCGCTCTCCTTCTCTCTCCTTACCCGACCCAATGAGAGGGGACTGCAGCCCCACCTGTACAACCACACCTCCTTTCTTTCTCTCTCCTTACCCGGCCCAGGTGACTGGGGTGCACAGCTCTCTCTCCTTGTCTGGAGGAGCTCACACCCTCCAATTGCTTAACCAGCCAGACTAAGGGGGTAATTAATGTTA
>JAHNEJ010001403.1:0-88312 GCA_022559845.1 Amorphophallus konjac | reverse complement strand
TAACCAAGAACAGTCCGCACCAGACACCTGACCACGCTGCAGGTTCCTTGAACGCAGCACCGCGAGCTCACGCCTGCCAGCAACCTCTGCCCAACGCAGCACAACCAGGGCCACCACCGATGAGGGAGAAGGCTCTCGACCTCGATCCTTAGACCCTACGCTGGCACGAAAGCCGCGGACAGCGACCACCTTCACAGCGCCGCACAGCGCACTCAAGCGAGAAACAAAGCAGAAAAACAAGCACAAAACCCTATGCCAGCTGCCGACTGTACTGGACCTTATGGACTCTGATCACTGCAACATTTCGAATTCCTAAGTACGCCCACAACCACCGCTCTGATACCAGCTGTAACGACCCGAGAATCCGATTACCGGGAAGGCCCGATAACCCGAGACTCGCACCGCCGCCCACGAGCCGGGAGGGCTCGGAAGGGCTAGAAGGAGTGTGGAGGCACAAAGAAATAGGAAATAAAGCAGGACAACTCAACAATTAACAGAAATAAATAAACAACTACAACAGAGTCCAGTCCAACAGAAAGTACAGTCTAAAGCAGTAAAGCGTACCACATGCCAAGTGAACACTCGGCCCGGCAAGCTGGCAACTGAGAACCTCCGCTCCGCACCCTCGAACCACGAGGAAGAACCGCTACACCTGAAAAGCAGGGAATGAGTCTCCAAAACAGAGACTCAGCAGGGATCCCGCGGAACCCCAACCGGAAACAACGGCGGTAGCGGAAAGGAAGCTACAACTACAGCAGGAACAGCAAACCGGTGGCCGGTCAAAACTCGGCACTACAGCTACTCCTACTGCAAGAAGGCAGACCTCGATCACACAGTCGAAGCTACCGAACTACGCTAGTACCACCTACCGAAGCAAGAACACACGGCAACCACGCCGTAGAGGCCTGTCCCTCGGACACAGCCGACCTGGACACGCTGTCCAAGGTGCAACCCCGACCATCCGATCGCGGGTACCGCACAACAAGACCCAACCTCGGTAAAGCCACTAGCATTAGACCCTTGGCGCGAAAACCAACACACGCGCCACGGCGAAACAACCGAACTCAACGGTCAACACGACCGAAAACCCGAAGGTCGAAATCACGGAAACTGATAGTCTGTCACTCCGTACTCGACAGGAGTACCACCCACTAGAAGCACAGCCGGTAGCGTCCCCTGACGTCTTACACCGCACCGCAGGTGAACCGCCTGACGTGGTAGATCCTACCCGAGGCGCGAACACCGTACAAGTAACCACAAACAAGTAACTAGCTGGGGTCACGCCCGTCGACGTGGGTCCAACCGCCCCCAACCACGTGTGCACACACAGACCTTGCGTCACTAGGTCTGGTCCTCTGACCGGTTTTCCCCCGTAGCCGGACTCTGGCTACCGACGAGGGGCCTACGGTAACCGGTCCACAAACCGTCTCGAAAGGTGGGTGCCCGTACACCACTCCCAGGTGAGACCAGCACCTCGTACTGGTGGGCTACGACTAGTGGAGGGTCACTGAAGGAGTAGACTCTCAACTCAACGGAAAACAACGTCCGAATCCGACGACGTACGGGGACAACCCCGCGTACCGGCCCCGTCGCACGGTGACCACAGTCGGAGAAGAAACGGGACTCACAGTCCACGGCCACGCACGCACCGTGCGCTAGAGTCGAGAAAACTCAAGTGGCGCTAAGCCACTGGACTCTGGACAGTCCTCTAGACACACTACAGCCAACGGTCCTTGAGTCACAAGACTCGGGGTCAAGACCGTTGCACGCAACAGCACAAGGCCGTCGATCTAGCCCGATCTCTAGGTCTGAAACCACGGTAGCACGAGTGCCGAGACAACACACGAGTTGCCAAGACCACTCCCTCGGAGAGGGAACGCAAAGAACTAAGGCCACTCACACGGGCCACACGGAAAATGCAGAAGCACGATTCCCAAGGCAGCACACAAGCCGCCACGACGATTTCCCATCTTGAAGCAAGCGGGAAACCTCCAGCCCCAGGCCGGACAACTGGACTCGCAGTCCAAGACCAACCACGTGGCCCACATGGGAATCGCCTTCCAAAGAAACTCACGGCATGCGGGGGACACCCCACCGCACACACACCGATACACGGTGACTCGATCGAGCGTAACACGAAGGCCCAGCACGCGAGAAGTCACCCGGACTCTCAACCCTACGGGCACGCTAAACGAGATAACACGGTCCTCCAGACACCCTCAAAACACGGACACAGAAACCCACGGGTGTCAGGGACACTCACAAGACCGCAGGTCGACCACTGGGTCCCAACCGGGTCGACTAGAGATCCACACATTGCGGGGCAAGGCGGAGAACACAAAAACTCGCCTCGGAACGACACAAAGCCTGACGGTCTAACCCTAGACCGTCACAGGGTTGTAACGGTCTAGGCGAGACCGTCACATCCACCTGGCGGCCTAACGCAGGCCGTTACACGGCCCGAAGAAACACAGGATGTAACGCGCCTGGCCCAGCGCGTTACACGAATGTAACGCGCTTGCCCTGGTGCGTTACACGCCTCACGCTCTCAGCGTGAAAGCAGGATGTAACGCGCTTGCCCCAACGCGTTACACGGATGTAACGCGTCTGGCCCGGCGCGTCACACACGCTGCCCTCCTCAACGGATAAAACGACTCTGACGGCCCACCCTGGGCGCGTTACAAGCAAGTAACGGTCCAGACAGCACCGTCACACCCCCAGCCCTCAGCTGGGTAACAGGGAATGTGACGCACCCACCCTGGGGCGTCACAAGGCTGTGACGCGCCAGCCCTGGTGCGTCACACGCCTGACCCGAAAACCAACGGAAGAGACTCTAACGGTCTAGCCCTGGTGCGTCACAGCACCTGACGGTCTATCGTGGGACCGTCACACCCACAGACCACCAAAGGCCAACAGAAGGGGGATGTAACGGTCCTGTCCAGGCGCGTTACACCAAGTGACGGCCACTGGAAGGACCGTCACTTCCTTCCGAGAACGCTACGGCGGGAAACGACCCAAAACTCGTCCCACGCCCCCATACCTCAACAGGAGAGGGGGAAAACAAGGGGAAGCTCCCCAGAAGCCCCTAGCATGCATCTACGGCCTCGGATCGGCCAAAAACGCAATGAAACGGGAGATCGGCCCACAAGCCCTAAAACATGGGTTTTGCCCAAAAACCCCGATTCCACCCGCTCGGCTCACCACGGCCTACGAAACTCGCGGGAAAGGAAGTGCACGAGCTGGGGAACCATCACCCTACCTCCACCGAAGATTTCGCGCCTCGAGCTCGCCGATCCGCGAAGAAACGCCGTGAAACCCTCGCCGGCTCGCGACCGCGCCACGAGCTCCCACGCGCCTCCACCGCCTCGATCCTCGCCCATCCTCGCCCGCGTCCTCACCCGCGCCGCCTCCGCCTCGCCCCCGCCTCGCTCCGTCGGCCGCCGGAGAAGAGAGGGGAGAAAGAGGGCGTGAGAGAAGAGAGAGGGTGAGAAAGAGAGAATGAGAGGGGGAGAGAGGAAAGGGTTAGTATATATAGGAAAACCCGAAAATTCGATAAATTCAGAAAATTACGAAAAATTACCTCCGCGATCCTCGGAAGGAACACAACGCAGTGGTACTGTCCCGGAGTCGGAGAACGCCACGGTTTGCCCTGCAAAGAGTTCCGAAGGCACATCAGGGAAAAACACGTGTAAAGCACAAAATACACTCCGAGACCCACTAAAATGATCTGAAAAATATCCGAAAAATCCGGGGCATTACAGTGGTACTCCTGTCGAGTTGGGAGTGACAGACTGTCAGTTTCCGTAACTTTGACCTTCGGGTTTTCGGTCGTGTCGACCGTTGAGTTTTCGGTTGTTTCACCGTGGCGCGTGTGTTGGTTTTCGCGCCGTGAGACTAGTGCTAGTGGCCTTACCGAGGTTGCGTCTTGTTGTGCGGTACCTGCGATCGGATGGTCGGGGTTGCACCTTGGATAGTGTGTCCAGGTCGGCTGTGTCTGGGGGACAGGCCTCTACAGCATGGTTGCTGTGTGTTCTTACTTCGATAGGTGGTACTAGCGTGGTTTGATAGCTTCGACTGTGTGATCGAGGTCTGCCTTCTGGCAGTAGGAGTAGTTGTAGTGCCGAGTTTTTGACCGGCCACCGGTTTGCTGTTCCTGCTGTAGTTGTAGCTTCCTTTCCGCTACCGCCGTTGTTTCCGGTTGGGGTTCCGCGGGATCCCTGCTGAGTCTCTGTTTTGGAGACTCATTCCCTGCTTTTCAGGTGTGGCAGTTCTTCCTTGAGGTTCGAGGGTGCGGAGCGGAGGTTCTCAGTTGCCAGCTTGCCGGGCCGAGTGTTCACTTGGCATGTGGTACGCTTTACTACTTTAGACTGTACTTTCTGCTGGACTGGACTCTGTTGTAGTTATTTATTTATTTCTGTTAATTGTTGAGTTGTCCTGCTTTATTTCCTATTTCTTTGTGTCTTCACACTCCTTTTAGCCCTTCCGAGCCCTCCCGTCTCGTGGGCGGCGGTGCGAGTCTCGGGTTATCGGGCCTTCCCGGTAATCGGATTCTCGGGTCGTTACAGGGATATAAGAGTAATTTCAACAAATTTCAAGAGTGTATAGGGTAATTTCCAAATCTTTTCCCAGTTGATCACATATTCAAACTCTAGGCTTCACTTTGGTAAGGAGTTAGAGTTAGACTAGACTAACTCAATCTACTTGAGTTAGTACATGGTTAATTCATTTTTGATTTGATAAGAGGGGAGTTAGCCCGGGTATAAAGAGGTGGGTTAAACTATCTTTAATCCAGTGTGATTTGATAGTTAGTGGGTTAAGTTAGGGATAATTGAAACTCAAATGACACATTTACCCCTCCCTTTTACAAATTTTAATCTCTCTCTCTCTCTCTCACACACACACATGTTAACTTATTATAATACTTTGGGTCATTTAAATTATAATTAGTATTGATATTGAAATTTGTCTAAAAAAATATTATTTGACTGGTATATTAAATTAATAGAATCTATTATTTATTCTTAATAAATTTCTAACATTTAAATCACTTGCCATGGAATAGATACATATACAGTAAGCAGATAAACACTCACATAGTAAAAAGTTATGTCAACATTAAAATATAATTAGTAAATCTAATGATATTTTCATGAACGATTTTAATACTTTAATAATATATTAATTATTGACAATATAATTTTCTCATCTCTGTGAACACCCTATTGAGCTCATCTCTCGCATTTCCCTTGCCTCTCTCGTTTATCTATCAGGTTCTCACTCTCTCGTCTGATTGTTTAAAGTGTGAATTTTATTTGAATAAATATTTAACAAATCTTTTCAAATTTACCAGTATTAATAATATTATTATACCAGCTTACAAACGAAAAAATATAATATATCTTAAAAATATTTATTGTTCCCCCTACCTATTCTAAAAAAAATTTAAGTCTAAAAAAAATCAAATAGCCACAACGTTTGTGCATTAACGTTTCTACATAAACGTTTGTGCATCACCGAGATGCCCGACACTAGTGTCACTTACTGCAACATTTTGAGTAAACATAAAGGCTCCATCCCCCTCCATTGTAAAATGCATTTCAGACAAATGAGAACAAGTGTAAATAATTGTACACATTTATTCATTTAAATTCAAAAGAGTACATAAATTTTGTCTGATACAGTGTCTTTGTACATAAATTTCAGGCTAATAACATGTGAATCATTTGTTACCAATGTGGTAAGCATATAGACAAGGGCAACTTCATAGTTTATCATTTGCTACGACTACTAGTACTTGGAGTAGAACTCTGAATAGGAACTTGGACCAAGGAATGAGAGCCGATGCCATCTTCTCAGAAACTCTGCTACACGTGTTACCACCTGATTGAAACTCCAAACACACAAGGAAAAGAGATCATATGCCAAAGTACAAGGTCATAAATACCACGGGCATACAAAGAAATTGATACTCCAAATCCCTTGACATGATTTTATTGTCCGTAAGTACAGAAAATGAGGCAGGTAAATATACATTAAATCCACAAGTTTATCTTACTTTCAATGACAAGATGCATGCACACACATGTGACTGAATTAACACAACATCTATTATCAATGCCATCTTTCTCCAAAAAGGAGTTTAGTGCATCTATGTTTACCTGAGGAAAGGTATATCCACTGTGTGAAGCATGGTTTTAGTGTACGTACTTACATCTAGGAGTGTAAACTAGGCTGGATATATATCCACACCTGACCCCTCCTTATACTTGCGACCGGTTGTTGGAAAACTTGAGATGCAATAGAGGTAGTTTCACCACCATGTAAACCATCAAACACTGGAATGCAGACTAGTCTTTACTGAAAAATGCAACAAGTCCCATGGCAATTAAACACGATAATAATCATTTCCTCCCCCAAGAGCCCAAGAGGAGAACCTCCAGTACAATCTACTTACATATTTACCACAAGTGAGAATTTACAGAGAACTCCGGAAGACCGGCAGATGAATGAAGCAAGATGCTGAAAGGAATAAAAGGATCCAGTCAGAAACAGTTTCATAAAGATGAAAATGAAGGGGATCTCTATTAGTAACGCTCCACTGGGTCCCCAAAAATACATATGTATAGAAACAAAACTCCCAGAAAGCTCATGATAACTATCTTATTTTGGCACACATGAAAATCATATCTTCTGTTCTGGGAGAAGACGAATTTATTAAGTTCCTACAAATACCATTAGGTAAAAGATTCACAATGATAAATGCATCGCATACCTCCCCAGAGGATTCAAACCAAGAACAAGTTTAAGAAAAGCCTCCTAGAAGAAAAAAAAGCCTCCTAGAAAAAAAATTACCAAGTGACAATGCAATCTTTCTCATACTATTTATATTGAAACAACAGCAATACAACGCAGCACAAGGCAATAATTTTTGGAGGCACTCATTTGTAACATACCTGTTTGTAACGAACTCTGAAACAGAAATCAGGATTGGGCCTGTGATTGGATATATTGAAGAAAATATTAGTACGATATTATGAAATTACGTACACGAGTATTATAAAGATAATTATACGACATTTTACCTATACAGATTTTATTGTCAATGAGCTTGGCACCCTTCAATTCAATGCTGGGTAATAGTCAACAATCTTTGATAGTGGGTGGGCTCAGTATGGGTTTTGGGGGTATGTCTAGTCATTTTTCACGTTGGGGTACCACAAGTGCTCATCCGACCCTAACATGAAATCATAAAACCCATTCCTCATCGCCCCAACCCTTAGTCGGTGCACACATGATGCCGCCTCATCCGGAGCAATGACCCAAATATCACAAGTGACATGATTGTGGTGGAGTTGCATTGCTATGCCGTCTACGACACCCATACATTCACACGCATGACAAGTTAGGCATGCACTGGGGGCAACAAACATGGAGACTTACTAAGGGCTGTTTTAAAAGAGGACCTGTCACACGATATTAAAAGAGATGATACATAGTGGAAAGCAGATATATACTGAGTCAAAAGGAGCAAAATAGATGTTATGGGACATGGGTACATGGATAAAATATTCCCGAGGAACGAAAGATGCACAGTAAAATAGATTAATTTTGCAGCCATAGTTGTGTAGCAATAGTGTCCCTAAGATGCTCTTCTTCCGTAATGTCTCGAGATGCCACAGGGATGTTCGGATCCACCTCCTCGTCACCCGCATCTTCAACATCAAGCGGTGCATGTTGAAAGTAGAAGTCGTCCCCTTGCTCCCGACGTATAAAGTTGTGGACGACACAACATGCAATCACAATTAGTATCTGTGTGCGGATTGGGTACATGTTCCCCTCTTTCAACGTTTGAAACCGCATTTTTACTACCCCGAATGCGCGCTCCACAACATTTCTCAGTTGAGCGTGACGGTGGTTAAACTTGTCTCACAAATTTCGATACCCTCTACCCCCACGGCCTTGATATTGAGATATGTGATAACGCTCTCCCCGGTAAGAACATAAGAAGCTACCAGTGTTGGCATACCCGAGATCGGCAAGATAATATTTATCTGAAGTAATAGGTGGTAAATGAGACAATGTGTACATTAATCATAAAGTAAATTTTATAGAAACTGAGGTTCAATATGAACTCACCTGGAGGAACTCTGAAACCCCCCTTTTCTAGGGCCCAAGTCAAGACCTTTTGATCACCGGTTGAGCCTTCCCAACCGGCAGCTAGATATTGGAACTGCAAATCAAAAGATACAGCAGCCATGACATTCTGAGTAATTTGTTGCTTACGATTGCGATATCGTGCATGTTTTGATGTTAGAACGTTGGCAGGGATGTGCGTGCCATCGATTGCGCCCAACGCATCCTACATTTGTTCGAATGTCTCATCAAAATGACCAAACAGATGAAGACGTACAGATTATAAGTTACCTTAAAGTAAGGATAAAACTTGTCATTATGTCGAACGAACGGATGCACCTCTGCTGTTGCGGTGGGGAGCTGGAGGTATGTTCGCCTAAGCTCAACTATTGCCTTACAAACGTGGTTCACATAATAACTTATTATCTGCGACGAGTGTTGGAAATGCTCACACATGGCACCCGTCGCAACACCGTGACCCATTGCGTATAAAAACATCGCCAGTTGTTATGTTGCAGTGACAAAGCGACTGTCTTTAATCAATTCCCTACGTATCAGGACATCACGCAAACGAATGAACGTAGCTTGGTTTAGCCTGAACATGTTATAACATCGTTTTTCATGACCCCTTAATATGTCATGTACCCACACATGTCCTGTGTACTTAGATGTATGCATAGGTCTGGGCACACGCACATCGTTAATTTCTTCAGCCATCACATCTAATAATTCTTCCACTATAAGATTACTCATGTTTTGTAAAACTATAACCCCCTCGCACATTAGCTGACGCATTAAAATATTTGCATCCATAATATCCTGTCATACACATGCATGAGATATGACAAATGTTATATTACAAGATACAACATGCACTGTCATTGAGGAAAATACAGGTAGACAGACATCTTGAGCCATTCAAAGCAATAGAAAATACATGAAAATCATATCATAGACTAACTGACACATTAAACTCAATAGGAACGAACGAGAATGATGAAGATGGCAATCAATATGACGAAAAGGAGGAGAACGATAATGAAAAAGATAACAATGATAGATAGGTGATGCATAACAATAGGGGTAGCCCTCTGGGGCAGGTTGTTAAGATAAGGGTTCACGTCATTCCTGCTTGCCACCACTCCGCTTGCGTAGGTCACAACAGTAGAGTTCGTTGTGGTAATGTCTCGGAATGCATCGTTCGCGTCTTCAATTGATGTAAATCCCTTGTATCTCGCACCGGAGAACCCATTCACCTGTGCGTAACACTCATCCCAAGTGTAGTACACACCCGGGCAACGGCCAACCCACACCACATAGCACTTATACTTCCCCATGATCCAACTGTGTCACACCCTGCATGCATTTGTAACCAATACATGCCTGAATGAAGGGTACATGAAACAACCATAATAGTACATGTCTTCATCAAAGGTACAATTAAAAGTACATGTCACAAACACATAACAGTACATGCCTAAATAAAAGGAACAAGAAACATCCAAATTAGAATACATGCCAAATATTGTAATCATAAAAGTCCCACTAGGTGGAGAATAAGATAGACAAATAGAGAGACTGCTATCATGGTGAACGCCATCGCTCAGAAATAAATTGCCTCAACGGAGGCGATATGTCATGTACGCCAACTTGTCCTCGTCATCTAATGCCATGAACACAGATCGAACATGAGTGTCTTGGAAAAGATCCGAACCCGCAAACAAAATTTCCTGAGTGCAACCTGGCAATTCCTTCAATTTTTGGAGACACTCTCTGATTGTGCATGACTGCATAGTGGTGGTAATTGTAGAAGATTCTCCAGTGCCAAGCTTTTTATACAACTCCGCCATATGGTTGTTCATAACACAATACTTGTTTAGCGTATCGGTGGCATTCTCCATCCTCTTATTACGTGTTCCCCTACTAGTCTTGTATGAGGGTGTGCCACATGTCCTCATCTTGTTGCGGGAGGTTGCCTCATCGTCATTTCGCCGCTTTGTAGGTGGTGAAGGAGTGAATTCCCCTGTGCCACTGCATCCACCCACTGACAATGGAGTAGGACCTTGGCAGCCACGGGAGCTTGGCATGAATAAGGGGTCAAAATCAATCTCCAGACCAACTAGGGGAGCATTAGGTTGAAGACCCATGGTAGTAAATCGACGACGACTTAAATCATCTGAACCCAATTGTTCAAGGGGTGACTCTTCATCTCCCCAAGACCGCCTTTGTGACAAGTCATTGTCCATTGTGCTTCCAAATCCTAAACATCCTCTGGACATGGTATTACCACAGAGAATGTCCATTTCTGCCTTGTACTCATATGGCTTCCCTAAGAGCTTCTTGTATTCGTTGTTGGCCTACGAAACAAGAAGAGAACCTAAGTACGATATAGTGGACCTATAACAGGAACATGACATTTTATATTTGTGTTGTAATAACAGCTTACATACCGCAATTGTCTCCGCCCAAGCACCCTCCTCAGGTGGCGTAGGCATCTTGTTGATGTCGTCCCATCCCCAACCAGTTCGTGAGAACAGTTGTTCAAGTGTATGGTATTATTTTTTCAAATTCTTCCACCTGGTTTGTAAATTATTTTTGTCTACCCCTTTTTTAGTCTGATCATTAAAGGGTCCTATAATATCATTCCATACATGTTGCTTGAATGTGCCTTGGTTGCACGTGTTCTTGTGATGTTGGTCGATCAAAAGGTTTAACAACAACTTATCTTCCTTAGTTGTGAAGTTGGTTACTCGCGGTTTCCCCTTACTGTCCGCCATGAACTACTCTACAAAGAAAGCAAAGAAGATAATCTTGCTCACAGAACATATTTTCTACAGTAGCAATGACACATGTAGCAATGACATATGTAGCTCACAGAACAGAATTTTTACAGTAATATGGACCTTTGTTGTCGGTCTAAAAAAAAATCCTAACCTAACACATACAGAAAGAATATAAATATTTTCACATAATTATAAAGAGACAATAACTCATCCACACATTTCCACACATTCTGTAAAGATAGCAATAATAAAACAATAAACCAACATTTACACTGTCAATCTAACCCCTCCCCACCCCTAAATGACAACCGAATAAATCTACAAAGAAACATGTCTGTGCAGTAAACTTAAACAGATTTTTAACAGTAGCAAGGACAAAGTTTTAATAAACATTATTAAGACACAAAGTTACCTTACATGTAAATTACAACTTTTTTAACATAAGGCTAAGCTATTGGCATAAATGTAAATCTTTTAACACACATTCACAAAGTGTAAGGTACATGTAACATCTCTGTGCAGTTCAGATTTTTAATAGTAACAACAACGCATGTAGCAATGACATTTGTAGCTCACGTAACAGAATTTTTCCAACAACAAAGATCTTTGTTGCCTTTATCAAAAAAATCCTAAGCTAACACATAAAGAAAGAACATAAATATTATCACATAATTATAAAGAGACAATAACTCCTCCACACATTTCTACACATTCTGTAAAGATAGTAATAATAAAACAATAAACCAACATTTACATTGTCAATCCAACCCCGCCCCACCCCCAAACGACAACCGAATAAATCTACAAAGTAACATCTCTGTGCAGTAAACTTAAACTATAGATTTTTAATAGTAGCAAGGACATAGTTTTAACACACATTAGTAAGACACAAAGTTACCTACCAAGCAATGTTTTGAGGGGCATCCCCAACAAGAAAACACTTACGGGTAGCAATGAAGTTTGATAACAACGACATCACAAACGGATCCGGCACACCAGCACCTACAACACTGATCCACACACAATGGGGACAGAATGACGCTCGCCAGAGACAACAACGGTAACACCACCGTCACCCGAAATCAACCACAGAAGTGGAAGAGAGACTCGGGAGAGGTCGACATGATGAAGCCAAGAGCAGCTGAGAAGGGGGCGAGGGCGACATATGTGCTTAAAAGGAAAGGAAGGTCAGATGTTCACTCACGAGAAAGGTGTAGACTGCAACAACCTATGCGTAGCAGGCGGAAGAGATTCTCTCCCACTCCCCGTCGCAGGAAGAAGGTAGAACGAAGCATTCACCTTGAAACCCTAGGACAACCACAGAGTCCCAATCTGACGCGTGGGTCGCACACACATCATGGACCTGCGAGGACGAACGACATCGATCGCTTGAGGCCGAACGGCTTTGATCACCTCCGGAGGAACCACGGCACGGAAGCAACGGCGTGGGTCGCAGGGAGCTCGGTGCTCAGAAGAGAGTTTAGTAGGGGGGAATGGGTACGCATGAGAAACGGCGTGGGAGAAAGTAAGGAGAAGGGGAAGGGTTTCGCACCTCCGGATGTGGAAGGTCGAAGGCGAGATCGATGCTCAGGGGAGGGTTTCGTAGGAGGACGACGATGCGTGGGGGAGGGAGAAGTGTTTCGCGAGGTCCCGATGCGGTGCGACATCCAATGCGACAGAGGCACCATCAATGGGTTTCACGAGGGCAGAATCGCCATTTGGACAGATCCGATTTCGAAACCCACCTCAGGAGGTGGATTTCGAAATCGGGTGTTAACACCCGTTTAATACCCGCTTAACCCTAATCCGGGGGATTTGGTAATCAAATCACAAAGTTAGTTAGTCCTCTGTTAATATTGAGCTAACCCAGGATTAAACCTTTACCAAAGCGGGGCTAGGGGTTATTTGCTTGCATTGGTATAGTTCTTGAAAATCATTGTTCAATTATAAAAAACACATAATCATGGGAACTAATATCATTGTTATGATAACCACAAGAAACCTCATAATTGAGACCCGCAAACTATTTTTAAGCCTATGTTAAAAAAAGCTACAACTGCGATCATAATTCTAATGAATCTTAAACGAATCAAAGTAATAATCTGAAAAAATTATAAAATAAGTTATAATAGACAGCAAGCAAAGTCCATTGCTGAGATTTGCCAGCTGGCAGAGCAAAACTTGTTTTTCCTTTTACTTGCGTCGCTGATCACCCCCGCAACAGTATCCGACCGAACATATTTTTTTGTGAACTCAACAAATAAAAAATATACCTTACATAATAATTATATATTATGCTGACCTCAGGACTCAACCTAATGAAGATTAATATTTAAGCACACTTGGGTAAGAATTCAAGTTAAAGTTGAGTTAACTCAACTCACTTAAGTTAGTACATACGGGGTTAACCTATTTTTACTTTGATAGGACGAGAGTTAATTAGAAATTAAAGAGTTACACTAATCTATTTTTAATTTAGAGTGATTTGATAAGTAATAAGTTAACTCGATAATGATAATAACTCAAATATCATATTTCTCCATCCTTTTTAAATATTTTATCTATGGACATGAATTTAATTTAAATTTTTTATTTTAAAATATTTTAAATTTTTTTGATATATTCTATACAATGAATATACTATGGGAATAACATTTTATTTCATAAATAAAATTATTAATTTCACTAATTAAAATTTAAAGGTCAAAAAGTCATTAATTATGGTTGAGGTTATTATTCACTTTAAAATTTTTAATTTTTACATATTTTTAAACTTTTTAAATATACTTTATAAAATAAATATACCATAGAAATACATTTTTTCATTAATCCCACTAATTAAAATTTAAAAACATCATTAATTATAGGTTGTTCACTTTAAAAATTTTAATTTTTAAACATTTTAATATATTTTATAAAATAAATATATTATAGAAATACATTTTTTGATAAATAACATCGTTAAACTCACTAATTAAAATTTAAAAGTAAAAATATCATTAATTAAGGTTGAGGTTACTGTTTACTTTAATTTTTTTAATTTTTTTAATTTTTTAATATTTTTAATATATTCTATAAATTGAATATACTATGAAACTAATTTTTATATGATTAACATCATTAATCTCACTAATTAAAATTTATAATTTAAAAACATCGTAATTAGGAGTTGAGTTATCGTTCACTTAAATTTTTTTAATTTTTATTTTTTAAATATATTATATAAATTAAATATACTATGAAAACAAGTTTTTAATAAATAACATTATTAATGTAACTAAATAAAATTTAAAAGTTAATAACATTTTAATCATTTAATATTAAACATAAAGAAAGAGTATAGAGAGAGAGATAGTGATAGAGATAGAGAGGGGGAGGGTCCATTAAATGGGAAGGCAGAGGGTTAACTCATCTCTTCTCTGGAGGTGAGTTTCAAAATTTAGGATTAACTTTGGATTAATTCTTAATCAATCTAATTAAACTAAAAATATTATCAAATCACAAAAAGGATTAACTCTGTGTTAACTTCTTCAGGTTAACTCGGAATTAACCGTCAACCAAAACAGGGTTAACGGATTAACCGAAGCTCCAATGTTTTCACATACTAAACATGCAGGAGCATTTTTAATAAGCTAAATTAAGTGGGGAATATAATGCCAAAATCCCAGCTAAAAATCATGCCAGAGCTCTGGGCTGCGTTTGTTCGGTGTGACGATATTTTCAAAATCTCTAGAGAGAGAAAATTACGTTGAGATAATTTTTGAAAATTTTAAAATCTAGTCAATTTTCACTCTATCTTTTTTTAAACTTCAAAATTTGTATGAAGTAATAATTAATAAAATATTTATACATTTGAAAATGATTTCGAGGGAGACCTAAATCCTCAAAATTGCTCTCCAATATCCTTCACAAACGCAACCCTAGTTTAATAGTAAGAAACCGGCAGCGGTTCGTAACAAAGAATTGGAAGAAAGAAGGAAAAGGAGGGTGGCCCTGGCAGCAGAGCCACTAGCATCTCCCCCCTCCCTCCCCGGAAACAATGGCGCACGCCATGGTGGGTACACGACCAGAATTCAGAAAACTGTTCCTTCTCCACTCCTTGTGGCCGCTGTCCATCCCCTCAGTTGCCTCGGAATGAGATCGACCGCGCCGCGCCGCCTGCCTTTCCGAGGCCATGATGTTGATGATGATGCCGAATCTTCCGAATCCACCATTCCCGAATCCATCACCTGTCCCCTTATGTTTAGTGCGCTGTGGGGTCCTCCTCTACCACTCTCTGTCTCTTATCCTCTCTCCTCCTTGCCCGCCCTCAGATTTCTGGAAATTCCTGCTCCTGGTGTTGGGGGGTGCCGGGGGGGGGGGGCGTGCGGAGCCGATTCCCGGCCCCTCACCGCATCTGACGTCTGGGTTGGTGTCTCTCCATCCTGGGCATCTCATGGGAACAAATGGGCAAACACCCACCGTGCAGGGTGATAAAAAGATCGTTCTTTTGCGGGGAAGGCCCGGTGGGGAGATGCCGTCTGTGTTTGCTTCGCGTCCCCGTCGCTTTCTTGGGGGGGGGGGCGGTGGTTCCTCGTAAAAAAGTAAAACCAGCGCTTTTGGTCCCCTAGCCGTCTGACCTTGTGGTGTGGAATTCGACGGCGGTTTGATTCTTTCTGGCTTTGTCACTGCTTTCACGCATTTAATGAGGCTGCTGATTTTTGAACTTTTCTTATTGTTCTCTTTCTGGTGCCGGTGTTCCTATTCCTCTCCGGTTAGTGGTCGCTGGCGTTGATTGGGGTTGTTGTCCTGTAGTCCATGCTGAACCAAGTGGCTCTACTTTTCTATGCTGTTGAAAGGGATGTTTGAGAGCTGATGAAAGTGTGTGACTTGCTCACCTTTATTGAATTTTGGGGGTGGGGGTGTGGGAGGGGATCTCTCTCAGGCTTGGTATTGTTGATCTTTATTGCATGAATTCCCATGGAGGGTCATACGGTGTTGTCTGCAAATCGAGGGTTCCGTGAACCAGTTGCTGTCGACACTTACCACAATCTCCGCTTTAAACTTCATACGTGGGACCTATATCGAACTGCCCTCTGTGGGGCACCCTCGCACACTGTATATCACAATGCTTCTTTGCTTTCGAATAATATTGTCAAATGGCTTCTTGCTGAGCCCACATTGACTTTGAGAAGGGACAGCAACCTAGTAGTCGGTTGTTGGCACATAATATAATATAGTTCTGAAGGTGGGGAAGTCGTGGGTGTGTTTCTGAGACCCTGTTCTAAATTCCCATCTCTGTAGCAATGAGGACAAGGAGAGCAAAGCGCTCAGAGGTAGGCGTTTCATGTTTTAAGTGACGTTCTTCATCATATGTTTCTGTGATTTCATGGTGTATTGAAGTAGAGATTCAGATATGACTGGATGTTTCTATTTGGCTTATTTTATATGGGCAGCCTTTCTGGCCTTCTATTGTGATGAGAAAGTGGCTCAACATTAAGCCGCTGGTTCATGAGTTCAGTGAAGATGAGGTGGAGACTGAGAGCGAGGATGATGGTTTGATTAAATTGTCTTTATCACTTTGAAGATTTTGGAATGACTAGTGCTACTGCAGTTATACCATTGTCAGATCCTATTATTGATTATGGTTATGCTTTGATTGTGTAAAGATGCAAAGAGCATCGGGCCAGAGGATTGGTTCTGCAGTACAATAGGGTTCCAATCTGTAAACCCAACTCGAGCTTCAGGTAAAGCAAAGTTGCATCTCAATGATTTTCAGCTGTTAGGATTACTTCATCTCATTTTTTGTTCTTGATATCATATGCTATTTGTTCACATTGTGACTTGTTTTAGTTCTAGTCCCGTACTTTTGATTAGTCTGAACATTTGAAGGTGGAAGTTCCTCCTATAGTCATAAGAACAATCCTCCCATAAAGAAAAATTTTAAATGCCATCAAGAAAGTCGGAAGAATTTCTCCAGGCTTATTTGCTACTTTCAGACATGCTTACAAGAGAACTGGATAGTTTACTGTAAGCAAGATTTTCCATCTCGAATATCGGTTCCGTCTCGGAAAGGCGGAAGAGAAGAGATCTCGGAGATATTTCGGAAAAATCTTGAGAGATCGGTTCTGTGATTTCGGATTTTTTTTCATATATATAACCTATTTCTAAGAAAATGCTATTTTTTTTTACTAACCACCCAATTTCACAAACATGTTTTTCTAATTGACAACTCAATTTTTTAAAATAAAAATAATGATAACAATAACAAATCCATTCACATACACCAATGTTAATATACATCAAAAGTTGCACCAAAAAGATATACAGAAAATGGTACATGAATCACAAATTGAAGAATACATCAAAAATAGTACATGTATCTCTGTCTTCCTCTCTCTTAGAGAAGGGGGAGACGGGGAGAGAGAGAGAGAGAGTCCGGGGGAGAGGGAGAGACAGAGAGAGAGTTCAAGAGGGCCGAGGTAGAAAGAGACAAGGAGAGAGGAAGGAGGAAACCAGGGGGGTGGGTGAGAGAAAATCTCGGTCTCGGGAGCTTTGTTTCTCGCGACCTTTGGAGAGACAAAGATTTTGGTAAGATCTCGGACATCTCGTAAGAGATGGCAAACCAGGACTGTAAGTATTTCATGATTCTTTTGTACGTCTATTGGTTCGTCTCTGTGTGTGTCTCCCCCCTCCCCCCCTTCCTGGAATGGATTCAATGACCTTTGACTAGTTTAATTAATTCAGTCTTGCAAGTACAACACCCCTCCCCCCAACCTCCAAGGAAAGAGGGGGAAATACAGCTGGTGATTTTGTTGCTTGAATTGCAGGCCTTTAATCTCCGTGATTTCTATGAGTTATCGTGGATGTAGTTCAGTCCTTCACTCACTGACTTTTTTTTTTGCAATTTAATACTCCCGGAAGTCTTTTGCAGCTGTCAACTTGCTTTAGTCATGTAGTTCTTCCATTAACAATTTATTCATCATGCATAATTGTTGATTCATCAGATGCTAAAGCTTTTTTGTTTATATTGCTCCAATATAATCAGACCGTCTAGACAAACAAGCTACAAATATACCGAGGCATCGGAGAAGGAAGTCAGAAACTTTACGTGTGCAATATATAAACAAAAAGGATCTGAGGTTTGTCTGCATACATTATAAGTCAATCTCATATGTTCTTTTCTGATGTCAGGGTGTTTGTGGGATCTCATGAGAATACACAAAAAATCTGCAGGATAATGATAGGCACATGGAATGTTGCAGGGAAGATCCCAAGTGATGACCTAATCATTGATGATTGGCTCTGTACAGAAGAACCAGCTGACATGTATATTTTTGGGTCTGTATCTCTGTTATTATTATTATTAGTTTAATCTCTTAACATGATATTTTGATATTTCATTTTATCTCATATAAGATATAACAAGCTATCCTTAAATGAATTCATAAGTATAAATATGTCAACAAAAGGTAAGCATAATTATGGTGTACAGAGTCATTGTAAAGAAGGGGTCTACATTTTTTATGGTAATGTTGCTAATGAAAAGCTAAGAGGTTGTTTGGAAATAGCTTTCCCCCCCTTTTTCTCACTCGAAATTTCCCCTTTTTCTCACTCGAAATGAAAATTTAGATAGAAGAGGCTCTTAAGACTGTGTCTGGTACAGCTGGCCTCAATTTTAAAAGATGCATTGATGTCTTCATAAAATTGCCTTGGGAGAAAGACAGCCCAAAACTTATTTTATTTTCAAGTGCACTAATCACGCTCTATGTAGTCAGAGGCGAGATGTGCCAGAGGTGATCAAGGGGTTGCCTTAGCCTCAAACACCTAAGCGATGGCCTAGGCGTTTTAAGCGACATTTTTTTTAAATATATTAAATAAATATGATATATAATATGTAGCATTAAATATGTCAACAACACATATATAAAATCAATAAGATTAGCATATTCATCCATTGAGATGTGAGGAATAAATGAAGAACCTATGAAATTCTCATAGACCGGCCTCGCATCACCATTGACTTGGGCGGTCAGGTCGGGGTGAGGGGGTTCAAATGGGGGGTAGGCCCCCCCTTGTTGGGGGGTTGAAGGGGGGCGGAGCCCCCTTGGCTAAAATCTCTTATAGGAATGTGCTGGGCAGCCCAAGTAGGCTTTACTCAAAGGCACTTGTGGCTACAGCAAGCCCGCCTAGGCAAACTGGGCCAAAGCAAGGCGAGTTATGGGCTTCTCGCCTCACCTCATCGCCTAGGTGAGCGCCTCAGGCACCTTTGATAACGTAGATCATACTTGTGGTGTATGGAATTGCCTTCCTCAGCTTTCGTTCATGGTGTGTGGAACTACCTTCCTTACCTTTCCCTCCTGTCTTCCTCCTCCCATCACTCTGTTTGACGAAATCTTCTACAGATTGCTCCTCACGTCCTTCATCTCTCCATCCACTGCTTCCACAAGGTATGAAGCCCAAGGAAGGCTAACTTGGGAGTTGGGCTCAGATCAGTGGCCCAAAATCTGATCCAGATCGGCCGATCTGAGCCCGATCCCCAAAGATCCAGTCAATCTAAGTTTGCCTTCTTTTTAAGGTTCAAATGTTTACAAGTAACATGAAGGGGGTTTTCATGTAATTTTCACACAATACTTTACCTACCCCTGATGGAAAGCCTTCCGATAGAAGCCCTTCTGCTGGACATAGGACGGGAAAGAGAATGAGAGGAGGGGGGCGGTAGAGGGAAATGGCGAAGGGTCGTTGCCACCCACCACTGGTAGAGGCACCGCCAGCGGCATGGGACATGGCAGCAGGCATTGGACCAGCGGCACAGGATGGCATCACGATGGATGGCGATGTCGGGCAGTGCAGCAACAGGTAGGTCCGATGATTCCGATCTCCTCTTTGTCCTTCTTTGTCTTCTTCTTCTTCTGCTGCTGCTGTTCTTCTTTTCTCCTTCTTTTTCCCCCATTTTTTACGGTGGCGAGTGAGGAAGGGAGTGGCTGGTTGGGATGTGGGGCCTTGACGGGATCGGGCTGAATCGGCCGATCCCACTGCGAGATCGCCCGATCTGGGCCGATCCTAGGCTGACCCTAATGATCCCACTGATCCCCAATGAGAATCAGGCATCATGGAGTCGGGGCCAGGTCGGTTTGGCCTCAAACTGATCAAATCGGCTGATCCGGGCCAATCCAATTTGATTCTGCCTTCATGGTGTCAATGGTGCCGCTGTGGCTAGTCGTGTGGTCTCTTGGGGTGGGGGGGGGGTCTTGATGCAAATGAGGGCCAATGTGCCACTATGGCTGCCACGGCCACTGGGCATTCTGTATGCTCCGTGGTATCTCCCATTTGTGCTTGTAGAGATGCAAATGGCCACAAATGTCACCTGTCATGATGCATGCCCCATGAACCCTTCTCCTCCTGTGCCCCATCATCCCTTCCCCTCCCAATGCTCCGATGCCCATATGTGCTTCTTTTAGTGTTTTTTAACATATGTTTGCCAAACACATCTCCACAATTTTTAAAAGATTGTTACGATTCTCCCAAACTTGTTAACATGTGATATACATCACTTTCAAAAATTGAAACAAAAATTAATGTAAAGTAAATTTTGAGAATATAATAGTTACAATTTTCCGAAACAGGTTAACATGTGGTATACGTCACTTTCAAAAGTTGAAACAAAAATTAAAGTAAAATAAACTTTGAGAATAAAATAGTCTCCAAAGAAAAAGTGCTCGCAAACACCCTGTAATTTTTTTTATTGATAAAGCATGTGAGAGGATTTGGTTCTTGTGTATTCATTAGTTTGTTAAGTGTAAGCTCAAGGGATGTTATTCATAGGTTTTGCTAGTGTTGTGTGGAAGCTAAGATACTGGAACTAGGGATCGTTTTTTCTTTACTCTGCTCTTTCCATTCTGTTAATTCGTTGGTATTATTGTTTAGTAATGTCTCACTCTGTTAAATGAAAATTTGTCATCATTTGATTGGTTGCATGGGTCGTTTCCTTTTGTGCAAGATAACGTGCCACAGTGATAGTCTTTACTAGGCAACCTGTTTTGGTTGGATAAAGATTTTGATGGTATTACATTATTTATAACTGTGAGGAGTCAGTCTAAAATAGGCCCTGCATGTTGGTATCACTTTATTTACTGAGAATTTCACGTGGAGTTTAATTCTGAACTTCAGCTACCCCCTGAGTCATATGACAAATTTTGGAAGAAAATATAACCAGATCCTACAGCTGCCACATGTGAAAGGTGCCTTTCTTTATCATTATGGTGAATGAATATTGGTCTTTTGCTGTATTCTTTGATAGTAAAGAGGCATTTTAGAAATGGGAAAATAGTACGACATCTTTGACTGATCAAAGAGTTTAGCTTCCAGTGAAACTGCAGCATGTATGACAAAAGCTGATTCATTTTAGTTAGATACACACAGGATCATGGACAGAAGAATTAACAATTTTCTTACATTTATCAACTCTCTTGGATTATTGGAGTTGTAATTTAATTCGGAACTACTGTCATTTCAGCATTTAAGTTAATGTCAACTTAATACAAAGTTTTCCCTCAAGTTGGAATAGCCTTTGATAATAATTTTCTATACACATTTTCCAGTTTCCAGGAAGTTGTGCCTCTAAATGCTGGGAATGTCCTGGGTGCTGAAGACAGTTGGCCAGTCTCAAAATGGGAAGCCATCATTAGAAGAACACTTGAGAAGCATCTGCAGCCTGAGACGAAATGTGAAACCTATAGTTCTCCTGCTTCACCAGTACTGAGGAGCACTCCTACTTCGCCGCCAATAGAAGCGATAGATATTACGCGATTAATGGATGGAAATACTGAGTCTACTCACCATGCTAATGCTGACGCTTTCGGAAAGGAGAATGAATATCGGAAGTTTAATTTAAGCAAAAAGTACAAATGGAAAAGGATATATGGTGTTGATAATGGCCATATGCTAGACTGGCCTGAATATTCATTAGATACACCACCAAAGACAAAGGTTTTATCATCTGAGACCAAATTAAGGAGAGTCTCAAGCACTTCTCCTATATTTGGCTTTGATTTACTGGAAAAGTCTCAGATTTTCTCTTCTTGTAATTTAGGATTGGATGTTGGCCTTAAACGGGTCCATCAAAGCTCAGGAAACCTGGGAATGATATGGCCAATGGAACAAGAGCAATCTGAGTTATTTGAGAATAGACAAGAGACATGTGGAGATTCTGATCTGTTGAACAATATTTCTGATGCTTTATCTGACGAGGAAAAAGATTCATGGTCAGAAAATTTAGACGAGAAGTGTCATAGTGAAGAAGATAAAGCATGTGAAGATACTCGTTCTAGATATGTGCGTATTGTTGGCAAACAGATGGTGGGAATATATATTTCAATTTGGGTCTGCAGAAAGCTTAGGAGACATGTCAACAACTTGAAGGTTTCTCCTGTTGGAGTGGGGCTTATGGGCTACATGGGAAACAAGGTTGGATATCGTTTTCATCCCCAAAAAGTGGGAAAAAAAATAAGCTCAAATGATAAAGTAGATGGACATGATACTTTTCATGCTCATGCCTTGCTAATAAAAATATTAGTCTTTGGTGCAGGGATCTGTTTCTGTCAGCATGTCTCTATTCCAGACACGACTGTGTTTTGTCTGTTCTCATTTGACATCTGGACAAAAGGAGGGGAATCAACAAAGGAGGAACTCTGATGTGAATGACATCCTACAGAGAACCCGCTTTCACCGTGTCTTAAATCCTAACCATCCATTGACAATTCCATCTCATGAGTAAAGATTTTACATGTTACTTTCTTTGATATATGGGTACCTTTTTTGGAGTTAAGAATCTGTCTATAATTTCACTTGTCTCAAAATTCCAATTTTGTTGGTGGAAATGTTTTAGAAGTGTTAGTGATAGTTCAGTGGGTTCTAGAGATATTGTCATTTATGGCATATATTGACTTTTCTTTTAGAAGCTCATCTTTATCTCATATAGGGAAAGCAAAAAAGATTTAGCTTATAATTAACAGCACAAACAAGTTCATGTGTTTATTTAAGATCTTTTGAAGTGATGCATACTGCTAAGTGCGTTTGAGTGTGCTTGTTTGAAATTCCATGTTTAAAATATTCGTTACCCTTATGATTGGCACGTTTCTGTGCTTTTCTATTTCTCTCCACTTGAGTCCATGATACATGGTAAAAGTGACCAAAAATCAATCAACCAAGTTAGCGCAGCATGAAACTGAGCATTCTGCCAAACGATTATCTGAAATGGTGGCTATTTGGTCCATTGAATGAGGCACAGTGCATTTTATATGCAAGTACCGATTCTATAGAAAATCTCCCTTTTGGAATTAAATTTTACTAATTGTTTTTGTCAGAGATAGCCTGATGGATAGCTAATTGATTGTGTAAATGATTGTGCCAACTGGTTATTTCCTGTTAAACTTCTCTTTCTACTCATTAGAATCCCATCAGGAGATTCTCCATCTACTCCAAATAGATCAGCATCATCAAGGATTAGTATCTATACTCACTAACAGTCTGCCACTCATTAGTCTTCTGCAAGGATCAAGTATATAATCCATAGTCATCCTACCAGAAGGAAAAACTACTTCATATTTTGAAAGTAGTTGTTAGGAACAAATAGATGTGGGAATGACACATACATTAACAAAGAAGGTCCATCGGGAGATGGGCACAGAAAGAAAAGATTTAGGACAGCAAACATAGGACCATGAAGAGTAACTTACCTATTTGTAGGATGCTTTACCTTGTGTATTCATGCCAACATGAAAGAATCCTATGTCACAGATGTGTGATCTCATAGCAGAAATCTACTGATGAAGGCCCACCTTGAAGAGGAGGATAGTAGTGTCTCTTTAGTTTTATGATTTTATAATATCCTTGAATTGCCAAAAAATTCCCTGTCATAGAAGTAATAATCAGAACTATGCTACCCATTATTATTTAATTAATGGGTCTACTTGCCAACCAAAAGCAGGGAATGCTTATGGAATATTCTGCAAATGGCCATTGTCCATTTACAATGAGAATTTACCTGAAGTTGTTTTTGGTTCCATGGTCATCTGAGCTGTTTTTGCTTCTATCTGCCTGAAGGATTCTATCAGGTCATTATTGGCAATGCCCATGTAGAGTCCTCATCCTTGGCATCAACCTCTTTTCCGCTAACCCTCTCTGGAGTGTCCTCTCTTTTTCTTTTTCAAAGATGTATCCAAACCATTGGTGATACACCACCATCTCATTATGGGAGTGCCATAATGAATGCCGATAGTGCTGTGGGTGCATTGCATTTGAAGCTTCCCTCTTTGAGAAATTTGAGGGAGACCATGGCAGATGCCATTTGTGGTATGTGGTCATCATGTTGAAACTGTTCCCTTGAGTGATTTGAGAGAGCAGTTGTCCAATGAAGTGATGGTGGTATCTAGGTTGTTAATTGCATTGAGAAAGGGAAACTGAGGGAGTGAGGAAGAGAGTTTCTAATGTTGCAGAGCCAAAAGGTCCTTTATGCCTCATTACTTTGGAGGACCTTGACCTTTGTTTTCAAGTACCAGGTCTCTTTTACTTTTTTGAAAGTCGGTGGTACCACTGAATATATATTGAAAATGAATATAGGGATTTATAAGTGTATACAGTCTGCTTAAAACATCCCTGTACAAAAGCCACCTGAAGGAGATGTGTCTCACACTAGCTCCCCAACAAACCCCAAAAAGGGGAACTGTGTGTATCTACATTACATAGAATATTAGCCCACTCTCTGACGCTTGCCACGACAAAGTCCCCAATCCTCTCAGGGACTATAGCCTCCTTTCTGAAGATTCTATTATTTCTTTCCCCCCAAATGGCCCACAATGTGGCATGAAGGATAAGCCACCCGACACTCCTGTCCCCCTTAAGGGGCCACCCCCTCTGCCACTCCTGAGCAACTGTTGAACACTCTCTGCGGGTTGAAAGGCACACTGCACTTTGTTGAAGGCATAGAGCCAAACCAGGTTTCTTTTACTTGAGTGGTGGCCGATTAATCCTGTCACCGATTCTTATTTTAAAGTTTTTTATTCTATGGTATAGTACAGAGAGTTGTCTCTGTTTTCAGAAGCCTACTATTCTGAAAGACTAATGGGAAAATCGGAATGATGTTGGGATTTTTGCAAACATACCCTTCTTACAAGTTTATTTGCAGAATTGTTCCTCTTATTTCCATATTATTTTTAATAACCTTGCTACATCGCAATGCTTGCAAAAATGCCCTTGCCGTCACCAACTATTGGCATTCCGTTAAAATCTCTTATCTAACCCTGGTTACTCTTTAACCAAATTTGGAAAAAGACCAAAATACCAACTCTTTCTCTCTCTTCATGTATTTATCTATTTCTCTCTCTTCTCTTTGGCACAATACGTTGATCAAAATAACTCTCTTTTATAAGGGCATTTTCGTTCAAACATTCAATTACACGGATGAAGATGGAATATTCTTTGAATCTTCAACAGAAGTTAACTATAGGGGCATTTTTGGCATTATATTGATATAAGATGGTTATTAAAAACAATATGAAATTAAGAGGGAGGGCTAATTTTGCAAAAAGGCTTGTAAGGAGGGTATTTTTGCAAAAAATACTATGATATTTTATTGACTCTACAAATTTATAATGATTAAACATGCAATTGACTGGAAGGATTATCAGAATGGTGGTAGATAGGATGGATGGTAGCACATTTTGATGTCATATGGGAATTGTCAAAAATAAAAGATGCAGATATAAATAAATTTCATCACGGTATATGTTTTGTTTCAATGTGTATAGTGCCTTAAGTTGGCCATGTACCACATGGTGATTTGTATTGGTATCATGGTATGAGACATCAAAAGTGCTTTCTTTTTTTTTTGAAAGTAAGACATCAAAAGTGTGAAATGGATACACAGGTAAAACATAATTGTGTACATGAAACATTGTCTCTCATGTTTTTCTAAGGGCAGAAGTCATGTCAATTGATGTTATTTGAGAAATTTTGTTGGGGAGATCAACTTTAGCACTGAATACTTTGGTCTGGACCTGCTTTATAGTGAGAAACTAGACTAACTAATCATAAGGCTGGCCAAATAAGCTTTTCTTTATTTGCCAAGAGCCTGATCCAAGCCTTTTGATTTATCGAACCACACATAGAGCCAATTATGAAACTGTGGAAAGGAACCAATATGACACACAGGATGGTAGCATAACACACGTATCTATGTATCCATCCGATGTAGACAATTTGGGTTCAATATTTATCAAACACAATTACCTAATCCCCTCTGTGATTGAACTGGCATAGCCCCAACATTCCCACATCCAATAGTTAGGTTGGTTCATCCTTCAATCTGTCAAATTCCAACCCTGCTACTGGTCAACGATGGGACTGTTTGCTGTTTACATGAACTTAATATTTTGATTGTTATCTGCAATACATCCTCACAAACTGTATCCTTGATATTGCCACCATAACCATCAAGGTCTCATAGCTGATGCCACAACCAACACTGATATCAAAGCTGCTACAACCAGTGTTGTTGCCTTCAATGATTCTGTCGCCACCATCCTGATCCTGTCACCATACCATCCCTGCACTTTCCCCACATGCCATGAACTCTGGTAACCTAGCTGTTCAATGTGATTTTAGCATATGGAAGGTTCAGTGTGATAGCGTATTCCAACACAGACTTCCCTAGCTGGATCATCCAGGTAATTCGCCATCCACCTGGCAGGCAACCCCAACACCCCCCACCCCCCAAGGCCCAAGTGCTGGTCTCCACCTCCCCCTGACACTGTCAAAATCAATGTGGATGGGGACACCACAGACCTTGCTGGAGGGACTGTGGGGATA
Organism: Amorphophallus konjac; assembly: GCA_022559845.1. NCBI lineage: Eukaryota > Viridiplantae > Streptophyta > Magnoliopsida > Alismatales > Araceae > Amorphophallus > Amorphophallus konjac. Next base: position 61,550 of record JAHNEJ010001403.1, on the reverse strand, counting down.
GTGTGCAGAGATAACTGAGGTTATGTCCACTTCTGCCTTGCAAAGAAAACCTTCTCCAAGGATCCAGCAATAGTATGCACTCACATTCAAAGCCAGATTCCACTTGACCTGCTCCGTTCTCACTGACAATTCTAGAAGGGGATGCCGGGCCATAGTTAAGCTCATTAACTCCAACCCTCAAGGCCTCCTGGAAGCTACGGAACATCATCACAGACTGAATAACTCTCATTCTTCGTCACACCTCCCAGCCTCCCAGGTATCTGTCAGATCCATGCCTAGAAAGGCCAAATCAGGTGGCATACTTGTTAGCCTCCCTTGCTAAATCTTTATCCAGAAATCATCCTTGGGATCCCAGGGAGATTCCATCTTGTATTTCCAACTTGAGCAATAATGAAACACGCCAGCCCTGAGCTTTGCTCCATTCCCAAAAGAAAAGAAAAAAAGCGATTTTAGCATCCTTATAACTGCTGCTAGCCTGCTACACCTTAAGAGTATTATTATCACTTTTGCATCACATGAGCCACAGCACCAGAAGAGAAAGAGTATCTTCTTTCCCTCCACTTTCTTCTGAATTACTACCAGCCCCCCCAAATCAAAACCTGTCTGCAACCAAACTAGGTGGTGGATATTTCTTTTTTTTTATTTTTTCGTTTCTGTCACCACTCCTCACTCTGGAATCTTCACTATTTAGTCTCATTCTTCATCATTTCTTCTCTACTTATCTTCCAATTACTTGACTGCATTCCTTTCTATCTTATCCATTTTTGCCATTTTTAATTCCTGATCTAGAAAAGGCTTGGCCCAAATCCATTGAAGTCATGGTTGGGCTCTGAAAAGGATGGGATGAAAGTGAGTATTCATGATCTTGGACCAAAATGGAGTTAGAGACACAATGTCATGTTCTATCATCTCATCTGGACCTCCTTTTAGTATCAATCTCATATGTTGCCCAGAGCCATAATAATTGGTGCAGTTTACACTTAGGTATGGGAAGCAACCTTTTTTAGCTTGCCACCAGTCTTTACGTTGGTTCTTGAAGTGGCCTTTTCAAATCTATTCCACAAGTTTCTCAATGGAGCTCATTATTTGATATCATTCACTGTGTCAAATCAAAACTTCGTTGACCCATGCAATAGTCTGCTGACACAGGTGAGCTTTGGGTTATTGATCTGATCCAAACTACATTAAGTGGTCAGTTGTGCACTTGTGCATTTTCTTAGGTCAGTAAATGTGTCGGGGGTTTGAACTGGTTCTTGTCATGTGCATTGTATTTTTTTATTGTTGCTTACCTTGAAGCATGAATGCGTCCCTTTCAATATGTTCTCTGATGAACTGCTTGTATATTGAAAGGAAGTTTGAATTTGTTTGTAAAATTTATTGTATGTGTTCCATGGCCACCCCCTTTCTTTTAATTCTTTAATTTTATCTGTTTTGACAAGCCCCATGTTGAATGGACCAACCCTTGTGATGCGGGACGGACACGCGACTCGACTCCAATTGGATAGGCGACCCTTGGACTCTAAGCAAGCTCGCGATCGCCCCTAACGAGGGAAGCGTACGGACGTGCACGGTTGAGAAACCGGCAGTGAGCTAGGGTGGTCAAACTCTCTCGTCGTGCCCGGATCGGGTCACGGGACGGTCTCGCTCTCTCTCGCAGTAGCGGTGAAGTAATTATATCGAGCTAATGGTCCTAACACATGCTCTCTAGCAGCGGCATAAACAAGTATATACGAATAAAGCAAATGCCGAGTAAAAGAGCGAACACGATACCTCCACGCGCCGGGCGTGGGGAAGACGATCCCGGCCGATCTCGTACTCCCAGAACAATAAATTATATAAATTACAGCAAAGACTTTACTGCCCACTCCACGCAGGGAGGTAAGGGGCTACAAAGTGGGACCCGGGAGTAGCGGGTTCGGGTTGACGGGCAGCTTCTTGCGTAACTTCGGCGGCACGCGTACTCACGAACATGGGACCCACGTGTTGGTCAGTGGGGCCGTGTGGGCCCGGAGCGGCACCGTTATGACGGGGACGTCCGGAGGGGCGCTCCTTGGGAAGGCGACGCGCTGGTTCGCCTCGTGGAAGGCGAATCGGCTCTGACCTCCGCGTGTGGAACTTGCTATCCACGAATCTGAGATCTGTTTCAGACCCGCGCGTCCCGACGAAAACTGCTGCTGTGGTCGATCCCGACGTCGGATCGACGCGAGACTGGCGCCGTTGGAAAGCTAACTCAAAATCCTTCGATCTATGGCCAGAGAAAGAAATTTGACTTCCTCGGATCTGGCCTTGGTCGATTTTACAAGTTGTTGTTGGGCAGAACCAGAAATCTCAGGACAGAAGTGATTTTTTCTGAGAACTGACGTTGACCGAGGTTCAAAGTTTGGATCTAGAAGTTGACCTCTTCATGAAAGTTTTAGAGGGGAGAGAGAGGAAAACGTGAATAATTTTTGTGAAGGATTTGGTGGAGGTTTGGTTGGGGAAAAGTATTTTATACTGCTGGGTGGTCGGATCTAGACAGTGGCAGACAGACTGAGTTGGGATCTAAAGGTGATTTTTTTGAAAATATAAACGAGATCCTAAATTCACAAGACAATTTGTGGAAGAGGTACTATATGGACAGAATCCCCAATAAAAATTACAACTCGACCTGACATGAGAAAGATGGGTTCATGGACGAACTATCTGATGGCTGTGACAGAAGACAGACTGCAGGCAGACCTGGAAGGAAGGGGAGGACGAAAATGGAAAAAATGGAAAATAAAAGCTAGAAGCTCCACCAATTTTTCTGGAACGTGAGTTGAACCTCTAGAACTTACCCTGAAAGTTTGGGCTCCAAAAGATGTGGGAGTTGGGAGCTAAAATTCCCGGAGTGAGCCTCTGTCCAGCAAAACAGCAACCAGAACAGCACCTTGGAAGAACGCTTGCGGTGGCTCGATGGCGGCACGAACGGCGGCGGCAGCAGCAGAGATAGAATCTAGAGGGGGAGGGGAGGGGATATAAGGGTTCCACACCTTGGAGAGCTGGAGGAAGAAGAAGAACCAGAGGGAGAGAGGGAGGGGCGCACCAAGCTCCAAGTAATTACACAATTTTTTTTCTCATTAATTCATGAAAAAAGGAAATACAAGCTTTATATAATAAAAGGAAAATGACCACATATACCCTCAGATCTAAATTGGGGAGGGGTAAATAAGGGAGTTCAAATGTTTTTATCCCATGTGGTTTGGAACCACATTAATCTATATTAAATGGGGGGGCGCCCCCTTGACCAAGGTAGGTGGCATCTTGGACTTTGTATTCCACTTGTCCCCCTTGACTTGTCAAACCTTCTAGATGCCACCTAGGATGGTTGATCAGCCCCACATGGACCCAAATGGTTTAGGTGGACCAATGGGGAAGGAGTGAGGGCCCCCTTGCTGGATCTACTGATAATTTGCACAAAAATCCAAACAATCCTAGGGAATGACACATTGGCTTATAAAGCCTTACAATTGCACATATACTTTCCCAATGATATAAAAATAAATTAAAGGACACAAATGCAAAATAATATGTTAATGCTCTTGCTCTGATGTCCCCATCACCTTGCAAGCTCTCAAAGTTCTTAGCCATGTTGAATGGACCGACCTAAGTCATTCAACCTTATGAGCATAATAATGCAGTGAATTTCTTGTCTAAAGTCTTTCCTGAATAATGACATTACCAATAATGTAGGATGAAGTAAAAATGTAACAATGATTATCCAGCATGCTATAATGAGTATAAACCTTGATGGCAGCAGGCCATTTTGCTGTTAGTAAGAAAGTTCGCGTCCACAGTCAAGGAATGTCATATCAGATCTCGACATTGTTTCAGAAGGCTGAAGAGAAATGATCTTGAAGAGATCCCCAATCTTGGGAGTTGGGAAAGAGCAGCCATAGATCATGATTTTATACCTCTTAGTTTTCCTTCTAGACACAATATGATTAAATTAACACAATAATATAAGAACAATGCAAAAAAATATTTAATTGCTTTCTCGGATCTTAATGTCATCTCAACATATTAGAGAGATCCTCTTCTATCATAATCATCTCCTCCTCTTCTTCCTCTTCATTTTTTTTCTCCTCATACTTTTCCTTTATCATACCCCTTCCCCGCTTTTCCATCTCCTTTATTCTATTTCTATCTCAGGACCCTTGGGGAGACAGAGATCTCAGAGATTTTGTAAGAGATGGTAAATGTTCACTTTTCATTTACCTGATGGACAACTGTGAACATCAAGGAGGTCAGGCATATACAAGGATATGCGAGAGATTTTTTACATGGACTCAGACTGGATTCTACCGCAACTTTTAATTTAAGGCAGAAGAATTGAGAAAACTCTTGAAATTGAGTGGAGGAGATGGCCAATTAAAACCCTTGAATTTTACACAAAAGGCCTCTGTGATGCAGGCCTTTTTATATTTAATTCTCCTTTGGTGCTAGCATTTTCGGAGTATCATCAGTCAAGGATTTTTGGGGCATCATTAGCTAAACTATGCTTCAGTGGCTGATTCCTATGTCAGCTGGGAAATGTGGGATAACATGGGGGAGTTCTTCTCTATGATTATATCCTTGCTTTTATATAACTTTGTCAAGTGTTTTTACTGTTTTATGGAGTCACTTGCATGGAGCTTTTCATTTGATGTGGTTATGCATATGGAGAGGGTGTACAAGTGTCAAATTCTATGAAAGAGGAAAAGCACATGAATGCATAGCTCTGGTTTAAAAATTCTTTCCACAGCTGTGAGAGCAATTTTAGAAATCATACTAGAAATGTAGAGATATTCCTTGTCAGCATCTTCCTCACCAGCCTTTTTCCATCAATCTGGAGTTAGATCCAATGTAGGATTCATGAAATTTGGGATTGACCGGCTACCCAGCTTATTGTCAACTTGTACAAGGTTATGCTGGGTATCTGATCAAGGTAAACCCAGGACTGAGTCTGTTTGACGTGTAAACTGGGAGCAAGCCTCCAGCATCCCCTTAATCTTAAACCTTTGACAATGTCTAGCAAAAAGGATACGGGCAACTTTTATGAAGCGTATTTAATTTTCTGAAGAGCAGCTGCAGCTAAAGAGTGTACAAAATGTAACACTATTTGGAATAAGGGTTAAAATGATATTTGCCAGATAGATTTCAACTATAATGTAGTTGTCATCTTTCCCCATCATGACAATGTCTTATGGTGGGATAACAAATTATTGTTCTCTTTCTTCATGAAACCAGCCGGATTTTCTGGTTCGGGGACCTAAATTATCGGATTAACTTATCAGATCAAGAGATAAGGGAACTTGTTGCAAGGAAGCGATGGGATGAACTTATGAAAAGTGATCAGGTTAGCTTTCTCTCTGACCTTATCTGCTGTACATAAGCATCCACTTGTCATAAATATTTATGAGGTAATGTGTTTACTTTGTTACTATCATGCCCTTTTTCTTGCATTGTGATGCATGCTGCAGTTGTGCAAAGAGTTGCAGTGCGGGTGTGTATTTGATGGATGGAGGGAGGGGTCGATTAACTTCCCTCCTACTTACAAGTATGAAGTAAACTCTACTAGGTACTTCGGTGAAACTGCAAGAGAAGGGGAAAAGAAGAGATCTCCAGCATGGTAAGGTCAATGGACATGTATTCTGCTCTTTACAGTAATTTCATATGAGAGTTAGAAAGTTACTTAGAATCTATCCGACATAAGGCATTATGTTGAGGTTCATCCTATTGGCTGAAGATTTCTGATAGGTTCATAGTTTATTGACACACAAGGTACTCCCATGTCATCTTCTGTAAGTTTTGTGCTTCTGCTTCCTCTTATGCAGGTGTGATCGCATACTCTGGTTAGGAAAAGAAATAAGGCAACTCTGCTATGAGAGATCTGAGCTAGATCTGTCAGATCATCGTCCGGTCAGGGCTGTCTTTGTTGTGGAAGTTGAAGTATTTGATCAACGCAAACTCCAACGAGTTCTGGACATCAGCAATGCTGGACTTCCCTACAGATATGACTTGTGAAGAGGTGGTACAGTGTGCGGCTGTGGTGATTGGATTGGGAAGCTAGCAATGTTATGAGCCCATAAAAAATCTAAAACTGGGCAATCATCCGAGGGGCACTTGATGCTGGCGTTGAAGAGGAAGGATTTGATTGTACAGAGGTCTGGATTATGTTTAAGCCTGCGATTCTCTTGGTGTTGCAGCATAATTTCAGTGTACATGATATATCAAAACGAATGAGTGGCTGACTTCATCTGAGGCAAGGATTTTTTGATGAAAATGAGGAAAATGAATGTGCCATTCTAGTCAGCCATGTGATATCTTGAACTGTTGATTGCATCAAAATGGTGACATCCTTGTCTGTGTTCGTTATACAGTTTGATCTGGATTTTTTTGATGAAAGTGAGGAAAATGAATGGGCCATTCTAGTCAGCCGTGTGGTATCTTGAACTGTTGATTGCATCAAAATGTCGACGCACTTGTCTGTGTTCGTTATACAGTTTGATCCAATCAATCTGTCGATGGGATCAAATTTAAGAAATTTAAGTGGCTGACTTCATTCAGGGCATAGATTCACATTGATTGGATCAAATTTAAGTGGCTGACTTAATTCAGGGCATAAATTCTGATGAAAATGATGAACGAGGATGTGCCATTTTAGTCGGCTGTGTGATATCTTGAACCGTTGATTGGACCATAGTGGTGACATCTTTGTCTGTGTTCACTGTACGATTACCATTTTGTGTTCTGACAGAGACATGAAATGCTCATGGGTAATGTTTTTTTTTTTGGTTAAGTATCTCATGGGTAATGTTATTTGTGTAAAATTCTGTCTTAATTTTGTAATTTCTCATGGGATGTATGTGAATGCGAAAGTATTCAGATCTAGAAAAAAGAAAGTTATTTGAAATGTAATCTCAGTGATTAGCCTGCATGGAACTTTCCGAAGATGACATACCAGATGTTGGGACCTATTGTACTTATGATATTGCTTCGAGTTTGCTTACTATTTAGGCATAACACGAGTTACTCAAGTCGGATTATTCTTGCCTAGTGGCAAGACTGCTTTCTTGTTGTTAACAGGACCTTAGTCCCAAGAGAAAGATGTGCAAAACCATCGGATGCAACAACCCGGCTGGCATGGTGCGGCCAATCCCCGAGCATCAAGCTTTGATCAGATGAGCGCAGTTTGGATCGGCCCATGACGAGTGCTTGCCCTCTTTAGGTTTGGGAGCAATTTTTTTTTAAAGTTATTTCTACCTAAAAAATTATGTTGGGTTAGTTTTTAATTTAAAATTTTAAATTGATGAAAATTGGTAACTATTTGTTTGGCAAAAGTCACATAGTTTTTACAATTTATGTAGACTTATTTGGCAGATAATTTTCATTCTTTTTTTCTTATTAAAGTGACAATAACGGGATGTTTGATAAATGGCTAAAGCAACAAATAAATAACACACATATTTTGCACAAAAATTACTTCTCGCCCTCAGAAATAAGCAACCATAGAACTGCACAATGTATTCCTTAATAATCAACAAAGCAAGACATCATGGATAATGGATACAAATTGAGAAGAATAGTTTCCATACTCTACCGACACATCAAAGCAGACGTCACTACATTTGTATAACTCAAACCACCACCACTTTAATATGGCATCACATTGTCCATATAAGTTGATTAGGTGGAAGTCGCAAGTAACAACATCATATTATGAATCCATTAACTTTACATGCTTACCTATGTCCTTCTCATACTTCACTGGCGTGACCATTCTCCAGGCAAGATATCTCGATTAACAGAATTTGCTAGAATTGCTCTTAAATAAATTGATTGTAACGGACAGTTTGTGCTTGTATGCCTATTTGTTGTATGATGCAAGAAAATGAAAAACGAAAGATGACATACAACAAGGGGGCCTCGGAGATGGGAGTGGTGGCGACGACGGTGACCACCATCGTCTTGGTCTGCTTGTTCAGTCCCATGAGCAGCACTGCGGCAGTGGTGGCCAGTAGAAACCCCACCCTTAGTGACACGAACAACACCCTCAAGTGCTTGGCTTTCCTTGCCAGCAGGCTCACTCCAACCTCTGCAGACTGCTTCCCGTTCTCCAGAGACATTGCTGATTAATGGATGGAGAAAGCAAACAGATGGAACGTGGATGCAAAGGTATCGGAAAGAGGATTGATACATAGCCCAAGTGATATATATCAATATAGTGTGAGGGGGGAGAGCCTAACTGCGGGGTGTCGTAAATGGTCGTGTGGGAGGACGGCGGGTCGTCGGAAGCAGCACGGTGGGGCGGCGGAGGTGGGGGCCAGCTGGTGGGGGCAGGCCGACGCAGGAAGGTGGGGGCAGGTTCACCTCGTGACGTAGAGCAAAGTCGACGAAGGAGAGAAGGGGAGGCAAGATGTGCGAGAAGGCATGAAAGGTGTCCTGCGTGATTCTTTCCAAAAAAAATTGCTCTTGTTTTTATTTGGGTTTTTTGCATCAAAACGACATGTATACGTGAATTTGTAAAAAAAATCACTCTTAAAAATGTATCAGTAGACATATCACGGTGTAAAATTTAATTGTGCAAAAATATCATCGTCGTGACTGCACGTTACTAGCCGTGAGATTAACAATGATTAATTTTAACCGGACCTGTATAAGTATCAAATTACTCTCAATTTGAAAAACATAAAAAAATCCCCCCCCCCCCTCCACCAACGTCGTTGTCGAACTCCCTCTCCCTCCACAATGGTCACTGGACCCTCTCTTCCACCTGTGTTACTGGAGCCCCCTCCCTATCCGCAGTGGGCAGTGGTCGACGCTTGAGAGGAAGGGGGGATGATGAAGGAAGAAGGAAGGCTCGCTGGGAGTTGTGTGGGTACGTAGAGGGGAAGGAAGAAGAGGGGCTCGATGGGAGAGGAAGAAGGGAGATAGCAGTCATGAACCGACATAGGGACGGGACCAGGGCAGACAGAGGAGGGGCGGCTAGGGTTTCAAAGGTAGTGACAACGGTGACTTCAAGGGCGGTGGCAGTGGCAGCTTCGACTCTCTCTCTCTCTCTCTCTCTCTCTCTAACTTACACACACATGTGCATAGGGGCCCGGTGGGGGGGAAGGGGGGTGACAGGAGAGCGGGTGGGCGGCTGGGGGAGGGGGAGAGAGAGAGGAGGGTGTAGGAGGGGAGAGTGAGAGTGAGAAAGGGGGTGGGCGGAAGATTTTTTTTTAAGTTTAAACCTTAAAGTAGTTTCGTGTAGGATAACTTCACTCCCGAAGTCGCTCCCACACGGAGTGACTTCCTCTCCCCTCCCCGCCCTCTCTCTCTCTGTATCACTCTCTCTCTTTATCCCTTCTCCCCTCTTGCCCCCTCCCCCTCCCCGCCGCTCTCTCTCTCCTTTCTCCACCTCCCACACCCACCCCTCTCCGCCGTTCTCTCTATCTCTATCCCTCTTGTCTTTCTCTCTCCCTTCTCCTCTCTCTCTCTCTCTCTCTCTCTCTCCCTCCCTCCCTTCTATGCCTCCCTCACCCACCCTCTCACCGCCGCTCTCTCTCTCCCGTCTTTATCCCTCTCGTCTCTAGTCCCTCTCCCTTCTCCCCTTCGGCACCTTGCCCCACCCCCTCCCTTCCACACACACACACTCTCTCTCTTCTTCGCCTCCCGCACCCACCCCCTCCCGCCACTCTCTCTCTCTCTCTCTCTCTCGTCTCTCTCTCGTCTCTCTCTCTCTAAATCCTTGACAAGATGCCGACGCCGAAGGGGGTCCTCCTCTACTCTCTCTCTCTCTCTATCTGTGTGTGTATCACACACTCTCTCCCCCTATTTTATTTCTACACAAGTGCCGAATGGGGAAACCTCCTCCGTTGTCCCCCCTCCTCTGCTCTCTCTCTCTCTCTAACTCTCTCACACACAGAGTTAATCGAGGGTATATTGGTCATTTAACATCCAAATAATAAGAACATTGACATATTTTTTGAATATTTACTATTTCGTCGATGGAAGGTAACTACGATGGCATTTTTGCATAATTAAGATTTACGAGTGATATCTGTTAATACATTTCTAGGAGTGAATTTTTTACAAATTCGTATCTAACAATGATTTTGATGCAAAAAACCTTTTTATTTTGGGAGAGATTTACACGGGTAAGATTACATCCTAAAAAATGAAACATACATTGTCAAACGTGTTTGAGTAGATTTCTTTTCTCAAATTTTTATTTTGAGAAAAAATAAATAAAAAATTATAACCAAACACTATTAGGCTTTAGAAAAGGTGTAGACTCCCGAGTTTAGACCACCAAATGAGTCAGACTTTCCCAATTTGGTCAATCCAATACTGTACCGTGAACTTGTTACATCATGAACTTCAGACCATTTCGGAGCACTGGGGAATCATTCCATACGCTATTTGGGAAAGATTTGCACGGTAAACCCTCCGTAGATTAAGGAGTTCGTATAGGTATTGTACAACTGATCGCTTCTCCAACCAATAACTCATGCACCTCTCGTGCTCTCTTCTTTCAATTCTTAGGGGCCGTTTGGTTGGGATGAGCAGGGAATTCCAATAACTCGTACACCTCTCGTGTTATCTTCTTCCTATTCTCAGGGGATGTTTGGTTGAGATGAGCAGGGGATTCCAATCAGGAGATTCTAATGATTGAAATCTTCCGTAAAATCTCAATCTCAATCAAATGTTATATAGGTGTTACGACTTCTATATTCCATAGATTTTCTTATTAGGAGAGAGATAGACATATCAAAGAGGACATCTCAAAATCTCAAGAATCCTATAGTGAGGAGCTTGTGAGTAGATTTTGAGGTCATTTAACTATTAAATACTCATTTAAAACTCATCAACTATTTAACTAGCCCATTTAAATCTCAAACCTACCGTTTAAGCATTGTATAAAATCTCACGACATTTTTAACCCCACCAACACTTTTATTAATGACACAAGCATTTATTACTTTCGCTGTGTTTGGGTTTGTCACGCCCCGAGCGCGGAAGATTACCCGGAGGCGTGACACGTCTATATGGATCGTGTCAATCATGTAAATATCAGAGTGCGCAAATAACTAAGCTTTAACTCGAAATTAATACAAATAGTACGAGCTGATAATTGTCACAACTAATCAAAGGATAAATACATATGTTCCCAGAGTCTAACGACTATGCTTCAAATCTTAAGCAGTTCTAATCAAGTTGACTAATACAAATGACATAGATGAAGTGATACAACTGACATAAGTGAACTAATACAATAACACAAAGGACATCACAATTAACATGACAATTGATGACTCCATTCTACACTCATCACTCAGACTCATCCCCTTCCGTGTTCTGGCCAATATCCAAACTACCTGAAAAGGTTAGAAAAATAAGTAGATGAGCGAATCGCTCAGTAGGAATTACATCTCAAGATTTAACATGCTTTAAGTGGTTTACAAGTTTGATTAATGTCAGTAAAGTTATGCATGTAGATGAGTAGATATCAAGGATTGTAAAAATCGACAAGAGCAGTGAAGGAATAACAAGTGAGAGTATAAGGATACCAACTTCAATGCAGCAATATCAAGAGATTCAAGCAAGTAATAACTGGAATTAATAAAAATCTTTCCAAGAGAGTAAGAACTCATGTCAAGCAAGTAATAGAAAGTAATATAAATTCAAGCATGTAAAACTGGAATTGGCTATTTATCAATTTCATTCAAGCAAAACTTTACCCTTCTGCGGGTCTCAAGTCAAATCAATCAAGTAATATCACGAGAATGAGTGGAATGTCTAAAGCCTAGCAAGCAAGTACTCCGGTGCAATGCCAAACACCGTGGTCAATAAACTCCCATGGGCACAAGTACCTTCGGGTGCTCCTCCCAGGACCAGACCGGGCCCTATATGCACAACATTAATCATGTTTGTTGACATCCACTCTCATTTATAGTCAATAGGGAATTTCAAGGTTTAACCAGTATGATATATAAGGTGGAATTATGGAATGGAATCCAAGAGCGCATTGATGTGTAGGGATGAACTAGGAGTGGAAACCAATAACGTTTGATACACGGAAAAAAACTAGATAAGAGAGGTGCCTTATGGGCCACCTGACAGTTTTAGAAACGACACCCTCACTGTGGGATGCCCTTCCTGAGAATTATACACGGTTTAGAGGACCCTGTCAGGAGTTAAATATCACCTCTCAGGCTGCCATCTATCAGTGGAGATGGCAAAAGTGAAAGCCTAACGATCAAGTTAACGCAATGAGCCAGTTGTGTTGACTCAGCAGTTCATCGCGTCAACCCTGCGAACAGGCTGGGTCGACCCTGTGAACAGGCAGGGTCGACTCTGCAGTTCATCGCGTCAACGCGGTGAACAGGCAGGGTCGACTCTGCCAACAGGCAGGGTCAACCCTGTCAACAGGCAGGGTCGACTCTGCCGGTCATCGCGTCAACGCGGTGAACTGGCAGTGTCGACTCTGCAGTTCAAATCTGCTCAAAATGGCTTAAGATATTAATCTTTGATTAAGCTAGGGTATTAACCTTTGATTTAAGTTTATTTAGGTAAAACTGATGACATGGATAGATAGAGAAAACTGTAAGGATTATAGATCTTTATTTATGCACTCGTTTCATGCTTTAGTTGTTTAAATATCAGATTTTTAACATGACGTATCATACAAGTTTTCATTTTTAAAGGAACTAAATGGAGACAAGGTTTCTAGATAGGCTACCTAACAGATTAATTAGGTATGCTAATTAGTTATTAGATCAACTAACATGTTAATTAGGTATGTTAACAGGTTAGTTAAACTAATAAGTTACGTAAAAATACGATAAAACTTGCGTTAGACGGATATATCGTATGGATATGAAGCTAATACATGCCAACTACCATAGATTGAAGTTAATACATGCTAATCAATGCTAATCATCTTGGGTATAAGGCTACTACATGCTAATTATCTTAGGTACGAGGCTAATACATACTAATCATCCTAGATTTAAGCTAACACATGCTAATTATTCTAGGTATGAGACTAATACTTGCTAATTATCTTGGGTATGAAGCTAATACACGCTAATCATCCTAGATTTAAGCCAACACATGCTAATTATTCTAGGTATGAGACTACTACTTGCTAATACATGCTAGTTATTCTGGGTATAAGGCTAATACATGCTAATTATCTTAGGTATGAAGCTAATACATGTTAATCGTCCTAGATTTAAGCTAACACATACTAATTATTCTAGGTATGAGACTAATACTTGCTAATACATGCTAATTATTCTGGGTATAAAGTTAATACATGCTAATTATCTTAGGTATGAAGCTAATACATGCTAATCATCATAGATTTAAGCTAACACATGCTTTATAAACACTAAATATCAAATGGAAATGAGCCTAAGACTAAATGTCTAGACTAATCATCCTAGATTAGCTACTAGTTTAGTTAAAAATTGAGAACACCTACTTGTTGGAAGATCGTAGCAGCAGAACCCTTCTTTGTAATCGCCCCAACCTTAGCTAGCCTAGAATGGGGGTAACAAAGGGGTATGTTTATAGGGTCTGTCATTACCGAATGGGAGGCAAGATCTGAAATAATGGGGCTTTACAGCTTGTACAGGTTGGAAAGATAGAGATAATGTTTGGACAGCTAATCCATGACCCATATGTCTATAACATAAAATTATTTGGCAAAAAACTTAAATAGTAGATGTTAGGATTTGAATCTTGGTCATTGTGTTGGAAGACAAGTTACTTAACCAACTACACTAGGGAGCCACTTATTAAGTGAATAACATTTACATATAATAACTTCGTGTTCCCACTTCTTACATAAACTTCCTAAAGAGTTTGTCTAATAATTTTTTTATTTAAAAAATATTAATAATAATAATTTTTTTTAAATACGGAGTGCTACAGGGTTGGAGGGAGGGAGAGACGTGAGATTTTTATTCTAAATTTTTTTTGACATCTTGGCACATGTACTGTATATGAAAATTTCAAATAATATCGTCTATTACGTCCGAACCAAACGTTGCCCTTACGTAGTATTTGATTGGGTTCGAAGGGAGGGATCGTGAGATTTTAAAATAGTTTAGATCGTGACATCTTCCTAATCCTAACCAAATGACATATGAGCACTTGGACTTACGTGTCTAAGAGATTTTTTTTAATTAAGAGAGTGACATAAACATAAAATAGGAGATTAAAAAATCCCATGATCGAGCTTATTACAAAGAAATAATGGGGCTTTACAGCTTGTACAGGTTGGAGAGATAGAGATAATATTTGTACAGCTAATTCATGGCCCATATGTCTATAACATAAAATTATTTGGCAAAAAACGTAAATGGTGGATGCTAGGATTTGAACCTTGGTCATTAGGTTGGAAGACAAGTTACTTAACCAACTACACTAAGAAGCCACTTGTTAAGTGAATAACATTTACATATGATAACTTCGTGTTCCCACTTCTTACATAAACTTCCTAAAGAGTTTATCTAATATTTTTTTTATTTGAAAAATATTAATAATAATAATTTTTTTTAATACGGGGTGCTACACCCTCCCCTACTTAAAAGAATTTGGTCTCCAAATTCAATTGTATAAGGGTAAGTTCAACTACATAAGGATACTGTAGAAAGTATATAATACTTGCCGACTAAAATAGTTCTGGGTATCTTCTCTTCATAGATTCCTTGATCTCCCAAGTTGCTTCTTGCTCCGAACATCGATTCCATTGGATTTTTACCATAGGGATCGTCTTGCTCCTTAGAACTCGAACTTCGCGGTCGAGGATCCGCATCGGCCTTTGCTCATAAGTAAGATCCCTTTGAATCACCAATTCAGCATGATTGATGATGTGAGAAGGGTCGTGCACATATTTCTTCAGTATAGATATATGAAATATATTGTGCACTTTCGAGAGTTGAGGAGGTAAGGCAATGCGGTAAGCCACCTCGCCCACTCTTTCCAATACTTCAAATGGACCGATAAACCTTGGTGTAAGCTTGCCCTTAACACCGAATCTTCTAATACCTCGGCCGGGAGATACCTTGAGAAATACATGGTCACCCACTTGAAATTCCAAATCTCTCCTTCTGTTATCAGCATAAGATTTTTGCCTGCACTGAGCTACCTTGAGTCTCTCTCTGATAAGGCGTATCTTCTCAGTCGAATCTCTAACCATATCTGGGCCTAGAATTTATCTTTCACCGACTTCTTCCCAGCATATTGGAGAACGACAACTCCTGCCATAAAGCGCCTCGAAAGGAGCCATTTGAATACTAGCTTGATAGCTGTTATTATATGCAAATTCGGCTAGTGGTAAGTGGTCATGCCAGCTTCCGCCGAAATCTATAATGCATGCCCTTAACATATCTTCAACAACCTGAGTTGTCCTTTCAGTCTGACCATCTGTCTGGGGATGGAAAGTAGTGCTGAAATTAAGTTTCGTCCCCAGAGAGTGTTGTAGACCCTTCCAAAAATGAGAGGTGAAGCGTGGGTCTCGGTCAGATACGATCGAGACGGGAACTCCATGCAATCTAACTATCTCCTTAATATACAGGGCATCAAGTACGTCGACTGACCATCGACTTTTGATGGGTAAGAAATGAGCCGATTTAGTTACCCGGTCGATAATTACCCAAATTCCATCATATCCGCCCCTAGACTTGGGCAAAACCATGATAAAGTCCATGCCAATGTCTTCCCACTTCCACTTGGGAATATCCAGCGGATGTAGCTTTCCGGCGGATTTTTGATGTTCCGCCTTCACTTGTTGGCATGTGAGGCAACGAGACACAAAGTCTGCTACCTCCCTTTTCATGTTAGGCCACCAGAAAGTTCTTTTCAAGTCTTGGTACATCTTAGTGGCTCCAGGGTGGATTGTGTACCTCGATCTATAAGCTTCTTCAAGAATCTTCCTCTTCAATTCGGGACAGTCGGGCACACATGTCCGTGCATGAAATAGTAATCTGACATCAGGTGCCAGCTTGAAATCCAGTCTCTCGTCTAGCTTGCTCTTTATCTCAACTAGCGAGGAATCCTCTTCTTGTAACTTCTTGATTTCAGGTAGCAAATCTGGATGTAGGCTCATATGAGATAGAATAATACATATGTTCTTCTCATCCGTGTTGATATCAAGCTCAGAGAATTTCTCCAGCAGTTTCCATTCTTGTATCATGCAGTTGGCCAATATTGTTCTCGGCTTTCGACTAAGGGCATCAGCTACGGAATTACCCTTACCAGGATGGTACTGTATAGTAAAGTCGAAATTCTTGAGATACTCGAGCCAACACCTTTGCCGCATGTTCAGCTCATTTTTGGAGAATAAGTACTTGAGGCTTTTATGATCGGAGTACACAGTGAATTGTTCTCTGTAGAGATAGTGCCTCCAGATCTTTAAAGCGAATACTATTGCGGCCAGTTCTAAGTCGTGAACTGGGTAGTTCTCTTCATATTTCTTCAATTGTCGGGAAGAGTATGCAATGACTCTCCCATTCTGCATCAATACACATCCGAGGCCAATACCAGAAGCATCGGTATATACCTCGTACTTTTCTCTTTCCATTGGTAATGATAAGACTGGAGCAGTGGTCAAGAGATCCTTCAAAGTTTGGAAACTCTTTTCACAGTCTTCCTTCCACTCATAAGGCACTTCCTTGCGGGTTAACCTGGTCAGGGGAACATCAATTTTGGAGAAGTCCTTTATAAAACGTCGATAGTAACCAGCTAGACCCAAGAAGCTTCGAATCTCAGTTACATTTGTGGGTCATCCCCAGTTCTTCACGGCTTCAACCTTTGATGGGTCAACAGCAATTCCGTTCTTCGAAATGATATGGCCTAAGAAGGATACTTCCTCGAGCCAAAACTCGCATTTGCTGAATTTGGCATATAGCTTGTTTCCCCTTAAGATCTGCAATGCCTTCTTGAGGTGTTCTTCATGATCCTCTTCGGTCTTTGAATAGATCAGAATATCATCAATGAAGACCACAATAAATTGGTCTAAATAGGGCCTGAATATGCTGTTCATTAACTGCATAAAAGCCACGGGGGCATTTGTTAGTCCGAAAGGTATAACAGTAAATTCGTAATGCACATACCTGCTTCGGAATGCAGTTTTATGAATGTCTTCTTCTTTGATCTTCAATTGGTGGTAACCAGAACGAAGATCAATCTTGGAGAAATATAAAGCTCCAGATAGTTGATCGAACAGCTCCTCAATCCTTGGCAGTGGATACTTGTTCTTGATTGTAAGGTGATTTTGCTGTCGATAATCTATGCATAATCTCATTGATCCGTCCTTCTTTTTGACGAATAGCACGGGTGCTCCCCATGGGGAAGTACTCGGCCTAATGAAACCCTTGTTCAATAACTCCATTAGCTGCTCTTTTAGTTCCTTCAGCTCAGCAGGGGACATTCTGTATGGTGCCTTGGAAATAGGACGAGCACCAGGGACAAGGTCGATTGTGAACGACACTTCCCTTTCTGAGGGTAAGCCGGTTAAATCTTCTGGAAAAACATCGAGAAAATCCCGAATTACACGGATGTCTTCAAGTTTAACCTTCTCGACTTCCGTGGCAGTCACGAATGCTATGAAAGTCATGCATCCCTTATTCATAAGTTTACTAGCTCGGAGTGCTGATATAAGAAGTGATTTACTCCGAGGGCTATTGTAAACTAGCTCTGGGAAATCTACGAAAGTTACCTTGCCATGTCGGCAATCTACAGTTGCTTGGTATGTGGATAGCCAGTCGGCACCTAGTATGACATCATAACCCTTTATATCTAGGCATATCAGGTCAGCAGGTAAATTATTTCCCTTAATCATCACTTCACAGTTTGGATAATGATAAGTGATATCAGACTCATTCCCAAGAGGTGTAGATATGACCAAATCTAACAGTTCATGTTTCTTAGAAAATGAAGTAGCAAAGTTCTTGGAAACGAATGAATGAGTTGCTCCGGTATCGAATAAAACTCGAGCAGTTTTTGAACAAATAGTGAGAGTACCTTCCACAATTCCACCTTTAGTGGGTTCCGTCTATTGGAGAGCTTGCAGACGGCCTTGTTTCTTTACCGGACACTTCTCGTCTTTGGTGTCTTGTTCCTTCATCAGTGGGCAGTCTGGGATTCGATGCTTTCGGCTCCCACATCGAAGACAAGCTTCTAACTTTCTCCAGCATTCCTCGATCTTATGACCAACTTTATCACAATACTTGCAAATCTCCTTTGATGGTGTGGTGGTGGAGAATGGCCTGTCATTCTTCTGAAATTTCTTCGCCTTAGAGGGCTCCCCTCCCATAAAGAATCGCTTCTTGTTGAAGGATTGTTTGAATTTTTTCGAGCTTGTGACGGGTTCCTTCTTGTCTCTTCCTCGGATTCTCTCAGATAATTCGATGGCGTCTTCCAGCAGTTGAGCACGCTGAACCATCTCCGAATAGACTTGGATGTCCATCGGGGCAAGTTGTGTGATATAATGGGGCCAAAGCCCGTTGAGGAATCTTCTCGCCTTCATCTTTTCCGTACACACCAAGTGGGGTGCATACCTAGATAATCTGGAGAATTGGGCCTCATACTCGGCCACTTTCAAGCCCCGTTGTTTTAGAACGGTGAATTACGTGGCTTTCTTTTCCTGGATATGATCAGAGAAGTACTTGTTGTTGAAATGCTCCGTGAATTCATCCCATGTGACATGGTATTCTGGCAGTGTTGCTTTTATGGATTCCCACCAGCATCGAGCGTCCCGCTCTAGTTGGAATACGGCAAGTAAAACCTTCTCTTCATCCGCGCATTGCATCACACGGAAGATTCGTTCCATCTCCTTTAGCCAATTCTCGACATCCTCAGGGTCGGACGAACCCGTGAACCTCGGTGGGTTCATGTTACGGAAACTTCGGTGGAGATCTCCCGCTCCACGATTTGCTCCGCCTTGGGCCACTTGCTGTAGTGCCTGTGTGAGGCCTTGTACGGTGCGCTGCATCTCGCGCCATTGTGCTCTTTCCGCAGCCATGATCCTACAAAAGAGTTAAGTATGATAAAGATCAGATTTACTTGTAAGGTCGAAAGTCATTGTAGAACTTAACCCATGGCTCTATCTATCTCACCGAGTAAGGTATATCTATCCTTGAACTTGGGTTTTACTTATCCTTGGACTCAAGTTTTTACTTGGATTTCAATTTTTAACCGTTTATTTTTTCTAGTTCCCTAGGTTTGAAAATCTAGGCTCTGATACCATGAAGACTGTCACGCCCCGAGCGCGGAAGATTATCCGGAGGCGTGACGCGTCTATATGGATCGTGTTAATCATGTAAATATCAGAGTGCGCAAATAACTAAGCTTTAACTCGAAATTAATACAAATAGTACAAGCTGACAATTGTCACAACTAATCAAAGGATAAATACATATGTTCCCAGAGTCCAACGACTAGGCTTCAAATCTTAAGCAGTTCTAATCAAGTTGACTAATACAAATGACATAGATGAATTGATACAAATGACATAAGTGAACTAATACAATAACACAAAGGACATCACAATTAACATGACAATTGATAACTCCATTCTACACTCATCACTCAGACTCATCCCCTTCCGTGTTCTGGCCAATATCCAAACTACCTGAAAAGGTTAGAAAAATAACTAGATGAGCGAATCGCTCAGTAGGAATTACATCTCAAGATTTAACATGCTTTAAGTGGTTTACAAGTTCGATTAATGTCAGTAAAGTTATGCATATAGATGAGTAGATATCAAGGATTGTAAAAATCGACAAGAGCAGTGAAGGAATAACAAGTGAGAGTATACAGATTCCAACTCCAATACAGCAATAGCAAGAGATTCAAGCAAGTAATAACTGGAATTAACGAAAATCTTTCCAAGAGAGTAAGAACTCATGTCAAGCAAGTAATAGAAAGTAATATAAATTCAAGCATGTAAAACTGGAATTGGCTATTTATCAATTTCATTCAAGCAAAACTTTACCCTTCTGCGGGTCTCAAGTCAAATCAATCAAGTAATATCACGAGAATGAGTGGAATGTCTAAAGCCTAGCAAGCAAGTACTCCGGTGCAATGCCAAACACCGTGGTCAATAAACTCCCATGGACACAAGTACCTTCGGGTGCTCCTCCCAGGACCAGACCGGGCCCTATATGCACAACATTAATCATGTTTGTTGACATCCACTTTCATTTATAGCTAATAGGAAATTTCAAGGTTTGACCAGTATGATATATAAGGTGGAATTATGGAATGGAATCCAAGAGCGCATTGATGTGTAGGGATGAACTAGGAGTGGAAACCAATAACGTTTGATACACGGAAAAAAACTAGATAAGAGAGGTGCCTTATGGGCCACCTGACAATTTTAGAAACGACACCCTCACTGTGGGATGCCCTTCTTGGGAATTATACAGGGTTTAGAGGACCCTGTCAGGAGTTAAATATCACCTCTCAGGCTGCCATCTATCAGTGGAGATGGCAAAAGTGAAAGCCTAACGATCAGGTTAACGCAATGAGCCAGTTGTGTTGACTCAGCAGTTCATCGCGTCAACCCTGCAGTTCATCGCGTCAACCCTGCGAACAGGCTGGGTCGACCCTGTGAACATGCAGGGTCGACTCTGCAGTTCATCGCGTCAACGCGGTGAACAGGCAGGGTCGACCTTGTCAACAGGCAGGGTCGACTCTACCAACAGGCAGGGTCGACTCTACCGTTCACTGCGTCAACGCGGTGATCAGGCAGGGTCGACCCTGTCAACAGGCAGGGTTGACTCTGCCGTTCATCGCGTCAACGCGGTGAACTGGCAGGGTCGACTCTGCAGTTCAAATCTGCTCAAAATGGCTTAAGATATTAATCTTTGATTAAGCTAGGGTATTAACCTTTGATTTAAGTTTATTTAGGTAAAACAGATGACATGGATAGATAGAGAAAACTGTAAGGATTATAGATCTTTATTTATGCACTCGTTTCATGCTTTAGTTACTTAAATATCATATTTTTAACATGACGTATCATACACGTTTTCATTTTTAAAGGAACTAAATGGAGACAAGGTTTCTAGATAGGCTACCTAACAGATTAATTAGGTATGCTAATTAGTTAGTAGATCAACTAACATGCTAATTAGGTATGTTAACAGGTTAGTTAAACTAATAAGTTACGTAAAAAACACGATAAAACTTGCGTTAGACGGATATATCGTATGGATATGAAGTTAATACATGCCAACTACCCTAGATTGAAGCTAATACATGCTAATCAATACTAATCATCTTAGGTATAAGGCTACTACATGCTAATTATCTTAGGTACGAGGCTAATACATGCTAATCATCCTAGATTTAAGCTAACACATGCTAATTATTCTAGTTATGAGACTAATACTTGCTAATTATCTTGGGTATGAAGCTAATACACGCTAATCATCCTAGATTTAAGCCAACACATGCTAATTATTCTAGGTATGAGACTACTACTTACTAATACATGCTAGTTATTCTGGGTATAAGGCTAATACATGCTAATTATCTTAGGTATGAAGCTAATACATGCTAATCGTCCTAGATTTAAGCTAACACATACTAATTATTCTAGGTATGAGACTAATACTTGCTAATACTTGCTAATACATGCTAATTATTCTGGGTATAAAACTAATACATGCTAATTATCTTAGGTATAAAACTAATACATGCTAATCATCCTAGATTTAAGCTAACACATGCTTTATAAATACTAAATATCGCATGGAAATGAGCCTAAGACTAAATGCCTAGACTAATCATCCTAGATTAGCTACTAGTTTAGTTAAAAGTTGAGAACACCTACTTGTTGGAAGATCGTAGTAGCAGAACCCTTCTTTGTAATCCCTGCAGAGCTTTGCCCCAACCTTAGCTAGCCTAGAATGGGGGTAGCAAAGGGGTATATTTATAGGGTCTGTCGTGACCGAATGGGAGGCAAGATCTGAAATAATGGGGCTTTACAGCTTGTACAGGTTGGAAAGATAGAGATAATGTTTGGACAGCTAATCCATGACCCATATGTCTATAACATAAAATTATTTGGCAAAAAACTTAAATAGTAGATGTTAGGATTTGAATCTTGGTCATTGTGTTGGAAGACAAGTTACTTAACCAACTACACTAGGGAGCCACTTATTAAGTGAATAACATTTACATATAATAACTTCGTGTTCCCACTTCTTACATAAACTTCCTAAAGAGTTTGTCTAATAATTTTTTTATTTAAAAAATATTAATAATAATAATTTTTTTTAAATACGGAGTGCTACAGGGTTGGAGGGAGGGAGAGACGTGAGATTTTTATTCTAAATTTTTTTTGACATCTTGGCACATGTACTGTATATGAAAATTTCAAATAATATCGTCTATTACGTCCGAACCAAACGTTGCCCTTACGTAGTATTTGATTGGGTTCGAAGGGAGGGATCGTGAGATTTTAAAATAGTTTAGATCGTGACATCTTCCTAATCCTAACCAAATGACATATGAGCACTTGGACTTACGTGTCTAAGAGATTTTTTTTAATTAAGAGAGTGACATAAACATAAAATAGGAGATTAAAAAATCCCATGATCGAGCTTATGGGCAGATTCTAGTTCCCACCGTACATTTACCGTGTGTAAAATTTCACCAAAGCCAGCCTTTAAACTTGTATTTACCCCCCACCCCGAGCATTAACCAAAGACAAGAAGGTCGACGACGCCCCAATTCGCTCAGAGCCTCAGACCCCCGTTCACACGTCAAATGAGAGTTTTAGTTGAGCCAAGAATATCTGACACCTGCACCGCCTGTGTTCTAAAGAAGGTATTTTTTTGAAAAATCTCAACCTCTTCGACGGAAACAAACGTGGTCCTAGACAGTTAGACCAAAGTTTAATGGTTCGGTAATATGGACCGTATCGATTTTATATTGATATAATATAATATAATATTATATTATATTAAAAATAAAAAATATATAATAAATATTTATTATAATAAATATTAGCACGTTAGTAGAGTTGGTTAAAGCATTATCTGTTCAATTGTGAGATGTTTGATTCCAATCTCATCTTTGCCGTTTCAATTCTAATTTATTTCCCTTAAAATAGTGAACCTTAAAAAAACACTCCTAAATTTTGAACCCGAAACTTACGGTGTCGGTCGTATGAGTGGTACCGACAGAGACGTCTGGGCGACTACCGGATCCGGATTCCCGACTCACCGTTGTTTGACACCCACAGTTTCACAGACATGAAAAAGGTCGGAGGTTTTCCTACGGAGAAGCGTTTGTTTGTCGCACGCAAGGACAAAGGGAGCGTTGTGAATGGGTGGGTCCAATTTAAGTTGATTCTGTTCGGACTCGATTCTTTAAAATTAAAATTCAAGTTTTATCTGGATTTAAGTTATATCGGGTCGAGTCGGATCGGGTTAGATCTGACACTATTAAAAAATTATAAATTTTAATTAAAATTAATTTTGATTTAAAATTTTAAATAAAAAATAAAAATAATATATTTAATAATATAAAATTTATAAATATATTAAATTAATTAAAATTATAAAATTATAAAATTAATTTATTAAAAAATAAAGTTTTATTTAATTATTTTTTAAAATTTGAAGAGAGAAAAAAAAAGAACGAGTTAAACTAATCCGCAGGTCAAACTTAAATCTCGAGTTCAGTCCGTGTGTATAGTTGGATCTAATTTTTAGACCCTACTAAAAATTTACTAGATCTTATGACTCTACTCAAAATCAAACTAAACTTATAGACCTATCAAATCAACCAGAGTCGTTGACAACCCTAGAAAAGAGACGGGCCAAAACCCAAGTACGTTTCCAATACAAATCATCCCACCGCCGGCTTGATTCATCTTGATGACCTCTACGCCTTTGTCTTCATCCTCGATCGACTCTCCACGTTAAGGAGCTGCGAGCGGCCGGCCGGGGCAGCGGCACTGTGGTCGATCTGAAGTGCAGTATGGAGGCGGAAGGGAGTCAGAGAACGCAGCTGGGAGGATCCCTCCCGGTGCCCAACGTCCAGTCCCTCGCCGCCTCCTGCCACTCGCCCTCCTCCGTCCCCGATCGCTACATCCGGCATGACCTCGACGCCGACGCAGCCGGCGCCGTCGCCGTCGCCGACCAGCTTCCCGTAATCGACCTCGGCGTACTCCTCGGAGAGGACAGCCGTTCCGCCCTGGACGAGGCCGCCAAGCTTCGAGTCGCCTGCGAGGACTGGGGCTTCTTCCATGTCACCAGAGACTTCTCTTCTCTCTGCCACCTCCATTTCCAATGCATTTTATAGGATGGAAAAGGTCACCCATCGATGTTTCCTTCTTGGTTGCCAGCTCGTGAACCATGGGGTTGCAGAGGAGGTGATAGAATCGATGAAGGCGGCCGTGGAAGGGTTCTTCTCGCAGCCGCTGGAGGACAAGCTGGCGTCGTCGGCGCAGGCCCCAGACGGCATCGAGGGCTACGGCCAGGCCTTCGTTGTGTCGGAGGAGCAGAAGCTGGACTGGGGGGACATGCTCTTCCTCTACTCCCGGCCACCCCACCTGAGGAACACGAGCCTCTGGCCTACCCAACCCGCCAGCTTCAGGTATGACCCCACAGCAAACCCACATTAAACTGTTGGAAGATTAATCCCCGGCCGAGTGAGGGAACAAGCAACTAGCCTAAATCTTTGCAGGGCCGCGATGGAGAGGTACTCGTCGGCGGTGGAGAAGGTAGCACTGGCTCTGTTGGGGCAGATGGGTCGCGAACTGGGGCTCGAGGCGGGGAGGGTCGCCGGGCTGTTCGAGGACGGGGTGCAGAGCTTAAGGATGAACTACTACCCGCCGTGCCGGCACCACGCAGAGAAGGTGCTGGGGATCTCCCCGCACTCCGACGCGACGGGGCTGACGGTGCTGCTGCAGGTGAGCCCCGTGCAAGGGCTGGAGATCAGGAGGGGCGCCAGCTGGGTCCCCGTCGGCCCCCTCCCCGGCGGTTTCGTCGTCAACGTCGGCGACGTTCTGGAGGTACGGCTCTCTTCTCTTTCTCTCCAATGGAAAACGACCGCCATGGGTCCATGCCACCTTGGATGCGCCGATCCCCTGCTTCAGCGCCCCCCTCCCACCTCACGCAGTCATTGAATGGAATCGTTACATTTCAGACTTTTAGTCAGGATTTTCCAAAATCGTTCCAGGACGGCGTCTCGATCCGTGAGATGCAATCGAGACGTGTTATATATTATATTAATTTTTTTATATTAAATAATACTTGTACGTCGGTTAGTTGCGCGCCCTCGTGTTCAAACATGAGATTCTTAATTCGAATAATGTCTTTCGCGAGATTTGAACCGTAGACATTCGTTAAAGTGTATATCACTTAACCAAATGAGATATAAAAATATTTGAGTTATATTATATTAGAACATATATATATATATATATAATATATTTTTTTATCTCGTTACGTAATGGTATAGACCCGTATCATATCGTCTCATCGAATGACCGGAACGGACGGTACGGACGAGTCGTCAAATCGTACTTTTACCCACCTCCCCCTCACCCTACCGTCAAAAAAGTAGAGCGTTTTTTTGGGCTTCCATAAATATATTTTTTATTTTTAAAATTAACTTTCTTATTTTTATATCATTTTTAATAATCTTACCACATCTCAATACTTATAAATATACCCCTACTGCCAACAATTGTTAGCATTCCTCTAAAATCTCCTATTTATATTTAAAAAAAAAACTAAAATACCTCTAAACTCTACGTAACTTTTTCCTCTCTCTCTCTCTCTCTCTCTCTCTCTCTCTCTCTCTCTCTCTCTCTCTCTCTCTCTCTCTCTCTCTCTCTCTCTCTCTCTCTCTCTCTCTCTCTCTCTCTCTCTCTCTCTCTCTCTCTCTCTCTCTCTAGCATAATGTATTAATTCAAATAACTCTTTTTATAGGGATATTTTTATCCAAAAGTTCAATTTTATGGATGGGAACGAGACATTCCTTACATCTTGAGCAGGGTTTGCCGACCCGGTCGACCCGATCTCGGCGCAGGTCGGGTTCGGGTCGACTGGGTCGCACAGTGACCCGGTTCGCTCTATATGGCTCTCGGCGCGCGATTTTTTAATTTTTTAAAGAAAATTTTATTTAAAGATTAAATGTGATATATATTTAAAAATATTAGAATGTAGAGTTTTTTTATGATAATAGATCCATACTAATTATATAAAAACAACATATTACACCGCTTAATTAAACATCATATTATATATAATACATAAAAAATTTATTTAAATTACTTAATATGTTAAAGTAAACAGTGACATAATAATGACATTCATTCATGAAGTATAAAATTTAAAAACTCACTCATCCTCCTCATCTGTGATGTCCAAATCCTAAAACTCACTAATCCTCGTCATCAGTGAAGTCCGAATCCCAAAACTCATCATCAGATACATGAGACTGATCACCCGTATAATCTAACTCTATCCTAGTGGGTGGAGGTACATGTGGGTGGGACTGAAAATATGAAACCATCTGCACAAATGACGGGTCGTGTGCTGTGGTGGAGGGTACATGAAAATCTGTAAAAAAAGTCCTCACTATATCTATAGCTTCAATTCTATCATGTGCGACTGGTGCTGGTGCTGCTCGAACTCTGGACGTGGAGGAAGATCCTGCTCCGCCCTGTGCTCGTGGTGGGGGTACCCGGGATGTAGAAGAAGATGCCATGGGTGTGCTACGAGAACCGTATCTATCCTGTAACTGTGTCCGAAAGGAATGTCGGACATCTCCCGGAACTCGATCGCATGCACAAACATCGCGTCCCTCTCCCGCAAGGTGCTCCGCAAATCTGTGTATGTCGGTGACGCGATGTTCGCAGTATCTACAGTGCACATGTCCATCACCCTCAACAGAGTATCCATGCTCCCACGCAGGGTGACGCCGTCCGTCCATGATGACCTGCAAATGATGTAAAAGTTTACATTAGTAATTTTAATGATAAGTACAGAACTCAAGATATGAAGAAATTTGCAATTAATTATTAGTTAGTTATAAATATAACTAAATGATACATACTCATTAAGAGTATGGACCCAAATTGGGCCAGTGCCCATCTCCAAACAATCTGACATTAAAAGTGTTACGCAGATAGGACCTGAATAGTTCTCCCAGTACATGCGTACGTAGTATTCATAGTGCTGCGAACCTTGTGTGTACACGACCTCTACTGGCGCAGCAGCGGCATAAGGATATGGATACGATGGGAAAAATGAACTACTGCTATCTGAGTCGCCATGATACATCGGCTGCTGCGGCCATGACCGTCCATACGATCTTCCAGATCTCTGGGAGTCATGTGTGCTCATCCTCTCAAAATCAGACAACATGCCTTGATAGTTGGTACTGTCTGCAACCGAACTTCCATAGTAGGGATCCCAATGATCAGCTGCCCGCCTCGTCCCTGTCGGTGGAGCACCGTGGTCCTCATCTTGCGTGGCACGTGTGAAGTGCTGCTCCTCTATCCATGCGCCATGTTGACGGCCCTCGCGACCTCTACTATGACCACTGCTCTACTCTCTTCCACCAGCACTAGTATCCTCACGACGACTCCGTTGGCCACCTTAAGAACCGCCACCTCCATGGGATGAAGACCCTGTCGGTGTACTATCATCATCGGAGTCATGACTCCCACTGATGCGGGGTTCAACAGAGGGCTCGGGAGTGTCGTCATCTGCATTGGGATCTAATGTCTCCATGTCTGCAATATCTATCGGATTTAATGGTGGTCCATTGTCCTTCTTGCTGCTGAATAATGAGGTCCATGATGATTTTTTCTTCTGTGGAGCAGGGGGCGGCTTACCTGCTGCATGTTGTGTCCCTCTAGATGCCTGAGAAACAGAAGCTTTGTTAGATAATTTTTCAACTTACTTTCTACTGTGTAAGTTTGTTCGTATACCTGAGACGACTGACTGGGTGCCTTAGATGTTGAGCGTCGTGGCACAGCAGACTGAGATGGTTGTTTCGATGCTACCGAAGACTACACAATTGAAAGAATAATATATTCAATTACCAATGAAATACAACATATAAATGTAGAAATGACAATATAATTTCACTTCTCTAAATGAGGATATTGAATGCCGCGGTGCAGCAACTCGGGACCACTGTTCTCCCGCAATGTTGTCATTTGTCGGACCGACCTGCAATATATTCCTCACATCAGCATACATCAATATATGACTACACTATCTAATGAAATTTGCGATTTGATTTTCATGTATTAATTCACCGTAGGTGACTCTTGACGCTCAATTGATGGAGGTTGCATCAATCGCTCCCATGATGTATCATCGTACGCATACGATGTGTCTCCACCCCCAATGACGAGGTCTTCATCTAAATTAACTTCATCATCACGTCCCGTTGCTAACTCGTCACCACCCAACTGCACATGGATGTTATCTCCCTCTCCCACTGCCTCTTGTATAGCTGATGCGAGAAAAGTATTAGGCCGTGGTGTCTCGCCTGGTTCTTCAGCCTCCTTGTCCAGTTCTGCCTCACCACGCTCGGTTGTGGCTCTTGCAACCCATGCTACCATAGGATCATCATCGTCTCGCAAGTACACAGCATCCGTTGGGTCATATTCTCCCTCTCCTCTCCTTGTATCCATCTGCACATGCCGAACATTTAGCCTCATGTTGTAATGAACATACACCATTTTGTCTAGCTTGCGGTGTGTTAGCCTATTCCTCAGCTTAGTATGTAAGAAGGAGAACGTCGACCAATTCCGCTCACACTCACTCGACGATGATGTTTGCGATAGAACTCTCATTGCGATCTTCCTTAATACATGTGCACTTGTACCGTAATTTAGCCACCACTCAGCTGTGATTAAGGCAGATCACGTACAATATAATAGTTAGATGTAAAAATTACATGTTGAGCGATAGAATGTACATTGTGAAGACACATTACCTGGATCGAGTCTGTCACTACAGATCTAATTTAAACATCCCTAATTAAATTATAAACATCTCTAATTAAGTATATTAAATTATATATTTAATTATACATTTAAATTATAAACATCTCTAATTAAATTACATTATAGATCTAATTTAACTTTAAAATTATTTACAAAATATTCAACACTAAATTTATATTTACATTAAAAACATCTCTAATTAAATTACATTATACATCTACATTTAGTTTAAAATTATTTGTAAAATATTTATCACTAATTATATATTTAAATTATAAACATCTCTAATTAAATTATATTATACATCTAAATTAACTTTAAAATTATTTATAAAATATTTATCACTAATCATATATTTAAATTATAAACATCTCTAATTAAATTACATAATACATCTAAATTAACTTTAAAACTATTTATAAATTATTCAACACTAAATTTATATTTACATTAAAAACATCTCTACTTAAATTACATTATACATCTAAATTACATTTAAAATTATTTGTAAAATCTTTATCAATAAATTTATATTTAAATTCAAAACATCTCTACTTAATTTAAATTATAAATATTAACTTTAATTTTTTGTAAAATATTTATCACTACAGATATATTTAAATGAAAAATATTTTTAATTTTTTTAAAATAAAATATTATATTATTTTACGTCTACAACTAATAATGAAAATAATATCATTAATTCTACAACATGCAAGACTAAATTTTAAATTGAATACATCTCAATTAAATCTAATATTTAAACATGAATTAAATAATACATCAAAAATAAATTTATTTCTACAACATGAATTAAATAATATTTATATTATTTCTACGACATGAATTAAACAATACATCAAAAAAATTATTTCTACAACATGAACTAAATAAAAATTATATTATTTCTACAACAATACATCAAAAATAATATTAAATAATCTAACAAATTTTATTCTTATATTTTTAAAATTAAGAAAAAAATATAAAAATATAAAAATTAATTTATTTTTTGTTCCCCCCCCAAATCGCCCCTGGCCCAGCCCCACCACCGCCCCTGGCCCAGCCCCACCACCCCAACCCCCGGTGGCAGACGCCCCCCCCCCAATCCGCCCCTGGCCCAGCCGCACCACCGCCGTCCCCTACCGCCCCTACCCCACCCCCACCACCCCAACCCCCGGTGGCAGACGCCCCCCCCCCCCACCGCCACCCCTGGTCGCCCCTGCCCCACCCCCCTCCCCCACCCCCACCACCCCAACACCCGGTGGCAGACGCCCCCCCGGTGGCCGGCGGTGGTGGCAGACGGCCCCCCTCCCCCACCCCCACCTTCGGCCATATCCGGCGGTGGACGCCCCCCTCGCCCACCCCCACCTTCGGCCAGATCCGATTGGCAGACGCCCCCCTCCCCCACCCCCACCCACCCCCACCTCCGGCTAGATCCGGCGGTGGACGCCCCCCCTTCCCCACCCCCACAGGGGCAGACCATTTTAAAAAAAAAAATTCACCTACCTCCGATCTCCGCCCTGAGCCGCCCAAAGCCGCCGTCCGTCGCTCTGATCGTCGTCCGCCGTCGCTGCACCGCAGCTCGCCGGTGGGAGGGATGGAGGAAGAGTCTCCCCCTTCGGCCCGTTAAATGGGCGAACCGCCCCGACCCGCTCGTACCGAGCCAGTTCCCGCCTCGCACCGGAGCGGTACGTGGCGGGACGCACGGGACCATGCGGTCCAGTGTGTCCCGTCCACGACCCCCAGCCCGCCTGACCCGGTGCCCGCCTGGGTCGGGTCGGGTCGTGCGGGGCGGGTCGGGGCGGGACGGTAAACCATGATCTTGAGAGTAGGTTCCCTGGAGGGATATTTTTTGGCACTCTATTGATCTAAGAAGGTTATTAAAACCAATATAAAAATAAGATGGATAATTCTGCCAAAAAACTTATAAGGAGGGTGTGTTTGTAAAAAATCTTTTTTCTCCACATTGTACGGAGTTTTCTAAGAAGCATTTCTTTTATATTACACCACCGTCACATTTTAAGGAATTGCCACCTACAATTTATAATATGCATATGTAAGCCATTCATGACAATGAACCATATATATATATATATATGTATATATATATATCTCTACCATGGCGTTTGTTTAACTTATATTTTAGGCAGGTTAAGAACTTAAGATATGAAAGTGTCTATAATCTATCCTTGCTTAATCTTCTCACATAATTAAAATAAGGATTTTCATATATATCCCTAGAATCTTATATATCCTTTCAAAACTTTCTGGTTTACAATTTCAATAGAATTATCCGTTAATTCCAACAGTACAGCTAGAACCTGATCGAGAGACGTAACTAAAATAATAGTCTTTAATATATATATGTGTAATAATATTATAAAGAATAGAAATGGAATATGTAAGATGTTAAGAGTGTATATGTACTCTGCCGTGTCCGCTGGATTTCCTCCGCTCTGTACGTGCTTCCTTCTCTGTAGATATTGAGCAACGGGAGGTACAAGAGCATTGAGCACAGGGCCGTCACAAACGCAGAGAAGGAGCGCCTCTCTATTGCGGCTTTCCACAGCCCCAACGTCGATTGCTTCGTCGCCCCCCTCCCGGAGTTGGTAGAAGAAAGCGGGCAGCATTACAAGTCACTGAGTGCCAAGGACTACGTACGACTGGTTGTCTCCACTAAGCTCGATGGGAAGCGCCTCCTGGATTCCATGATGGTAAGAGAAGAGAAGGATCTACCGAAAAAATCTTACCACATTTTCTTCTTGATCTCCTTTCTCTCCATTCTTTTCGAAATTATTCTTGATGAATAGGTTTTTTTTTTTTTGAAAAAAAAAAAGAAGAGAAAAGGGCATTATCATCTCGATCCCGCCCTTTTTTTTATCATGAGAAAAGCCACAACGCAAAAGCTCCGAAGGATCAGTTATCACACAAAGTCCGCACTTTATCACAGTAAAAATTATTCATCTAAATTGTTTGAATAAGAGATGACCTCAAATAGATAATGATTTAATTGCTGGGAATGTTACTTTTTGTTTTGGAATATGTTCACATTTGAGATACGATTTCAACCGTCAGACGTTTAAAAACTTAAGGCCCATTCTTCCGTATATGAATTGTATATGTGGTGTTGTCGTCTACAAAGTCCAATGGGCTCACTAGTGACTCAACATCTTCCAGGTGACTTAGAGAAGCGGGAGCTTGGTGTTCACGAAGAGGACTTGAAACTTTTGGCTTTCTTTACTATGGGTTCCTTATTTGCTTTTCTAGATATGATGTAATAGGATTTTTATTGAAGAATCATGTAACAAACAGGTCTTGATGATGTTCTGCATGGTCTTACTTCCTACTGTTTAACTCGGAACTAAGTGCACTGCGAATATTTGTTTACTTTTATTTTGACAGTTAATATTCATGGCATATGATATTCGCATGCATATTGGAAATTTCTGACCATATATGTACTAAGATTTATGATTTTTTGGTCTGATATTTTATATACAAATCTGAATAAGTGTTAGAATATTCCCCTAAATAACGGGGTATTTCCAACTAGTTGCAACAATTCCACCAAATTAGACAATTGATCTGGATCATGAGACCCCACCGTGCAGAATAAATTCTCTAGCTGCCACCGCCATCATTTGTGAGGAACACTAAAATATATAGACCTTCACAAATCTGTGAATTAAATCTAAAGTACTGCTGAACCTTTGACCGTTTCATAAGATGGCAAACGTTAGTTGAAAGACGGGATCCACACTCATACAAATGGGTTAAATTTTTTAAAAAAAAGAATTTTTTACATATAAATTATCAAAAAAATTACTTATATACTCTTAAAAATCTCTGAATTACATTTAAAGTTTGACGGACCGTTTGTACCGGTCATACCCATCTTTTACGGATACATTACAATTCGGTGTCATTATGTACCGAGGTGAAAAAAACATTTATATATAAAATATATGTAAAATCATAAAAAAACCCCTAACTCAGTTGGTTTTGTGGTACGTGCCTTCTTTATAAGATGTCTTTTAAGTTAGAATCTCATATTCTCTTTAGAATTTTGAGTTTTTTTAATTAAGAATGTTAAAAATAAATAAAAAATTCATGCACCAATTCATTTATATTTTTTTAATATAAAATAAAATATATAATATTCAAAACATACGAGAACGTACGTCACTCACCGATCACCACTCATAGATTAGCGGAAGTGAAATGACTAACCTATCCCTAATTAATACACAGTAGCACACCTAGGAGGCGAGGCCAGATGGCCATGTTGCAAAGGAAGCAGATGGGAGAGAGGGAGAATAGGAGGGGGGCGTAGCGGAGGTCACCAAAGGGGTGGAGGGCGGAGAAGGAGATGGCGGGGAGACCGTGGACGAGAACGGCGACGTGGGGCTGCTTCAGCTACGGCGTGGTCCGGCACTACTGAAGGAGGGCGACGACGTCGAAGTGTATAGGAGGGCAAGTGGGTGGGGAGTAGGTGAGCGGTCGGTGGTGACGTTGCTACCAGTGGGTCGTGCGCGCAGGGCAACGTAGAAGGTGGCTCTATCCGGGCAATGCTTCGACGGTTGGGGTGAGAGGCCTCGGCAGCGACAGTGCGATAGTCAAACAACGGCCTGAAGGCTATTGTGGTCGGCATTGAGTGGGGAGGGGGGGCGCCTCAAATAGCGGCCTGACGGCTACTGTGGTTGGCAGTGTGGGGGGAGGGGGCAGTGATGACCGTGGGCTACAGGTGGGGTTGTGCTCACCAGTGGGATGGGGCAAGAGGAAAGAAGGTGGGTGTATTCCATGAGGGGAGGGAAAAAAGAAAGAGGAGGTGGGGGTGGACAACTCGGAGGCACCGAGGGGACCAAAGCCTTATGGCCACCAGTGGTCCCCGACACTCCATGTTCCCCAGTGACGATAGCAGGGTCAGTGGGCAAATCCCATTGTGCGGGGAGAGACAGAGAGAGAGAGAGAGAGAGAGAGAGAGAGAGAGAAGGGGGGGGGAGGGTGAAAGAGTAAAACGAAGATTTCACAAGGGGTAGTTACCGCCGTCAACCAGAGAACCGACGTATTCTAACCTCAAGAGGTATAGGAAGTAGGAACGCGGGTTAAGAGATTTGAGGGGGCATAATGATAATCACCATAAAGGCGAGAGTATAAAAGTAATTCTAAAAATTTCCGAGGTACATAGATAAGTTTTCCAAAATTATAATAAAAATTACAAAAATATCATTCTTACAAATCGAGTTTAAATATATATGGTCGTTTTTGTCGGAAGATTACAAAATGTAGTCACCATAACCCGTGATTACCATCCATCTACTTAACTCTATGATCATAGTCATCTTCAATTATAATTACAGAATGACAAAAATGCCCATTATTTCTCCACCCCTTCCATTTTAAACCATTCCCTCTCTCTTTCCTCGGAGGTGGCCACACCCACAACAGGCACGCCCAATTCCGACGGGCTCCTCTCTCTCACTCCCTCTCTCCCGCTCGCGCGGGCACGCGCACGCGCGGAT
This sequence comes from Amorphophallus konjac, assembly GCA_022559845.1. Taxonomy (NCBI): domain Eukaryota; kingdom Viridiplantae; phylum Streptophyta; class Magnoliopsida; order Alismatales; family Araceae; genus Amorphophallus; species Amorphophallus konjac. The sequence continues at coordinate 27,038 of JAHNEJ010001403.1, read as the reverse complement.
GGTGATCTCCTCAGCCGCACCCGGACGGGGCACGCCAGTTCCGGAAGGGGATCTCCCTCAGTTGCACCCACACGAGGCCTGCCTGGTTCAATTCTAATGGTCCCCTGTTGCTGCGGCTCCTCTCTCTCTCTCTCTCTCTCTCAGAGGCGATCTCCTTCCTCAGCTGAACTTCGTTAAGGGGTGCCGCCGACCCCGCTGGGCTACCGTCCACTTGGAAGCCCGGCATCAACTGCTGCACCTAGGACGGCATCTCCCACCTGGCCGCCTGCCGCGTCACCGGACCTCAGCATCATCTACAGCAAGTCCGACGGCCATGCATCCTTCCTTTCCGGCACGATCTCCACTGCCTTGCTACTGACCGCAAGCTCGTTGGCCTCTGCCTCGTCGCGCTCAAGCACCTCACTGGGACCTTCCCGGCTGCCCTCCTCCTCCTTCCCGACATCAAGTTCGTCCCCGACCACGGCAGCCTCGCCGACAGGCTCGACGCGCTCAGCCTCCCCGGAAACCGATATTCTCCCGGCCAATCCCGGAGCCACTGACGCAGCTGACCCAGCTAATGCAACTTGATTTGGCGAGGAACCGCCTCGCTGGCGGCATCTACCCGGCCATCGGGCAGCCCAGATACCAGACAGCGCTCACCCTAGACCACAACGAGCCGTGGGGCGTCGCAGGACGGTGTCGCGCTCTGCAACGGGAGTACCATCGGCTACGCTCATGGCAAATGCCACTAGTCAGACATTGCGAGGGGCAACCTGTAGGACATGCTAGGGCAGGCGTCAGTGGCCATGGCCCATGGAGATCAAGGCTGTGTAGGTTGGCAGGGCGTGCCACCCAGATGCAGCGGCGGCAGCTCGGTGCGGCGGCTGACGCGTTCCTGAGGCCGCACGCCGAGGGTTGAGACTCCGATGGCTCTGGGATGCTGTTACAGGTGACGAAGCTGCTGTAACAACAACTACTACTCTGGAGTAATGCTTGGGATCTAGATCCATTTGATAAGAAGGAAAGAGACGAAAAAGAAAACAATCACACCGTATATAAGAACACACGAACTTATTTGATCTGGGGACTACTTCCTATAACATCCACCGACCACGACCACGTACAACCGTAAACTTAACTAGATGTGAAGGCACACAACTACGAAGTTTCACTCTCAGTTAAGAAGGGAAGGAGTAAATTTCCTTTATAAGAGTTCTCTACGTCCCTCTCTGATAACAACGAAATAAATCCGATTAAGATGAGTTATTCGTGGCCGGGTGAATTGTTCTAGTTTGATTCATGTTAACTTAATCGGGGTACGATAGAGATTGAGATGGATTTTCTTATTTTCATCGAACGGATGAAATGACTTAACCAGAGTCGGATAGGAAATAAGAGGTGGACACATCACTAGGGATAGACCACCCTCCCCTATTCTAATCAATTATCAAAGTGGGCCGATCTCTCTCTCTCTCAACAAAAAGATAGAGAGGCTTTGTATTTGTATTTATATGTAAAAATCTAAAAAATATGCATATAAAAAGAGCAGAATGAAGGGGGGAGGCGGTCAGAACCTGTCGGGATGATTCACGAATGACGTCACCACGTGAAATCCCAATGATAGAATCATCTGCATAACAATGTCAAAAGAGCCAATATTAGGAAGAAAGAAAGAACACCGCATGTTTCACAAAGGATAACAAAGTCAGAAGGCCAAAAGAGGTGGCTTTCCACATGACAACAAACATAAAGGCTCCAGATGGGATACTACGAAGACATAACTTTCTTGGAGCCGCCAACGAAATGAAGGGCCCAGACGCATGGGAAAATTTGACACCGTTTGACACCTCGTCGTCAGTAAATGTATAATAATAATACTGCTAGCAACATGTAAGTAGTCAAGATTGACAATTTATGGCAAATTAAATGTTACTAGACAGATCGAATCAAGAATGACATCTTTGAGATGGATTTCCTTACCAGGAACTATAAATACAAGATAACAGAAATCACCTCGACAAAACATTTCAATTAGAAAGTATGCTACAAAATATGAAAAAAAAGGTATTACATTTTCTACAAGATATTGATGAACTGTTATTTCTGCTTGGATCCTACCACACATGCTCCCCAAAGAGATGATAGGACAAAGATGAAGTCTTCTCTTTAAAAACCTTTTCCATCTCTTCACACATTGCTGCTTTGTGCTTCATAGCACAATTGTAAAGATCTTCATCTTCAGTAGCTCTCATCGAGAGTCGAACGAAGTCATGTACTAGAGAACTGTAACGTTGTGAAAGGATGCCCCTCGGATCTTCTCCAGTTGTGCTGGCATGATAAAGCATTGAGAGGTTACCAGCACACCTCGTCCACCTCTTCAAGATATACCTGTCGGGAATTGACCTCATCTTTTTGGTGATGCAAGTCAGAACATGTCCACAGAGGATCCCAATATTCTCAAATTTACAACAGCTGCAACTAAGAAGTTCTTCATCAAAGTTGATTCTCACTATATGGTCATGATGCTGTCCATCTTCAACAGTCAGAATCTGCACTGGCCCATCATATTGTCTATCTTTGACAATACATTCCAGCCCAGCAACATACTCTGCCATAAACATATCAAACACAGCTGATGTGTAAACACGTGCAGCATGTTGTATAATGCTTACAGGTGGAGCATATGGCGAGCTTTTAGTCATCTTGGAGTTTGCTTCAAGCTCTTTATTACGTTTATCTTCCAAGAATTTATCGAAGTTCTGAAGAAAAGTTTCGATATCTCTTGCAGAAGTAAGATGCCTTTTCAGCTCTTTATTCATTCTTTCCCTGTGCTGTGCACTTTTCAGATCTGCACAAAAGGCAGTCCTTCCATATACTGGTGCCCACTTCTCTCTCTCTTTGAATTTCTGTTGCAACCAAGTATTTTCAACTAAACCATATTTTTCAAGCATGGACTTCCACCCTTCCAAAAAATCATCCTCTACCTCATAATCGTGGATGCATCTGCCAAAATCATCATCGAAGTCTTTGGAACCAGTAAATACTTTAGCAAGTTTCTTTGAAGCAATTTGATACAAATGCCATACACACAACCGATGAGGAATACCTGGAAACTCTGATCCAGCTGCATTTATTATTGCATTGTTTTCATCAGTGAGGAGGGTATTTGGCATTGTTCCACCAACAGCTTCTAAAAAAGTTTTGAAAACCCATTGAAAAGAATATGAAGACTCATCATACAATAATGCGGCCCCAAATACTATTATCTGTTTATGGTGATTAACACCAACAAACAGTGCTAATGGTCTCCCATAATCATTTGTCTTATAAGTAGTATCAAAACACAAAGTATCTCCAAAACGCACATAGTCTGTCCTCATTCTTCCATCCATCCAGAAAGCATTTGTTATCTTCTCATCAACATCAAGCTGGAAAGAATAGAAAAAGGATGTGTTTTGAGCTTGTTTACTTTTAAAGTATTCAAATAAGCCATCAACATCAAACTTCTGCATTATATTCATTTTCTTCATTGGCAAGCAATTCTGAGCATCAGCAGGAAGGGATCCCACATTTTCCAGACCACCTGTTTGTGCATCAATGTCCTGAGATGTTGCATCAGGAGCAACAGGTCCATCACTATCATCAGCTGATTTTCTTTTCCTCTTTATCTTTTTAGCCACTGCAGCTTGAGCTCCTGGAAGTCTTTGCATTATTACCACATGTGCGCCATGTGGGTTAGCAAGTATAGGATTAGGAGCAACCTTGTTTCCAAGTGGGTGACCCTGCATTTGAGGATTGATTGGAACAAATACTGCAACTGGATGATTGTAAGGAACCTGGTTTGGAAGTGGGCGAATATTAGGAACCTGGTTCGGAAGTGGGCGAATATGAGGAATCTGAGTTGGAAGTGGACGAATATTAGCAACCGGGATTGGAACTGGACGAATATTAGGAACCTGATTTGGAACTGGATGGATGTTAGCGACTTGGATTGGAACTGGGCGGATGTTAGGAACCTGGTTTGCAAGTGGATGATTATAAAGAACCAAGTTTGCAAGTGAATAATTAACTGGGACCTGGCATGCTAGCGGATGATTATGAGTTGTGTTGAGCTCAATAATACGATATTTGCCGTCACTTGCTAGTTTGATTTTCATGTATGCTAGACAACCACACCTTGTTTCCTCACGGTGATATTTCGCAAGTGAATGCCGCCTTTTCTGCCCATCTCCACGACGTCCTTGTTTACTACATACAAATCTTCTAGCCAATGTCACACCTGTTCTTCGACTTAAGGTCCTGTTATCCCAACGTACAGTAAATCCATTCCGTTTTCCATACTCACTATAGCAATCATAAGCAGCTTGCTCGGTCTCAAAAGCCATCCCAACGACTGGATCTGTTGTCACCTGGTTTTTCTCTTTATTATCTGATGCACTTGTAGAGGCCACTGATCCGCCAACAGTTTGCTGAGCTGCAAATGAACCATCAGCAGAGCTCTCCTTTGTGGTATCTAGTTGGCCTTGTCTATCATTGTCTCTATCATCCAAGATATTTGTGCTGGCCACCGAGCCATCAGCAACCTTTTCAGCCAACAAAGTGGCCGCAGCCACAGAGCCATTGATAGACCTCTCTTTTGTGGAATCTAGTTGACCTTGTGCATCGTTCCCAACATGACAATCCTCATGCAATTGCTCCCCACTCTCCATTGAACGTCAGTATGTCTAGCAACGGTGGGGAAAAGATAACAATAAGGTTAATATAAGGAAGACAAAAAAAAACAAGAGATAGTACATAAACTTACAGAAACCTTGTCTAATTTAAGAATGAAGTAACACCATAGTCTTTAGTCAAGGTTCAATCTAAGCCAAGCCAGTGAAAGAATACAACGGTCAAATGGCCCATAAATACAGAATGAATTTGTTCGTCCTGCGTTACACCCAAATGTGACACAAACGAAAGACAATAGTTGTATAGCATTGAAAGAGCAAATGAAACATCTTTCCTTGTTAATTCAGAAGAAACGGGACGAGAGAGAGTGATAGAGAAGTGAGATATCACATAATCTTATAATATAGACTTCCTACATTCTGATCGTTTCGAAACAATACCATGTCGTTCAATCCACCATACCCTAACTACGTAACAGCATGGTGCAGTCCGATTTCGATGATTGCCTAGCTGTAACCAAATTCCCATGTAATAGGTTGGACTTGTAGAGGAAAACAATCAGAAAAAAGACCAAAGAAAATGAGGAAACCCAATCAAAACGAAAAAAAAGGTAGCATCCATAATCCATCTCCGTCATCACAATCCCTCCTTTCGTTCCATTAGGTGAACCCTTAGAAGCGGTATCCGCCGGTACCCGACCACGATCGTGAACAGGAATGGCCAATGCCCTCTTCCATGAGCAGATTGGCGCTGGAATGGCGATCCCCCCCACCGTCCGAGAACAGAAGCCCTTCACGTGCATCAGAAGAGGAGGGAGGGAGGGAGGGAGGTGAGGGGAAAGGAGAAGAAGAGACAAGACGACGTACCGACGCAGGTGCGGGGGGTCCTACAGCTCACCAAGGGGAAGCGACGGCGGCATGGCGGACGGCGGCGATAAGCAGCAGGTGGCGGATCTTCCCACCCCCCTCCCTTTCCTCCCTCAGTGAAAATTAGGGTTCGATTTTGGGTTTGCTGGAAACCCGGAAAGCGTCGAGTTGGAGCGGAGGGATTGATAAATTATGGCTAAACCCATGTGGCTTGTGAAATTACCATGAAGACTAATATCAAAGATATTGATATATTAATCCTCTGATGTAAAAAATAGATAAACTTTTACATGGAAATTATTCTTAGAAATAAATTTATAAAAAAATTATTTTTAAAAATATGTTAGTAGATATATCACTCAGTTAATTTAAATAATATACAAATATTATTTTAATATATTTTTTACAATTTTTTGATAAAAAGAAGTGATATACCTGTAAGTATATATGCAATTTTTGAATAATTTAAATTTATATGATAATATGTCTGCTAATATATTTTCATGGATGATTTTTTATAAATTCTAGTTTAATAATAATTTTCATGTGAAAAATCTAAAAATAAATTTATATTTAAAATGATATAATCATATAATTAAGAATATATTTTCTATAAAACTATTTTAAAATTGTGTATCTTATTTTTAATATTATTTTCAGTAACTTTTTTATGTCAATGTAGTGGGAAAAAACAATCTTATAGTTAACCTTGCCTAAGATGCACCGACTATTCTATTTCTATCTAAAAAAAATTGGATGAAAAAATTCGTATAAACAGGCTATTTTGGTCAGTGTATTAAGTCAGAGAGAGAGAGAGAGAGAGAGAGAGAGAGAGAGATTAGGAGTATTAGTCTTTGTAATTAAATTAACTAAGAATTAAGATTAAATAAAAGATTTTAGCATAACGTTAATACTTAATAGCCGATGATGCTGAGATATTTTTATAAATGTTACAGTGCAACAAGATTATTAAAAAGAATATAAAAATTGGATAGAAACTTTTACAGACAAACATATAAGGAGGGCATTATAAAAAAATCCCTTCAAAAATCTTAAATTGATAAATAATCCTAGAAGGTTGCATCTAAATGGCAACAAATCAATGTCATAAAATCGTATAAAAAGTTCTATAAAACTTTAGAAACGGTTTAAAAGTGAGAGATTTTGTCGAACTCTACTTCGTGCTCCTATTTTTGCTCCATAAGTTAAAGATTGAACATTCTGTCTTTTTAAGATGTGAGATGAATGATGTAGGATATTTTCTTGAAATGGGATCGATGTCAGATACGAAATCATGTTTGACTTACAATAAAACCGGCGTTAAAACCATCTTGATGAGATAAATATGATGTAAGTCATAACTTTTGAGCATTGTACTTGATGGCTTGAGCAAGGACATGTAACATGTTCATTTTCCTATCTCACTTTGTGATCCCTATGCTCTATCATTTTATACATTGATTACGTACTTTTTCGTTCTATTTGATTTTGAATAAATGAAATTTTTAGTTTTGAACCTTTAGAAAAAAGGTGTTTTTTCATATTAGTCCCTACAAATATGATGAATTACTTTTTAGTCTTTAAAATCTCTCTATTGTTTAAAAAGCTCTGATAAATGTTACCGTTAAACTAAATAGTCCCTATCTTTTTTTACCGTCGACGATATTAAACGTAAGTTTAGTTAACTTTACCATAGTTGCTGAAAAGACAAACTCACCCTCGCTTAATCAAGGGTAACGGCCGTAGTAACCCTCCAACTGAGTCCTTAGGGCACACCACAGAACCAGACCCTCCTCTTTCCCTTCCCCCCCGTACACAGTCACCGTTGCCGTTGATTTCACTCTCTGGGTCGTCGCGACAGCAACGACCACCGGCCACCGCCAGGGTCGATTAGGCACCATCGCCATTGCCCAAACCTGCACGTAACAATCGCGGCGCTTCACGGCACCCCATCTGCCGCCGCAGACGTACGACCGCCCTCGTTCAGACGCCGCATCACCGGAGTCACCACCCCACGTCCAGGTCTGGGCCACACACCTCTGGCTCCACTCCGGTACGCGTCAGGCGCTGCTGCCACCTCACACTCCACCGACCATGTCCTCTCAACCAATTGGGGTTTTGCATATCAAAGAAAGCCGTGATTTAATTACCTAGTCTGACTTAACAGTAGAGACAAAGGGCAAGACTACATTGCGAAATATAAGCACATTAAGGTAGATTTTGACGTAGCATCCTAGCCTGATGATCAGAGCCCTCATACACACACAGATGAATAACTTAGTAAAAATACGTATACTAGTATGATATGCAAATATAAATGTTTACTCATGCATTTTATATGTTTACAGAGTCGAAATATTAAAGACATCAATTTTTGTTTTCTTTCTATATGGTTTAGGGATAAGATTGTTGTTATGTCATTTTTTGCTATAATGTTGTTAGATTATTTAATGCTCTAAAAAGTTTTGTTATTAATTGTAGATGTCTGAATTCACGGGTGCAGTTTCTTTATGGTTCTGTCAAAAATTTTTGCTTTAATATTTTTCAGTCACTCAATTCATATTAGTTAAGAATATTATTATTGTACTCAGATTATTGTGTATGCGTGCTGATTTTGTAATGTGGATAACTGTTCTAAAGAGTTTATTTCTGTCTTCAGATTGTTAGATTGTGAAAATGGGGGAACGAGAGCCATCATTAAAGTTGACATATAAGTTTGGTGGTTATTGGAAAACTCTTAAGTCTGGGAGGAGGGCATATGCACTAGGTCAGAGCAAGACAGCCGTGTCATATCCTGATTACTACAGTAGATGCATATTAATTGAGGATATGGGACATATATCTAAGTGGGCAAGTACACATTGTTTAGAATTTCATTATGAATTGCCTAATAGCAGACCTGTTCAGTATGAGGAAATAGTTTCAGATGCTCAACTATATGAGGTGATGAAAGTCCATTTGCCCGTAGGAAAGATGACCATATATGTTAGCACATTGGACAGTCGGCCATTAGACTTACAGCCAACCAATATTCCACAGAAAGGTATGGCCAGCCAGTCTACTCAGGCCCATTCCCAGACATTTGTTGACATTGATGAGATGGATGATGATGCTGAGGTTGGTCAACATCCTGAGTTTGTTCATGATGCTGCAGTTGTTCATCGTGATGCGGTTATTCATGATGTCCCTACCCCTGCCCCTGCCCCTGTAGTTGATGAGGATTATCATATTTTAAAGAAGAGGATATGTTCTGAAGCTGAGGACAGTGACTCGGAATTTGTTGCATATGAAGATGAGTACAGCGAATCTGACGAGAGTGTGGCTGATTCTGATGAGGTACACACTGAGGACAGCTATCATTCAAGGCCATGTCCCTCAGATGAATCAGATATTGATGGAGGAGTTTCAGATGATGATGGAGATTTGTTGGAGGTTGATGAAGAGACCCCAGATATATCAGTTGGTTCTCTATTTGTAAATAGTCAGGAGTACATGATTGCTCTACGTCAGCATGCTATAAAAAATCAATTTGAGTTCAAGCAAGTGAAAAATGACAGCATGAGAATTACTGTTGTATGTGCAAATGTTAATTGTAAATGGAGAGTGCATGCCTCAAGGCTTCAAGATGGAGTTACTTTTGCAGTCAAAATAATGCAGGAAAAGCACACATGTTCAGCCACATCTAGGTGTGATAGCAGGATGGCATCCAAATCTTAGATTTCAGCCAGGGTATTGGAAGCAGTGAAGGAGAATCCTGACATACCTCCAAGAAAGTTGCAAGCTGATTTATTGAAGTCTTACAATATTTCAATCCCTTATCACCGCATTTGGCGTGCACGAGAGTCGGCAAAGGAGAAGGTGTTTGGGAAGGTTAAGGAAACGTACAAGCATTTGCCACAGCTACTGAATGAATTAAAGCAGAGCGACCCTTCCTCAGTTGTACAGTACAAGATTGGATTGGATGGTTGTTTCCAGATGGTGTTCATTGCCTTAGGGGCATGTATTAGTGGTTTCAAAGATGGCTGCCGTCCAATGCTGGGCATAGATGGATGCCACTTGAAAGGGTATTACACTGGGATCTTGGTGGCTGCAGTTGCTCTTGATGGGAATCATGGTTTGTTCCCAGTTGCCTATGGTGTTGTTGAGGGGGAGAGTATAGACTCATGGACATGGTTTTTGCACAATTTGAAGGACGCTATTGGAAATCCGACAGAGATTACATTCATTTCTGATATGGAAAAGGGCATTGAGGTAACTGTCCCAGATATCTTTCCAGGTGCCGAGCATAGGTAATTAAGTTTCTCCTTTTACAATTTTTGATCCACTGCTAGTTTTATTTTCCATAATGTAAGAATTGAGTGACTATTTGTTTTAATGACATTGACTATAGGTTTTATATTACTGATGAGATTGTAATTTCAAATTGCTTGTAGGTTTTGTATGCGACACCTTTATAAGAATTTTAAGAAGAAATGGCCAAGCCAAGGTTTCAAGAATGCTGCATGGGCAGCAGCAAAATCTTACACTGTTCAAGAATATAAAGCAGCTATATTTGAGATGAAGAAACTAGATCCACAGGCTGCTTCCTATTTAGAAAGTTTGTGTTGTGCCTGGTCAAGATGTCATTTTAATGACAAGGGTAAGCTAAACTACATCACTAACAATGTAGCAGAGTCATTCAATTCATTTGTTGGTGATACGAGAGGCCTACCACTTGTAGACATGTTAGATGGAATTAAGCAGAAAATTATGGTGAAAATGGATCACAGGAGGAGACATGCACGTATGATCAAAGAAAAGTTTATGCCACGGGCTGTTGCCTATTTAAATGCAATTGTTAGGAAGTTGGGAAAATATGCAGTAAGATATTCCACTGATTTTATGGCTGAGATGGAAGGTCCGTATGAGAGGTGTGTTGTTAAATTGGACGAGATGTATTGTTCTTGTCGTCAATGGCAAGTCAGTGGGCTGCCTTGCCAACATGTTGCTGCTGCTGTTGATGCACGTAGGTGTAGACACGCCATTCCTGACGTCTCCCGAGAAAGTCTCTTATTACTATACAACGTCCCGCAATGGCTTACGCATTTTGAATCGCTCGAGTGCTTCCTTTTCTTGAGTCTTCTTCCGCCCTTTTCGGCATCCGGAATCGTCTCGTCACGGCATTCGGACGGCATCAACACTAGTCAGACGCATCAGGAGGTTCCGGAACCAAGAAGGGTGTCTGCCGGGCGGCCGCCAATGCTTGAACTGAGGACCCGGGTGGGTCTTAATGGGGGCGTCCAGGCCCCTGGACGCCCCCATTCTTTTAATTTTATTTTTCAAAACCCAAAACACAAATAAAAATAATATATTAATGGAGGCGTCCAGGCCCCTGGACGCCTCCATAAAAACAAATATAAAAATATATATATATATATATATATATGCCAGTTGGCATAAAAAGACAAAACAAAATAAAAATTATACATTAATGGAGGCGTCCAGGCCCCTGGACGCCTCCATAAAAACAAAGCATAAAAAATATATAATGCCAGCTTTGGCATAAAAAGACAAAATAAATAAAAATAATATATTAATGGAGGCGTCCAGGCCCCTGGACGCCTCCATCAACTCCCTCACGGGCGCCGCCCACCGAACGACGGTTTGTCGTGTGTGAAAAAAGCCAAATTATGGAGACGTCCAGCCCGCTGGACGCGCCCATTTCAAAATCACGAGGCGCCGCTCACAAAACCACGCGTTGTGTCAAACCGCGTGCGGCCGTCGGTGGTGTTCGGTGGACCTGTTAGGGGCGTCCGGGGCCCTGGACGCCTCCACAAAAATATTCCGAAAAAATTAATAAAAATAGAATAAAATATTAGTTCGGCCCTGATGGAGGTGTCCAGGGTCCTGGACGCCTCCACCCTCCGGAGCCCTATAAATAGAGGCCCACCCCCTCAGTTCTAGAGGAGCTTCGAAGAGATCCGATAGGCTGCCGGAGCCCAGAGGCTACCGGAGTCATTTTCTAACCCGTGGGGTCTTTTGTAGGTGGAGGTTCTGCCGGCTTCTCGGTGCCCACGCTCGCGAGAGGAAGGTCGTCTTCATCCACCGCGCTACCACGCCATCCCTACGCAGCCGGAGCTCCGCCGGATTTCACCATCGGCACATCCAATAAGCCAATCCTTTCCTTTTCTTCTTAGTTCTTTTGCATTCATCATCTCGCATCATCTATCCCCCTTCATAAGGGCGCCTCTTCTTATATACTTCTTGCATCCATCATCTCATTTTCCTCCTACTCGAGTCCGAGAGGGGTTTAAAAGACAACACCAACCAGGTGTGTGTCTTGCCATCATTTCGTTATTTTTATCGCAAGGATTTGAATACTACACCTTCATCTTTCTAATCCACTCGTTACTTGTTTGTCGTTGTTTTGCAAGGGTACCCAAGGAAAGCCCTCTCCGTCGGCCGGCCGAAGGGGGAGGAAGAAGCAACCCGCCATCTCCCGCTCTTGAGGTAGGCGCGATCACTTTCTTTATTTTGGGGTCTTTCGGCCCCTGGCGATCACATCTTGTTCTCGAGGCCGCGGCGAGTCACTTCCCCAATGGCCGTTTAAATTCCCGTTCTTATACTCTCTTTATATTCTGTTGTATTCTGCTCATATTCTCGAGGCCGCGGCGAGTCACTTCCCCAATGGCCGTTTAAATTCCCGTTCTTATATGTTATATTCTTATCTATTCATATTCTCGAGGCCGCGGCGAGTCACTTCCCCAATGGCCGTTTAAATTCCCGTTCTTATATATTATATTCTTATCTATTCATGTTCTCGAGGCCGCGGCGAGTCACTTCCCCAATGGCCGTTTAAATTCCCGCTCTTTATATTCTCCTTATATTCTGTTATATTCTTATCTGCTCATATTCTCGAGGCCGCGGCGAGTCACTTCCCCAATGGCCGTTTCAATTCTTGTTATTTAATTTCTGCACCATTCCCGTCCCCCCGAGGTCGCGGCGAGTCACTTCCCGCTATGGCCGTTTAACCCCCATATCTTGCTATATTACATTTGTCCCGCTCGCCCCACCGGAGCAATCTCCCGTGGTGGCCCCTTCTCTTTTCTCTTATTTCTGTGTTGCAGCAAACAAAAAGAAGGAGCCCGCGCGCTCCGCGTCCTCTTCGCACCCCGAACCGCGTGACGTCGCTCACAGATTGGCGATCACGGTGGGACCTCTACTGCTTCCTTTTGGCTACCCTTGCAAGTTCGGCACCATCCGTGCCTCTCCACCTTGGCGCCCGCGCGCGCCCCCGTTGTGCTCACGGCAGCACTGTCAGTTTTGATTGGTTGTTTGTTTATTACATGTCTGTTATTTCTGTTGTTTTCCCACTCCATATCTCTGTCAGCATTTCATTGCATGCATCCATCCCTCTTTTCTATCCTTTTTTCATTTTTTTGAGGATCACCCTTTCCCGGTGAAGGAAGGACTCTCCGTTTGAGAATTCCTCTCAACGGACTAGAATCTCCTCCACTGGGACCTCCGTAAGTCCCCGACATCGAAGAATCTCCTCTTCGTTCACTGGGCTGGTTGTACCATTGAAGTTCCCCGAAGTTAGTCATTTCATTCGTGGTGAGACGAGAGACCCTAGCTGACACGGCGGTGAAACAAAAATAAACTAGGGTCCCCATTTTGTGTGAACTTCGGATCTCGCTAAAAACACAAAAAAAATCATCAAAATCAAAACACAAAAAAAAGACGTAAAGGCATCAACTTGTTCGATAATCTCTGCTACCTGCTTGCTAGTGTATGTTTTTGCGTTCTGGGAAAACTGTGAGCATGGCTCACGAGTCTTTTGAGGAGAACCACCCTAGTCGTGGTTTGTCAGCCGACCCGCGAGTCTATGCTATGGACTCGGGTCCTTCTCATGAACACTCGCATGAGGTGCAGGTTATTGCCGGGGACACATCCCCACCGCAGGATATCTCTTCCTTACTGGGCGTCCTCGCCAACACGGAGCTTACCTCTGAACAGCTCCGGGCCTTCCAGGCCATTCTAAAAGGGAAATCTGTTTCCCCCACGCCCCAGGAATCAACTCCGGTCATCGCACCTCTCCAAGAGTCCGTGCAGGCCATTCCATCTCCTCATTGGCGCAAGCCATCCAGTCTCCCTCGCTTCAAGGACAAGCGAGCCAACAACCACCCTCATTCCAGTTCCCGTCACAATCTCAAACTCCCGTTGTTCCCCACACACCGCTTCAGCCAGGGCCAACTGTCGGCGGTCCGACAGCTCCCTCTCATTCCGGGTTCCCCCCTCAAGTCTCCGGGAGACAGTTTCTCCCCCAGTGGCAAGTGCCACCTTCACCTCCAGAGGAGCTCGCCCAATCGCTCCTCAATAGGTTCAATCGCATGGACGAGCAGTTTCAAAATCTGAGAAGGATGGTGGACGTGAAAGCCACCCCGGAGGTTGCTTTGCCAATCCTTCCCGTCATTCATCTTCCTCCCTCCGAAATGCCCACGTACCGCAGATACAATGGTACCGGCAACCCCTTCATTCACCTCAAGGATTTCATGTATGAATCCTCCTATTGGCAAAACGATCAGAGGTCCCTGGCATACCTCTTTCGGAGATCATTGGATGGTCCCGCGCTTGAGTGGTTCTATTCCTTGGAGCCCCGCGAGGCCGAGAATTTTGAAATAGTCCAGAGAAGGTTCTTGCAGAAATATAGGGATAGGGTCGGTCCCTCACTCTCCATTACCGACCTAGTGGCCGAAAAGATGAAGCCCGACGAGGATTTTGTCCGCTATGCTGATAGATGGAGGTCTCTGGCGGAAAGAATAAGGGATACCCTCTCTGAGCCCGAACAAGTGAAGATGATTGTGTCTAATGCAACCCCACAGTTCAGACACGTCCTGGCCATGAATAAACTTACTACAATGGAGGAACTCTATGAAAGGGCCCGATACATCCAAACCCAGTTAAAAGACTCCCCCATTATGAACATGTTTGAGTCGTCGAAGCCCAAAGTGGTCAGAAAGACAGGCGCTGGTGTCCCGGGCGGAGCCACAGAAGGGGTCGTGACAAATGAGCAAGTGGGTGCGGTCAACAATGCCAACTATGCGGTCAACCCAAGGCCTCCACAAATGCCCCGACTTCCCCTCCAACCAGGTCCTTTCCCTCTTCGTCCTCCACCCCAAAATAATCCACCCCAGGATAATATGCCTCCATTACGTCAACCCCAGCAACAACAACCACAACCTCAGCAACAACAACCACCGCTTCAGTACAACCAAGTTCCACCCCCGGGGAACTATGGTCCCCAACAGCAACAAAGGAGGCCGCTCGGTCCCAAGAGAGCCTACTATCCACCATTGCCAGAAACCTTAGCAGACATTTTTAATGCCCTCATGGCATCAAACCAACTCGCCCTACCCAGAGAAAGGCCCGTGTGGCCCCCAAATGTTGATACCTCCAAATACTGCGTCTACCACAGGCAGCCAGGACACACAGTAGATTACTGCTTCCATTTCAAAGATTACATCCACGATATGAATGATGAACATCAAATAGATTGGGATGAAATGAGACGATACGTCGCCGCTCTTAAGGCTAGGAGACCTCCTCATAGGCCACAGCAGCAGTTACAACAGCAGCAGCAGCAGCAACCACAACAACAACAACAGCCTCAGCAGGCCCCACAACAACAGCCCGACATGGGCATAATCCAGAATCCATTACCGGAGCACCAACAGCCCAATCATCAGGTTAACCCCATCTCCTCCTTCCCGGAAGTCGGGAGAGAGCAGGTGTGGCACCAGGAAAGTACCTCTATTCTTTCTTCCTCCAACCCCATCGTCATGCAACCCCCTCGCCTTGCCCGGGTAGCACCTCTCTCTCATCAACCCGCGTCAGTATCGCCTTCACCATTTCCACTACCATTACGCCCTCTCATCCGTACCCCGATCTCCTATCAACCGACACTCTCCACTACGCCTTCACACCCTCTCATCTTCTCTCACTCCCCCACTTTACCATCCACCTCTACCACATTTACCCCTACGCCTTCTAAACCCCTTATCATCCGTCAACCATACATAACCCCGTCTTTCTCCACCGTATCACCACTAATGCCTTCAAAACCACTCATTACTCATCGCCCACCTCAAAATCATTGCCCACTTCAAGCCCTACCCACTTCTACTTCGTCTCCACCTCCACCTTCCAGACCCCTTATCCTTCATAATCCGCGCGATATCCCCTCTACCTTCACCATGCCTCCACCTAACAAACCCCTCATCAGAATCCCTGCTCCCGTCATCACCCCTGCTTCATCGACCATTCCTCCACCACTACCCCTCAAACCTCTGTTAAAACCCACTGCTACCCCCACAGAGGTACAAAAGCCGCAGGCAATGGTGCTCCGGAGTGGAAGGATTTTCCACAGGGTTTTCCCCCACAACAGTCAGAATCTTGAGCAATCTCAGCCAGAGAAGGATGATGGAGAACAACCAGAAAGAGCTATCCCTGGAACACAGTATGATCTATTAAAACATTTGGACAAGACGCCTGCTCGGATCTCCATCCTGGAGCTTCTTCAAAGATCCACATCCCACCAGGCAGCCTTAATGGAGTACCTTCAAAGAGTCATGGTTAATGAAGACCTCCCCGTGGAGAAGATTTCGACCGTCCTGACCCCAACAGACACACAACCGGCCATCATGTTCCACAACTACGAGCTCGCTCCCAAGGAAGCTCGGAAATATGCATTGTGCATTTCAATAAAAATCAATGGGGTATCCATAAACCCGTGTCTTGTGGACACGGGTGCGTCCATAAATGTGATCTCCATGAGCACTCTTCAGTTGTGTGGGATCGACGAGGAACAAATAAGACCTTCCTCGATCACGGTCACGGCCTATGACAATAGCAAAAGGCCGCCGCAGGGGATGATTATTCTGAAGGCAGAACTAGGCCCCATGTCAATTCCCACGGAATTCCATGTCCTCGACATGGACCCCACATTCAAGGCTATACTGGGTCGCCCTTACATCGAAGCCATGGACGCTGTGCCTTCCACCAACCATCAGTGCATGAAGTTTCCTTACAATGGGAGAATTATTAAAGTGGTCAGTACACCTGTCCTTCACACAGTGGATGCTATCAACACCTCTCTGCCCTCTGTTTGGCCGTCTCATCGGCCCATATTGTCACTACTGGATGTACGTGATTCATCTCACGTTCCACTAGCACCAAAGGAGCCGGTCAGGACAACCGCAACATCATGTCTCCCTTTTCACTCCAAAGGTTGGGAGATTATGAGGAACATCGGCTATCAACAGGGTAAAGGTCTGGGCGCACAATTACAGGGTATGCTCAAACCGCCAAAGGAAATTAGGCCGAACCGTAGGTTTGGCCTAGGCTTCAAAGGACCGTTCAGGGCGGATTGGAAGCCCCTCACATGGACTCTATCAAACCACTTCAACAGAGGGCCCGTTGTTCAGATGGGAGATTACCCACGAGAAGCATATGGGGGATCACATGCTGTATATTTGGCTGAAAAATGTCCGAGGATCACCAAAAGAGGCAAGATCAAAGATCCGGAATGCGAGTGGAACAAATGGTTCGACATACGGGACATTTCCGTTGCACTGGAAAGGATGTTCTCGTCTCCGCAACTTGAAGGACCGCCATTGATCTCCGGAATACCAGAGAATATTACCACTCTTGCCAAGGTTCCAAACTATCCTCGTCCTCGCCAGAAGGACTCTGTCATCGACGGATCTTCATCCGTCCTCAACATTGCCGTCGACGGCTCATTAGCCGCCATCTTCTCCATCCACTCGTCTCAGCCTTTGCTGATATCTTCTTCCTGGGCCAGACAATTGTCTGATGATCTTCCCAGATCCCCTTCTCTGTTTACATACCTACGCGGGCTTTTCAACCCGCGCCAGGTCTTCAACCATGATCTGCTCTATGAGCCTCACAATCCTCTAGCCATAACCACTTTTCTCTCTCCTCCAATCTCTTTTCACTGCTTTGTCATTAAAAATGAAAACGAAAAAAAAACGTCAATTTTCAAACTCCCCAACAACACATCTTCGTTGAGGAAACCTCCTACATCTCCCACGGGTGCGTACCGCCTTGCGGACCACCCGTCCAAGGTCCGATGAGCGACCTTTTCTACCCCTCCTCTGAGGGGTCTTCTCCTGTACATTCTACACCATCCTCTTCGTCTTCCTCTTCTTCTGTAAATATTGTCAGTCAATCTAGGAATGATAGGCCAAGGGTAGTACCTAGGAAGAAATCCAAGGGTAGGCAGATCCCTCGTCGATTCCTTCTGGATTTAGCCGCCAGGTGTCAAGCCCTCCTTGCCATCCCCCAGTTGCTAGAAAATCCCATCCGGCTACCAGAAATAGAATGTGAGGGCGACTGTGCATTTGATGAAGGGTATGGAGTCTACGAGATCACGAATGAAGAATGCCCCACTGAAGATGAGGGTGAAGAATATGAGGATGCGGCGGGCGCATACGCAAGTGGAATGAGGAGATTCGACGAGCCGTCAACCGCCGTAGAAGAATCCACCAAAGAAGTCAACTTGGGAACTGAGGAAGACCCTAGGATCATCCTCATAAGTGACAACCTACCACCCTCTGAAGAAGAGGCATTAATTGAGGTTCTCAAGGAATATAAGGACACGTTCGCATGGAGCTACGAGGATATGCCGGGTCTGGATTCAACCTTGGTCGAACACCGTTTAACCCTAAAACCAGGGTCCGTCTCGGTAAAACAAAGGTTAAGGCGTTTCCACCCTCAAATGGCTTTGAAAATGAAAGAAGAGGTCGATAAGCTCCACAAAGCCAGGTTCATTAGAGTCGTTCTTTATCCTCAATGGGTGGCGAACATTGTCCCGGTCATGAAGAAAGATGGGAAAGTCAGGATTTGTATCGACTTCCGGGACCTTAACCGCGCGTGTCCAAAAGATGATTTTCCCTTACCTCACATTGATGTGTTGATTGATAACACGGCAGGCTACGAAACCCTCTCATTCATGGATGGATTTTCAGGATACAATCAAATTCGTTTGGCAGAAGAGGATCAGGAAAAGACGTCATTCACTACCCCTTGGGGAACATATTGTTACGTGGTCATGCCGTTCGGATTAAAGAATGCTGGAGCTACTTACCAAAGAGCGATGATGGCCATATTTCATGACATGATGCACATATATCTGGAAGTGTATGTGGATGACTTATTGGTAAAATCAAGGACCAGGATGGAACATCCAGAAGTTTTGGCTAAGGTCTTGCAGAGGTCAAGGGAGTTCCAACTGAAAATGAACCCGAAGAAGTGTGTGTTTGGTGTGTCGTCAGGTAAATTGCTGGGGTTCATTGTGAGCAAAAGAGGGATCGAGATAGATCCCGACAAAGCTAAGGCTATCAGGGATATGCCGCCTCCCAAGAATTTGAGGGAAGTCCGAGGTTTAATCGGGAGGTTGCAGTTTATTCGTCGGTTTGTGTCTCAACATTCACAAAGGTGTAGACCTCTCTACGAGTTGACCAAGCCAGGAGTAGAATTCCACTGGAATTCTAAATGTCAGAAAGCTTTTGAAGGGTTGAAGGAATATCTGGCTAGTCCACCCGTTCTCATTCCACCCAAACCAGAAAAACCTCTGATCCTTTACGTCTCAGTCTTGGATGACTCCGTGGGAGCCGTCCTCGCACAAGCTGATGAAGAAGGCAAGGAACGGGCAACCTATTACTTGTCCAAACTTCTCAATCCCTGTGAGCAGAAGTACACCGTCATGGAGAAAACCTGTGCTGCCCTCGTTTGGGTAGTGCAGAAATTGAAGCACTACTTCTTGGCTCATGAGGTCCACTTGATTGCTCGAATGAATCCTATCAAATTCCTTCTGGAGAAAGCCGTCCTTACGGATAGGCTAGCACGCTGGCAAAGTTTTCTCTCTCAGTTCGACATCACCTACATCCAGCAAAAGGCGATTAAAGGCTATGTCATAGCCGAGCATCTCGCTCACCATCCTCTTCCCAAGTTCGATCCCGTCCAATCAGAGTTTCCAGATGAGGAACTAATGTCCGTCAACCAATCAGATGAGCCAACGTGGACGCTATATTTTGATGGAGCTCTGAATTCTCAAGGGAGAGGAATCGGCGTCGCCCTCCTGTCGCCTGAAGGCCTCACATTCCCATTGGCATACCAACTCAAATTTCCAGTCACCAACAATATAGCCGAATATGAAGCTCTTCTAGCTGGCCTAGAACTCGCTCATTCTTTTCGTATCACTGAGTTGCGAGTCGTAGGTGATAGTCAACTCATCCTTCGCCAGGTGCTCACTAAATATCGCACTCGCGATCCCAAACTCAAGCCATACCAAGAACTCACTGCTGCCTTTGCCAAACTGTTCGCCAAACTGATCTTTGTTCATGTCCCTCGTCATCAGAATATTCTCGCCGATGCCCTCGCCTCGTTGGCATCATCCATAAGGTTCCCTCTAGGAAGATGGTTTAAGTCCATTTCCATCTACAAACTTCACGCCCCTGCAATCGATGATGCTTCCTACGTAAATATCAAAGACAGGATAGCAAGAAAGATCCTGCAGGAAGATATCCTTGAGAAGAGGGAGATCATGTTGGCAGAGGTTGAAGAAGAACTGGCTGATGAAGAGAAACCATGGTTCTATGAAATTGTCAAATACTGCCAAGATCAGTCTTATCCTGAAGGGGCCACCACAGAGGACAAGAAAGCCATAAGAAGGGTGGCTCAGAAATATACTTTGGTTGGAGGTCTACTCTATAGGAGGAGCCTTACTGGTATTCTGTTAAGATGTCTTGGTGACGATGAGGTTTGGAAATGTGTAGAGGAGACGCACTCGGGCGTGTGCGGTGGCCACGTGAATAGTCAGATGCTCGCCAAGAAGATCATTCGCCAAGGCTTTTATTGGCCCACTATGGAAGAAGATTGTGCTGTCTATGTCCGTAGGTGTGTCAAGTGTCAACTTCACGCCGATAAAATCCATTCACCATCTTCCTCACTTCATCCAATATCTTCCCCGTGGCCTTTCTCCATGTGGGCATTCGACATCATTGGTCCCCTAGGTGATCCCAATTCCCTCACCAAGCAGAAATCTTTCATCCTTACTGCGACGGAATACTTCACCAAATGGGCCGAAGCTGAAGCTTACGCGGAAATCAAGGCGTCAACAGTCTGCAAATTCGTCATAAAGAACATCCTCGCCAGATTCGGCGTCCCAAGCACGATCGTCACCGACAATGGGCCACAGTTCATTTCTCAGGACCTACAGGACCTCTGCAAAAGGTACGCAATTGCATTGCATCATTCATCGCCTTATTACCCACAAGGTAACGGCCAAGCGGAGGCCACCAATAAAACATTGCTCAAAATCATCAAAAAAACCTGCGAGTCTAGTAAGTTTTCAGACTGGCCAGAAAAGCTTATCGAAGCTCTATGGGCCTATCGCACTTCAATCCGTACCCCCACCGGGCAGACTCCATTTGCCCTTACTTATGGTATGGAAGCGGTAGTCCCGTACGAGACTCTGATCCCTTCTCTCAGGGTACAATTGGACGAGGAATTTCCCCTCGACGATCGTCGTAATTCACTCCTCGCCCAGTTGGAACTCTTGGATGAGAAACGGCTGGCCGCTGCCGAACACGCGCGTGTGTATCAAAATAGACTCGCTCGCTTTTACCAAAAGAAAGTCGTTGAGAGAAAATTCAAAGTCGGTGAGATGGTCGTAAAAAGAATTTTTGTCAAACCTGGAGGTCCGCGTTCTAAGCTCCAACCCAATTGGGAAGGACCATTTGTAATTCAAGCCGTGTACCCTGGCAACGCCTACAAGCTAGTCAACGCCGAAGGGACCGAGTTATCCCACCCTTGGAATGGGCTTTATCTTAAGAAATACTACCCTTAGCACAAACAAAAAAATGATGAAAAGATAAAAACATCAAAAACAAAGAAATACCGAAAACCACTAAAAATATGGAAAATTCAAAATGCCGATGCCTGGCAGTCACCATGTAGTTAAGTTCCTGCATCTAACCTTCATGTTAGGATAGGGCCCATTAAGGCTTGGTAGTCACCGGGTCTTGGTTTGCCAGAACCGTGGAGATCCCTGTCCGGCCACGTCGGCCTATGCTCGCTCGAAGGAAGCTAACATGTGCTCACTTATGTATTTTATTCAAAAAAAAGTCGGTAGCATCACCTACGGTGGAGCGTCACCCAGAAGATCTCCGGAAGCTGTAATCTTTATTCTTTTCTCTTCGACCAAATGAGACAGTCGGCGCCCTTAAAACGCTGAGCATGAGAAACCAAAACTCAAACCCCAAAGGCAAGAGTAGGATCCATTTCCTCGAGCATCGATCAGAGCACGAGAAGAGGGCAGTGTCCCCGCAGGCATACAAAAAGGGAGCCCACAAACGTCAAACGACTATATCTCCCTCACAAAAAGAAATACAAAATCAAAATCAAGAGAAAAGCCTGGTCGTGACCGTGCCTGTTGCGATAAACGGAACCCCTCAAAGCAAAAGTCTGAATCCACAAAAGGGGCCGTGGAATGTAAATGCTCGAGATTTGGTCCGAAGTTGTCCGAAAGGAAAGAGTTAATGGGCCCTTATTCGCTCGCCGGGTTAACGGTTTTGCTGATCCTCTCAGGAGGTTTATCCCCCACGCTCTTCCTTCTTCCTCTAAAGATGAAGGTTCGATGGAGTTTCTGAAAGGTGAAAACTCCCAGGGTCTGCGACCTTATTTTAATATACACATTTGGTTGCCTACTTTGAAAAGCAAAAGCTATCGCTGCGAAGGAGTCTCCGTGTTTCTGGCTGGTCAAGACCCCTGTTTACCACCTTGATGTCTTCTTGTTTAACCTCGGGCTTAGGCCAATGCAAGCGCGTCACCTATGGGTGCGACGGCGTCTGATTCCGGGTCAGCGTCGCGCGGTTGGTCGTTAGGGTTCCAGGGTGGTCCATCATATACCATCTAGAGTTGTGAGGAAACAGACCCGGGTCGGGCAAATCATTTACCTCAAACACCTTTTGGGTGAATCCCTGTGGTCGGAAGCGACTGGGAGCCTAAGCATGGCATGACGGTATTGTCATCAGGGTAAGTCTTAGCCGGCGGGATCATCATTCGAGGGGTCTAGAGGCCCAAATCAACCTAGATGTGCACTTAGGATACCTGGGAGGTTAGTAAGAAACCCCTGTCTCACGTAGGTTAGGTGCCATTTGGGTGCTTGCCAGGCGTTAGCAACAAAAAAATTGAAATGATAAAAGCAACAAAAAAATAGACAAGAGAAAATGTACATATTTGCAAACAAAAAAATCTTTTTATGATAAAACAAAAAAATGCCAAATATAAAAAAGAAAACAAATCAATTTTGCATGATTGCATTTGCGTGCAGCATCTCACTTTTAATACCGCTTGCATTCGTGTGCTTGCCT
Source organism: Amorphophallus konjac (assembly GCA_022559845.1). Taxonomy (NCBI): domain Eukaryota; kingdom Viridiplantae; phylum Streptophyta; class Magnoliopsida; order Alismatales; family Araceae; genus Amorphophallus; species Amorphophallus konjac. The sequence goes on along the minus strand of JAHNEJ010001403.1, from coordinate 4,090 downwards.
GTCGCATTTATCATCACCGCATCTTTCCCTTGCCTTCGTTAAATAAAGGCTTGGCCCCTTGACCAGTCATCAAGGACAGTCACAGTGACCATTTGCTTATTGAGCAAGGGGCCAAGTCAGAACAGAAATTCTGATTTGTTTGTTTCAGTGATGTGTGCAGGGATCAGGCAACAGAAGCAAAGGTGAAAACCAAACAAACCAAACCTTGTATTTTATTCCAAAAACCAAAAAAATTACATCAAGTTCCGCCCTCTCTCTCCGCATTACTCGTCCCACTACTCTCCGGGCAAAACGCTCTCAAAGGTGCTACCCAACTACGAAAAGCGGTACTCCTACCGCTCTGTACTCCTCTTCCTATTCCCACATCCCGGCGTTGATCTACGGAAGCAGCAGAGAAGCTACCAACACGAAAGCCACGCTCTCGTGCTCTTCGGTAGCGCTCCTCACCATCTCTCAGCCACTGTTCAGCAAGACCAAGGCTGATTCGGAGTTCGAATAGTTGGGCCTCCATGGCCCTTCGTTCCTCCCTTTCAGTCAATCTGTTGGCTCTTTCTCTCTCTGCGTCTCTTTCTTTCTCTGCACGTTCTCTCTCGCGGTCTTCCCTCTCCAACTGGAGAGTGATCCTCAGTTCCACAGCATCCCTAGAGGAGTCGTCATCAGGATGACGCCGCAGTTCCCTCTCCAGTTCTGCTATCCTAGCCTCCTTCTGCGCAGCTTGGCCAAGCGCTTCTTCCGTCTCCTTTTCCTGCCGAGTGTACCATCTCAGATACACGATAAGGCATAAACAAGGAGAACTCAACACTGAGACTCTTACCTGTATAGAGAGCATCCCTTCTGCCTCCGCAGCACGCTGCGTGGCATGAGCAAGTTGCTCATGAAGCAAGTCAAGTTCTGAGGTGGAATCCACAAGCTGGAAGAGGCACCACCTACTCCCATCGCTGGGGAAGCCGCGCCAATCTGGGCATGCTACGACCGCGTGAATTAGCAGCCAACATCTGGAATCTGGGTTTTAATTAGGAACGTACTGTACACCTACCAAGGCGCTCGTAGCTCCGCGGGCATTACCCAACTGTTGTTCCATCTCTGCCAAGCGAGTTCGTAAATTCGCTATCATGGCATCCCGGACATCCTGCAGCCTTACGAGTCAGCATTTTTCACCAGAAACCAAGAAAAGGAGAAAGAAGAAAAGAGAAAAAGGGGAAACCTACCTCCACAAGTCCCCGGGGTTGGAACCGCTCTGCGTACTTTGTCCTATATAGACGCAAGTAGTCCTCGCTATCCCGCGCCTGTGATTCTACAATCGTGCCACCCCGTTGCCAGTCCTCATACTGTTCGGGGAATCGCACGCACCAGTCAATGCAGGTCGCCGGTCCCCGCGTCTTTCTCCCGACACGAGGTGGCACAGCTGAATCCACCCATTCTTGAACCAGTCCTAAAGTCCTCATAACCATTCAGGCAGTGCATCTACAGTTCCCGTCCGAACCGGGCACGACTTGCTAGAACCCACGGCTGGTCGGCATCGACCATGTCTGAGTAGGGTCTCCAGTTTACCATCGCTGCAGGGAACTCCTGTAGCTCCCGCCTTAGCACCATCAGTTGGTAGGTTAGGGGTGCCGCACTCATGATGGGTTCCCACCGCCTGGCTAGCGGCACCATCGCGGGTCGCCAATGCCGAGCTCTCCCCATAGGGAGGTAATAATAGCTCCACAGCTGCTCGGCGCAGGTCATCAGAACCTTGCAAAAACACAAAAAAATACAAAACAAGCAAAACCAAAAAATACCTGGATGAATGGTGTGAAACCACTCACAGTCATCTCACGATCCGTTTCTTGGAATAGGCCTGCAAACAAGTGTGCCAGCATGGCGGCTCCCCAGGCATAATACCCTACTCTTTCAAGGTCTGACAGCAGCTCCAGGAAGCGACATTGGATACCGTCCCCTTTCGAGCTCAGTACCAATCTCCCCAAAAGGAAGAGGAGAAATCTCCTCAAATCTATGTTGCATCTTTCCCAGTCGCCGAAATCTGTGCAGTACACGGCACGGCATCCTATTTCCATCCTTTCCATGAACTCTTCTGAGGATTCATCGTCCCGCCGATGAGTGTCGGTGAGCCCTAATGCATCCATGAGGGACGCCCTAGCTACCGACCTATTTTTTCGACCATCTAGGTCCAAACCCAGTAACTTCTGGGCACCTTCTCTGTAGTCCGCGTAAGTGACTCCGGTCACTGCCTCGCCCTCCACCTTCAGGCTTGTGATCCGGACCACATCCTCCAAGCTGGGCAACATGTGCCCCCAGGGCATCAGGAATGCCCGACTCACTGGGTCCCATCTCTCACACAAGGCTTGGATCAGGACCAGGTCGAGCTGGATCGGCTCGATCCGAAGGAAGGTGCCAAAACCCATCACGTCTAGCCTGGCCTTCTGAAAATCTGGGAGACCTCGGTATGCTGCCACTACCAACTCCCATGAGATCTGTGATTTCATCACACTCTACGCATGCAGGGAATGGAGAGGAGGTTTGGTCAGAAAGAAAGGAAGAAAAAAGAATGGAAAAAAGGGCAAGAAAACTTGGCTTACGAGTTGTGATTGGGCCCTTTCGCTAAAGTGTCCTTCGAGGTCCGAAAGCCTCCTGGAACTACTACCACTAGATCTGCTTCTCTTCGAGGAGTGGGAAGATTCGCCCTCCATCCAACTATCGGAATTTTGAACTCCTCCTCTCCCGTGAAAACTTGTGCTCCTCGAGTTAGCTCTCGATATACCTGGGAAGATAAAAGGGACAAGAATTTATAGAAATGGAAGGAGTGCGGGCCAAGATTACCTCCATCACCTGTTAATGATAGCCCTCGCAATGAGGAACCTGCCATGCGGTCCCGTGTGTCACTTCACCGCTCGCACATGGTGATTGATTGGACGAAGAATATGACGACTAGCCCCCTATGTTGTCTAGGGAAACCCTTTCATGTTTTAAAGGACGTCCGCAAAATTTGACACAACATCCAGGAAAAGGGGCTAGGGCCGTCATTATTGACTTCGACGGCAGATTCCCGTGGGAAATGGTCACAACAAGACGCGATTCTCTGCTTGGGGTGGAGTCTCGGCAGATCCATCACATGGGAACAGTGCAAAGAAGAGGAAGTGTAGGGAAGAAGGAATGCACAAGAGAACAAACGAGCAGCAGAAAATCAAATCACTCCATTCAAAATTCTACATAAGCTATCATAAACACTACAATCATAGAGAGGAGGCAAGTCCACCAGCTCGCCGATCCTCACCATCACTCATCTCTCTGGGCGCTCCCCTCCTCTCCCCTGAGGTGCGGGTCCCTCAGAAGCCTCTGGGATCCTCGTGCAGCAGCACCTGCCTCACCTCGTGGCGCCGGCTCCACAACAATGACTCGCTGCTCCTCCCCTGGCGTGGCAAAGAAGCCACTAGTGGCAAAGTGACCAGACTGGCGCAGTCGCTCCCCGAACTCTCGCGCTCTCTCGTAGCGCGTCTCCATCCCTCCTAGCCTCTACACGACGGCCTGAAGGCCCAGCTGGAGCTCCCTCACTTGGGCCTCCAAGGCACTCCTCTCGGTCTGATCCCGATGTCGCTCGGACCTTCTCTCGGCTTTCTCTCTCTCTGCCTCTCTCCTCATCATCTGCAGAAGAACCCTTAACTCCAGGATGTCTGGAGAAGGTCTCTCCTCACCACGATGCCACAGCTCCGTTACAGTCGCCACCCAGGCATCACGCTCCTCTTCCGCCCGGGTCGCCCGAGCCACTGCACCGGCAAGTTGCTCCCGGAGGGAGGCAATCTCGAGAAAAGGGGCCGAGGAGCTGGAAGATACGCCACCAATCATCCCCGCCGTCGCTGTCTGCTGGGCACGCTGGAACAAAATAAACAACGGCCGTCAGTGAAACTCCAAATCTGAAGATAAAAGTGCGGCATGTAACTTATCAGGAGCGACAGCTCATGTTGAGCGACGGCCAGCTGCCGCCTATCCTCTGACAGTTGGGCGCGCGAGCCGCCGACCCCACGCGTGTCCCCAGCTTGGGGAAGCCCCGCATAACTCTCTCTCTGCCGCCGCAGGAAGTCGGCGATGTCCT
>JAHNEJ010002350.1:0-85586 GCA_022559845.1 Amorphophallus konjac | reverse complement strand
CTCACCAAAAGGGCCCAAGCCAAAACCACACAGTCAGGGAACACGGTCACGACCTCACCGTCGTGAACACAACACTGTCTGGGGAAAGGCCCTCGGTGAAGCTCACCAGAAACCCCAGACCTCAACTCCGGGAACACTCCCGAAACCACTCACGAAGTCCCGTCCCGCGGACAGAAACAAAACCCGGTGCACGACAACCCACGTCACGTGACAGGAGCACCACCCACTAGAAGAACGACCGGCTGCGTCCCATGACGTCTTACACCGCGTCACAAGTGTCTAGCTACGACGCCCCGGGCGTGAGACTCAGACACACACAGTAACCAGTACCACAGAACAAGGACTAGTTGGGGTCGCGCCTGCCGGCGCCGTCCGACGCCCCCAACCTCATGTGCACACTCAGACCGTACGCCCTAGGCCTGTCCTCTAGCTGGTATTTCCCCCTAAACCCGGACTCGGAAGTACGCGGGGGCCCTGCGGTAACCAGCCTACTCACCGCCTCTCTCGGGTACGCCGCTCAGCCACTCCCAGGCGAGCCAGCACACGCGTGCCGTGGGAAAGCTACGACTAGTGGACGTGTCACAGAACGTGGACACAGAAAACCACGCACGCACCCATTGCGAGTAACATGGAGTAACAGGTGGCACGATGCCACCAGACTATAGATGGTCCACCAGACCTACGAAACCCAATGGCCTTTGAGTCACAAGACTCGGGGTCAAGACCGTTGCACACGACAGCACTGAGCCGTCAATCTGGCCTAATCCCTAGGTCCAAAACCACAATGCGATGACTCACGAGGCGAATCGCAATCGCCGAGACCATTCCCCCACTTGGGAACTTAGGAGACCTCCAGTCCCAAGTTAGGACATGGACTCGCGGTTCACAGGCCATAGGCACGGCCTGCACGGAAACCACGGAATCATGATTCCCAAGGCAGCCCGCAAGCTGCCACATCGATTTCCCATCCCTGGGAAAAGCGAGAACCCTCCAGCACCAGGCTGGGCAACGGGACTCGCAGACCAAGGCCACACACATGGCCCACTCAAAACCAACTCCCGGAGAAACCACGACGTGCGCGGAAACCTCGCCGCACTCACACCGATACACGGTGACTCGATCTAGCAAGAACCCGGAAGCCCGGAACACCTGGGGTCACCCGGACCCGCCAAGCCCAAGGGCACGCTTATCGAGGGAACATGATACCTCCAAACACCCCAAAAACACAGACACAGAACCCATGGGGTGTCCGGGATACTCACAAGGCCGGAGGTCGACTACTGGGTCACAACCGGGTCGACCGGAGACCAAAACAACACAATCGGAGCGCTAAAAGGTCACCTGGACCCTTAAGCTCACGACACGTAAAACGAGGTAAGTAGGACCTCAGGACACCCAAAGATACGGTCGCGGAACTCCATGGGGTGTCCGAGACACTCACGAGACCTAAAGTCAACCACTGGGTCACAACCAGGTTGACCGGAGGTCAAAACAGCGCAAACAGGAACCAGAACGTGGTAGTGGTCACCTGGTGACCGCGACCAGATAGTGGTCGACCGGGGACCCTGACCAGATGGTAGCGGTCGACCGGAGACCGCGACCATGCTATCACGGTCACCTCACGACCGCGACCAGCCACCCGCAAGCCTGATGGTACCGGTCGCCCAAGGACCGCGACCAGATAGTAGCGGTCAGCTCATGACCGCGACCAGACAAAAGCGGTCTATCGCACGACCGCGACGCTGCCAACACTCTCGACCAAAACACAAGGATGAAGGCGGTTCTCCCACGACCGCGACCAGTGAACGCGGTTACTGGTGGACCGCGATCATTTCAGAAAACCGGGAACGGCGGGAAAAACCCCAAAAATCCACGCCACGCCCCCAAACATCCACGGATGAGGGGGAAAACATAGGGGAAGCCCCCAAATAACCCCGAGCATGCATCTACGGCCTCGGATCGGCCAGAAACGCAATGAATCGCTAGAAATGGCGATCACTCCCCGAAACATGATTTTTCCCCAAAATGCCCCAAACGACCCGCTCGGCTCACCACGGCCTACGAAACTTGCGGGAAAGGAAGTGCACGAGCTGGGGGTCCATCACCCTACCTCCACCGAAGATTTCGTGCACCGTGGATGCCGATCCACGAAGAAAACGCCGTTGAAGCCTCGCCGTTCCATGAACCCACGGCCGAGCTTCACCACGCCCTCGAGCCTCGATCCTCGACCCATCCTCGCCATCCTCCTCGCCCGCATCACCCCGCCTTGGTCCGTTGGCCGCCGGAGAGGAGAGAGTGAGAGGAGAGAGTGGGAGAAGAGAGAGAGGGGGAGAAGAGAGAAATGAGAGGGGAGAGAGAGGGTGGGTTAATATATAGGAAAATCTGAAAATTCAGAAAAATCCCGAAAAATAGAAAATCACACCCTCGGGTTTCCTCGGAACGCACCGATCGTAACGGTACCACACTCGCCTAGGTGAACGGCCCTGTTCACCCGCAACAAGGTTCCGAAGAAAAAGCCGAAACCCACGCCGGGAATCGGAAAACACACGCGGAAAAAGTCGCGGAACGCCTCCGGGCCTCCGAAACGACTCCGGATCGCGCCGATCCGAACACAAAAGATGTCCGAAACAAAATTTTGGACACAACAAAGTCAGACGCTCTGAGAAACCAGATCCGGAACCCACGAACGAGGATCTGAAAAACCCGGGGCATTACAGCCCTCCCCCCTTAAGGAAATTTCATCCTTGAAATTCAGGACAAGCACAGGAATAGGGGAAGAACGCCGTAACCCACTGACAACGCCGTCAGAACCCCAGCACAGTAAATCTCGATTCTCATGAAAACACCAGTCCTAAGGGACACAGCCAGACTTACAATCACAACAACACCTCGCTCCTCGTGCCGAGCACACTGGCCAACAGAGCAGGCATATACCAAAGGGCACAGTCCGACATCACCTCAGACAACGCGAGAACCAACATGGCACCGCAGCTACAATCTCGCTCACCGCGGAAAACACAACCATCGACACGAGCAACAGCTACCGATCCATTCTTTGGTCAGCAGACAAATCGCACATCAGCTTCGCAGCCAGCTGACATGTCGCACGCCCTCTCCAGAGAACAACCAAAACAGAGCCTCCATCGGCTCACGCAGCCATCTCAACAGACCGCAACTAGAACATCGGCTCAGCACCAAGAAACACCCCACACATGGCAAGCCGAAAGCCGGATATAACACTGTGCCAGCTCTTGTGAGAAGACAAACTTTGATAAAGCCCAGATCCCATCCGGAAACGCACATCACAGAAACGACCACCAAGGGTCTCGGTGGCACACAGCTCTCGCCACGCTCGAGCCCCAACAACCAGCATCTTCTGTCTCTAAAAAGACCATCCACTGGTCACCAACTGCTCGCTCAGCTTCTTCCTTCTTTCCTGGTCCTCGACCGGGTCCAAAGGAAACATTCCAAACCTCGGCAAGCCATCCGTCGACTCACACACAGACTGATGCCACATCTCGAGCTGCACTCCTCTCGGACACCGCATCCGAGCTTGAACATCGCTCCAACTCGACCCTCTCGGGGAGCACGATGAAACCAAATGACAGATCCTGGTGTCTTCAATCATCACCTCACTAGAATCAGACTCACAGGGGAACCATCCCATGCTGGTCACCAAACCAGGGATAACCATCGCGACACCAACGTCCTATCAAGGACCATCCTCCGACGCCCATCTCACCAAAGGCCTCCGCCCACAGGCGTCACTCATCCATCTGGTCTCATCAAATCCTTCGATCAATCCAAGTGGACACCCGCCAATCCCGATTCCGCCCTTACCACAGAGCCACGGGACACCACCTGAACAGTGCTCACGGGTCCCTAAGCAATAAACATTTCACCGTCACAATTCGACAAGACCGTAGAACCAACAGACACTGCTGTGGTCGGTCACACGGTTAGGCTCACCAGCCACTCATAGCCGTCAACCGGGACCCATAGTCTGCCAGAGACCACTTCCCCAAAAATGATCTCATCCGAGGACACGACTGGGAACACAAGTCGGCACCAAGCCACCGACTCTGACCAACACGTCCTCAACCATCGTCAGGCGACATTCTCAACAACCTCATCCAGGTCCAACACCGACGCCTAACACGGCTTCCAACACAGGAACAGGGTACTCATGCGGCGCACCAGCCAGCACTTTTCCCAACACTCCATCTTGCCAGTGCCAAGAATCACGATATCTCGGGCAACGGCATGGCAACGACACGTCTCACACCGCCGGAGACAACGCACACCGATGAACCAATCCTCCACTGCTCTACACTTCTCAAAAATCCACCCGCAGCAACCAACGCTACGATCCTGAACCAGTGGGTTATGGGCCCACCACGCTTCCGCTGCGCACTCTGATCCACGCGCACAGCCGAGAAAGCAAACACCGCCCAACCAGCACTCGTCCTTCCGGAACAGCGCCAGCACCCTCACACGACAAGGGAATGGGCAACGCTTCTCACAGGCAACCACCTTGCCAAAACACGGAACACGTCTCGCACGGATTTCACGGCGCACAAAGGTCAACCAATCCGGACGCACAGTGCAAGATGACGAACCTTAGCCAAACACGATTCTCTCTAACCAAAGGAGAACCCAACACACTTCCGACCAACGGAAGAACTCCACGCTCGACCTGACCCCGAACCTCATGCACGCTGGAAACAGCACCATCCAGCACCAAGGAAAACCATCGCTTCCATCAGGTCAGCGCCTCCGACACACTCGGCGAGTGTCACGTCGGACCATGATCACAGCATCTCTCGATGCACCACCGCTGCAATTCCTCGAACTACAACACACCACGCTAAGAGCCACAACACGAGCCCTAACAACAACCGCCGACGCTCATCCTCGAGTCCCGAACTCACCGCGGAGCCTTCACATCTCACGCCAACTCCAGGGTGAACACAACCCATTCGCACACAAGAGCGCAGGAGCAAAACTTACTGGGACACCACAGCCCAATCCTGCCTCAAAATCCGCAAGACAATCGGGACCGACACGCCATTTCTGACGCCACAGAGCACGACAACAACATTAGGCTTGACGAAACAGCAGCTCACCGAGAAGATCCTCCGCTCACCCGAGCACACTTCTCGATCAGAACACCCACTCTGCCACCTTAAACCACAACCTGAAAACCTCAGGGGCTGGATAAATCTCAAGCTGGAGTGGCCAAAACCGACAGCAGCTCCCTCAGAGCACGCTCACGGCCTCTTAACCACGAAAAATTCTCTCCAGCCACCTGACCATGCTGCAGGTTCCTCGAACGCAGCACCACGAGCTCACGCCTGCCAGCAACCACTGCCCAACGTAGCAAAACCAGGGCCACCATCGATGAGGGAGAAGGCTCTCGACCTTGATCCTTAGACCCCACGCTGGCACGAAAGCCGCGGACAGCAACCACCTTCACAGCGCTACGCAGCGCACTCAAGCTCTCAAGCGAGAAACAAAGCGGAAAACATGCACGGAACCCTATGCTAGCTGCCGACTGCACTGGACCTTACGGACTCTAATCACTACAATATCTCGAATTCCCATGTACATCCACAACCACCGCTCTGATACCAGCTATGACGGCCCGAGAATCGATTATCGAGAAGGCCTGATAACCCGAGACTCGCACCGCCGCCCACGAGCCGTGAAGGCTCGGAAGGGCTAAAAGGAGTGTGGAGGCACAAAGAAATAGGAAATAAAGCAGGACAATTCAACAATTAACAGAAATGACTAAACAACTACAACAGAGTCCAGTCCAACAGAAAGTATAGTCTAAAGCAGTAAAACGTACCACATGCCAAGTGAACACTCGGCCTGGCAAGCTGGCAACTGAGAACCTCCGCTCCGCACCCTCGAACCTCGAGGGATAACCGCCACACCTGAAAAGCAGGGAATGAGTCTCCAAAACAGAGACTCAGCAGGGATCCCGCGGAACCCCAACCGGAAACAACGGCGGTAGCGGAAAGGAGAGCTACAACTACAGCAGGAACAGCAAATCGGTGGCCGGTCAAAAACTCGGCACTACAGCTACTCCTACTGTACCAGAAAACACGACCCAGTCTCCCGTCGGGGGACAACCAAGCCACGCACCCGACCACCCGATTCCACGATCGGGGACCACCAGACACGAACCGCCCTAGCCACGCTACTAGGAAAACGCCACGATACCTCCGTAGCGGAGGCCTGCCCTCACCAAAAGGGCCCAAGCCAAAACCACACGGTCAGGGAACACGGTCATGACCTCACCGTCGTGAACACAACACTGTCTGGGGAAAGGCCCTCGGTGAAGCTCACCAGAAACCCCAGACCTCGACTCCGGGAACACTCCCGAAACCACTCACGAAGTCCCATCCCGCGGACAGAAACAAAACCCGGTGCACGACAACCCACGTCACGTGACAGGAGCACCACCCACTAGAAGAACGACCGACTGCGTCCCCTGACATCTTACACCGCGTCACAAGTGTCTAGCTACGACGCCCCGGGCGTGAGACTCAGACACACACAGTAACCAGTACCACAGAACAAGGACTAGTTGGGGTCGCGCCTGCCGGCGCCGTCCGACGCCCCCAACCTCGTGTGCACACTCAGACCGTACGCCCTAGGCCTGTCCTCTAGCTGGTATTTCCCCCTAAACCCGGACTCGGAAGTACACGGGGGCCCTGCGGTAACCAGCCTACTCACCGCCTCTCTCGGGTACGCCGCTCAGCCACTCCCAGGCGAGCCAGCACACGTGTGCCGTGGGAAAGCTACGACTAGTGGACGTGTCACAGAACGTGGACACAGAAAACCACGCACGCACCCATTGCGAGTAACATGGAGTAACAGGTGGCACGACGGCACCAGACTACAGATGGTCCACCAGACCTACGAAACCCAACGGCCTTTGAGTCACAAGACTCGGGGTCAAGACCGTTGCACACGACAGCACTGAGCCGTCAATCTGGCCTAATCCCTAGGTCCGAAACCACAATGCGATGACTCACGAGGCGAATCACAATCGCCGAGACCATTCCCCCACCTGGGAACTCAGGAGACCGCCAGTCCCAAGTTAGGACATGGACTCGCGGTTCACAGGCCATAGGCACGGCCTGCGCAGAAACCACGGAAGCATGATTCCCAAGGTAGCCCGCAAGCTGCCATACCGATTTCCCATCCCTGGGAAAAGCGAGAACCCTCCAGCACCAGGCTGGGCAACGGGACTCGTAGACCAAGGCCACACACATGGCCCACTCAAAACCAACTCCCGGAGAAACCACGACGTGCGGGGAAACCTCGCCGCACTCACACCGATACACGGTGACTCGATCTAGCAAGAACCCGGAAGCCCGGAACACCTGGGGTCACCCAGACCCGCCAAGCCCAAGGGCACGCTTATCGAGGGAACACGGTACCTCCAAACACCCTAAAAACACAGACACAGAACCCATGGGGTGTCCGGGATACTCACAAGGCCGGAGGTCGACCATTGGGTCACAACCGGGTCGACCGGAGACCAAAACAACACAATCGGAGCGCTAAAAGGTCACCTGGACCCTTAAGTTCACGACACGTAAAACGAGGTAAGTAGGACCTCAGGACACCCAAAGACACGGTCACGGAACTCCACGGGGTGTCCGAGACACTCACGAGACCTAAAGTCAACCACTGGGTCACAACCGGGTTGACCGGAGGTCAAAACAGCGCAAACAGGAACCAGAACGTGGTAGTGGTCACCTGGTGACCGCGACCAGATAGTGGTCGACCGGGGACCCCGACCAGATGGTAGCGGTCGACCGGAGACCGCGACCATGCTGTCACGGTCACCTCACGACCGCGACCAGCCACCCGCAAGCCTGATGGTACCGGTCGCCCAAGGACCGCGACCTGATAGTAGCGTTCAGCTCATGATCGCGACCAGACAAAAGCGGTCTATCGCACGACCGCGACGCTGCCAACACTCTCTCGACCAAAACACAAGGATGAAGGCGGTTCTCCCACGACCGCGACCAGTGAACGCGGTTACTGGTGGACCGCGATCATTTCGAAAAATCGGGAACGGCGGGAAAAACCCCAAAAATCCACGCCACGCCCCCAAACATCCACGGATGAGGGGAAAAACATAGGGGAAGCCCCCAAATAACCCCTAGCATGCATCTACGGCCTCGGATCGGCCAGAAACGCAATGAATCGCTAGATCGGGCGATCACTCCCCGAAACATGATTTTTCCCCAAAACGCCCCAAACGACCCGCTCGGCTCACCACGGCCTACGAAACTTGCGAGAAAGGAAGTGCACGAGCTGGGGGTCCATCACCCTACCTCCACCTAAGATTTCGTGCACCGTGGATGCCGATCCACGAAGAAAACACCGTTGAAGCCTCGCCGTTCCACGAACCCTCGGCCGAGCTTCACCACACCCTCGAGCCTCGATCCTCGACCCATCCTCGCCATCCTCCTCGCCCGCATCGCCCCGCCTCGCCCCCGCCTCTGTCCGTCGGCCGCCGGAGAGGAGAGAGTGAGAGGAGAGAGTGGGAGAAGAGAGAGAGGGGGAGAAGAGAGAAATGAGAGGGGAGAGAGAGGGTGGGTTAATATATAAGAAAATCCGAAAATTCGAAAAAATCCCGAAAAATAGAAAATCACACCTTCGCGATCCTCGGAACGCACCGATCGTAACAGTACCACACTCGCCTAGGTGAACGGCCCGGTTCACCCGCAACGAGGTTCCGAAGAAAAAGCCGAAACCCACGCCGGGAATCGGAAAACACACGCGGAAAAAGCCGCGGAATGCCTCCGGGCCTCCGAAACGACTCCGGATCGTGCCGATCCGAACACGAAAGATGTCTGAAATGAAATTTTGGACACAACAAAGTTAGACGCTCCGAGAAACCAGATTCAGAACCCACGAACGAGGATCTAAAAAACCCGGGGCATTACAGCCCTCCCCCCTTAAAGAAATTTCATCCTCGAAATTCAGGACAAGCATAGGAATAGGGGAAGAACGCCGTAACCCACTGATAACGTCGTCAGAACCCCAGCACAGAAAATCTCAGTTCTCATGAAAACACCAGTCCTGAGGGACACAGTCAGACTTACAATCACAACAACACCTCGCTCCTCGTGCCGAGCACACTGGCCAACAGAGCAGGCATATACCAAAGGGCACAGTCCGGCATCACCTCAGACAACGCGAGAACCAACATGGCACCGCAGCCACAATCTCGCTCACCGCGGAAAACACAACCCTCCACACGAGCAACAGCTACCGATCCATTCTTTGATCAGCAGACAAATCGCACATCAGCTTCGCAGCCAGCTGACAGGTCGCACGCCCTCTCAAGAGAACAACCAACACAGAGCCTCAATCGGCTCACGCAGCCATCTCAACAGACCGCAACTAGAACATCGGCTCAGCACCAAGAAACACCCCACACATGGCAAGCCGAAAGCTGGATATAACACTGTGCCAGCTCTTGTCAGAAGACAAACTTCGACAAAGCCCAGATCCCATCCGGAAAGGCACATCACAGAAACGACCACCAAGGGTCTCGCTGGCACACAGCTCTCGCCACGCTCGAGCCCCAACAACAAGCATCTTCTGTCTCTAAAAAGACCATCCACTGATCACCAATTGCTCGCTCAGCTTCTTCCTTCTTTCCTGGTCCTCGACCGGGTCCAAATGAAACATTCCAAACCTCAGTAAGCCATCTGTCGACTCACACACAGACTGATGCCGCATCTCGAGCTGCACTCCTCTCGGACACCGCATCCGAGCTCGAACATCGCTCCAACTCGACCCTCTCGGGGAGCACGACGAAACCAAATGACGGATTCTGGTGTCCTCAATCATCACCTCACTAGACTCAGACTCACAGGGGAACCATCCCATGCTGGTCACCAAACCAGGGATAACCATCGCGACACCAACGTCCTATCAAGGACCATCCTCCGACGCCCATCTCACAAAAGGCCTCCGCCCACAGGCGTCACTCATCCATCTGGTCTCATCAAATCCTTTGATCAATCCAAGTGGACACCCGCCAATCCCGATTCCGCCCTTACCACAGAGCCACAGGACACCACCTGAATAGTGCTCACGGGTCCCTAAGCAATAAACATTTCACCGTCACAATTCGACAAGACCATAGAACCAACAGACACGGCTGTGGTCGGTCACACGGTTAGGCTCACCAGCCACTCATAGCCGTCAACCGGGACCCATAGTCTGTCAGAGACCACTTCCCCAAAAACGATCTCATCCGAGGACACGATTGGGAACACAAGTCGGCACCAAGCCACCGACTCTGACCAACACGTCTGTAAGGTTTCGCACAGCACCTACGGGCGACGCAGCGGATAACAAAAATTTAATTTGCCCGATTCTGGTGTTATGGAAAGCTTAATCTGTGCTCTAATCGGTATTTCTAATACCCTAATAGCGGGTTGCGTGCTTCACCTTGCGCGGAATGACGCTGTTAGCTAAGTCCGATGTAGAGAAACCGAGCTGCACAGCTGTACGGCCTCTATAGCAGATCCACACGGACCCATGCGCAGCGACGGTACCTCCCCGGCACAACTTTCCCCGGCTCTAACACCTTCTGGAGAGAGAGAGAGAGCAAGGGGGAGAAAGGGGGAGGCTAATCCTCTCCTTAATGCTTAATGCTTGATTAGCATTAAGGGGGGTTGGAAGGAAGAGTTTGAATGAACTCACATAGGTGCCATATATATAGAGTTTTGGCCCTTTTCAAAAGACCTCCAAAGGACCAAAATTGTATATATGACCTTTCCTTTATTATACATATGTATTAAGCCCCATTTACACTCCTTTCCAAAAGGAATTAAAGGGAATTAATACATACGCTTGTATAATAATAAACTGTCACCCAAGAATCTATTGTGTGTGATCCTCTAGGCCCACAGTCACTCTAGTTTAAGGTCCATTAACTTCTAATTCCCAATTAGAAGTAAATTAAACGTGTTCTTCGCTTCTACTAGAGCCGAACAATATTTTAATTTATTCCGAACCTTTGATCACGTTGGGTCAAGTAAATCCGTGTGATCCTAGATGACCCCGGGTTTAAACCAGCCTTTCTGGTACCTGTAAGTCCACAGTTACCGCATCGATATAATCCCTCGCTCCTTCTATGAGTCTGGTACAATCGAGGGTACGGTTTCTGTCAAACCCCATGATCGTGCCATTTGTCTCTGACCTCCTTAAAGTGTATGACGTTCGTCCTAAACGAACTCATACGACCCTGGCCAGGGATTTAACGGAGCGTCAATGTCATGACCCATTAACTGTCTGATATATACCCGACAGTGAGCGATCCCTTCTTGACCATTGATGATCTTCACACGTATCCTGGAGTGGTTAATGACTCGGTAACTCATGACTTATAGTTAAAGTCACTTAGCTAAGTAATTAAACCATTCCAGTTCTCGTGTAAGATCCGATCAATGTCTCAGGTCAAAGGACCAACGATGCTACTGAGACAGTTGGATCTTCAGTTGACATTAGGTATAATCAACCATCTGAAGATCCAATAGCGGATCAGTTCAGTGTACATCCTCCAAGGACATACACCTACACATATGTGTTGGTGCCCCGCACCAATGACCATGAGACTGGTCACTAACACATCATGTGTACTGGTTTAATAGGTAATCAAAGTCCCCGAGTGATTACCCTCCAACCAGGAACAGTTTAAGGTATGTGTACATGTAAAGTCAATCTCATGTTCGAGATCCCATCTCGAGCTGACTTTACAACCACATATCCTAGGGACAACGTAAAGTAACACAATCACATATTTACGCTCAAACACCACTTTATTAATAATGAACAAGATCGTACAACTATTGGGCCTACCCGACCCGAAATTGGCCTGTAACACACTAACACTAACAATCTCCCACTTGAACTACAGCCAATTGCCCACAACTTTGAGGCCCATCTTATCCCGATGACGCTCAAATACAGTCTGTGTCAAAGGCTTAGTCAGTAGATCTCCTATGTTATTTTCTGACGGTACACGCTCTGCCGTCACATCTCCACAATCAACAATCTCCCGAATAAGGTGAAAGCGCCTGAGAATATGCTTTGACCTTTGGTGAGATCTCGGTTCCTTCGCCTGGGCGATGGCCCCATTATTATCATAAAATAATGGGATGGGAGCTGTTATCTCGGGAACTACGCCGAGTTCTAAGATGAATTTCTTCATCCAGATGGCTTCTCCAACTGACTGCCCGTCCATTCAACATGAATACAAATTCAGACATATATTTGCAGTTATCTGTATCTGACTGGAAACTAGAATCTGTGTAAGCTCTAAGCTATAGGTCATCTCCTCCATAAAGCAGAAAAAGATCCTTAGTCCTTCGCAGGTACTTAAGGATGCCCTTTACTGCCTTCCAGTGCTCTTCGCCTGGATTTACCTGATATCTACTGACAATGCTTAAAGCATTGGCAACATCAGGCCGTGTACATAGCATTGCATACATGATTGACCCTATCGTCGAAGCATAGGGTACCTTATTCATATGTGTCACCTCCTCAGAAGTTTTAGGACTTATCCCCTTGGATAGGCCAATTCCATGTCTCATGGGAATGAGACCTCTCTTGGAATTTTCCATCCTAAACCTTTTGAGGATAGTGTCTATGTACATGGATTGGGATAATCCTAGTATCATTTTAGATCTATCTCGATAGATCCTTATGCCCAGCACATAGGATGCTTCTCCCAAATCCTTCATGGAGAAAGTCTTGGACAACCAAGACTTAGTTGATGTCAACATCCCTACATCATTCCCAATGAGTAAGATGTCATCAACATAAAGGACCAAGAAGGTCACTGAGCTCCCACTGACCTTCTTGTAAACACAGGGTTCATCTTCATTCCGAATAAAGTTGAAAGATTTGACAGCCTCGTCAAATCTTAAGTTTCAGCTTCTAGATGTCTGCTTTAATCCATAAATGGACCTTTGAAGTTTGCATACCTTATTAGGATGTGGCTTGGAGGTGAATCCCTCAGGCTGTACCATGTACACCTCTTCTGACAGGTTTCCATTAAGAAAAGCTGTCTTCACATCCATTTGCCAGATCTCATAATCCAGGTATGCAGCAATGGCAAGGAGGATTCTGATTGACTTAACCATGGCTACCGGCGAAAACGTCTCGTCATAGTCAATGCCTTGCCTTTGACGATATCCTTTCGCCACTAGTCTAGCCTTGTATGTGTCAATCTATCCATCTGCACCAATTTTCCTTTTGAAAATCCATTTGCAGCCGATAGGGACCTTCCCTTCGGGTACATCAACCAAGTTCCAAACTTTGTTGGTGTACATGGACTGGATCTCTGAATCTATTGCCTCTTGCCATTTCTCGGAGTCTACACTACGGATCGCCTCCTGGTACGACTGAGGATCATCATCCTCAGCGATACATACCTTAGAGGACCCCTCTGAGACATGTCCAACATATCTCTCAGGTTCTCTCGGTAGTCTACCAGATCTCCGTAGTGTCAGTGTTTCACCTTGAATAGGATCAACCGATACAGTCTCATCTAATGAGTGTGTGTCTATGGGTTGTGGTTCTTGGACCTCGTCCAATTCTATCTGGCTCCCACTATTTTTCTGGAGTAGGTATTCTCTTTCCAGAAATACAGCTCTCTTGGCCACTAAGACCCTTTGCTCAGAAGGGTGATAGAAATAATATCCAAACGTCTCCTTTGGATATCCCACAAACCTACACTTATCGGTTCTCGACTCAAGCTTATCACTCTCGTTCTTCTTTACATGAGCAGGACACCCCCAAATTTTAATGTGATTAAAATTTGGCTTCTTGCCCTTCCATATCTCATATGGTATAGAAGGAACTGATTTACTTGAGATCCTATTCAATAAATAAGCCGCAGTCTCTAACGCATAGCCCCAAAGAGACAAGGGTAGTCCTGACATAGACATCATGGATCGGACCATGTCTAACAAGGTCATGTTTCTCCTTTCGGATACACCATTATGCTGTGGTGTATACGGTGGAGTCCACTGAGAAACTATTCCATAGTCTTTAAGATAAGAAGTGAATTCATGACTTAAGTATTCACCTCCTCGATCCGATCGAAGAGCCTTAATACTTTTACCAGTCTGTTTCTCTACTTCATTCTTGTATTCCTTAAACTTCTCAAAGGCTTGTGACTTATGTCTCATTAAATACACATAGCCATATCTAGAGAAGTCATCAATAAAAGAAATGAAATAGAGATAACCTCCTTTTACTTCTATGGACATGGGTCCACACACATCCGAGTGTATGAGCTCGAGAAGGTCAACAGCCCTTTCACCATGTCCACCAAAGGGAGCCTTGGTCATTTTTCCCATGAGACACGACTCACAGGTATCAAATGTCTTATATTCGAATGAATTCAAATACCCATTTGAGTGTAAGTGAGATACTCTTTTCTCACCTACATGACCAAGTCTGCAATGCCATAGATATGCAGAATTCACTTCATCAGCATTGAAAATTTGCATAACATTAGAACGTGTATCTAATACATAAAGACCATTGACTAATGAACCATTGGCTATATTCAAACCATTATTCATTATAGAGCACCCAGTGCTATTAAAAGCCAATGTGTATCCAATGTTATACAAGCCAGAGATTGAAATAATGTTCTTAAAAATATTAGAAACATAATAACAGTCATTCAGCTCCAGAATGACTCCTGAAGGTAAACTGAGGCGTGCAGTCCCGACAGCTTTGGTAGAAACTAAAGCTCCATTTCTCATCCTCAGTTCAATCTCCTTTTTGCCCAATCACCTTTTATTTGCCAGCACCTGCACAGAATTGCAGATATGAGATGCACATCCAGTATCCAATACCCATGATGTGGATTCCATATATGACAAATTAAGGTCTATGATAAAAATACCTTCATTTATAATTACCTTGCAATTCCTTTTCCAATGCCCAGTTTCCCCGCATCGAAAATATTTGTCTTCTTTTTCATTCTTCTTGCCCTTCCCTTTGTCAACTTTGGCGAGTTGCTTACCCGTGGCCTTTTTCTTTCCTTTCCCTTTGTTACTTGTAGTGGATATCTGGGTGGCCTTCCTTTTCTTATTGGCCCGGCCAATAATCATTACAGAAGAAGATGATTTATCTTTCTGCATAATTCCTTCAGCACTCTTTAACATGTTGAGCAGCTCCGGGAGAGTTGCATCAATTCTATTCATGTTAAAGTTTATGATGAAGGAAGAAAATGAATCGGGCAATGACTGGAGTATCAGATCAATGCACAGTTCAAGATCCAACTTGAACCCCAGTGCATTGAGTCTCTCTATCCACTCCATCATTTTCAATACATGAGCCTGTACTGAAGAACCCTCAGACATCCGTGTCCTGAAAAGCCTTTTGGAGATGTCATACCTCTCAATCCTACCCTACTCCCCGAAGAGCTGGCGTAGATTGAGAAGTATACTTCTACAATCAGTCTTTTCAAATTGCCTCTGTAGCTCGAGAGCCATAGAGGCCAACATGTAACATTGGGCAAGGGAGGAGTCCTCAGACCACTTGGCATAAGCCAGTAACTCGCCCTCGTCGGCATCAGGAGCTGGCTCAGAATGAACCGTGTCCAACACGTACGCAATTTTTTCGGCGGTAAGGACTATGCGTAGATTACACAACCAATCCGAGTATGTCGGTCCAGTTAATCTATTTGCATCCAAGATGCCGCGGAGGGGGTTGGACGACGACATTGTAATCTGGATAAGAAATAAAAGACAACTTAGCATGTGTTCAAATTCTAACTTAGATGTGGTTTCTTATCTTAGTTAGTCCCACTATTTTTCGATCGAACTATATAACCCTCGGTATACAGAATGGGAGATCAACGAGATCAACCTAGTGGGTCGGAATCCCAACGAGACTGATGTACGACCTTGTGGAAAGCACAACAAGCCATACACCATCTCAAGGGCAGTCAACAAGCACTTGCATCTAATGTAATATCCGATATTCGGCCCCCGAGAAATCATCCCCTTATGGAAAGCACAACAAAGGATATTCTCGGTTAGATCTAACCATCATTACAACATAGCAATGAGTTCATGACCTGACCCTTGTGGAAAGCACAACAAAGTCGAGTTCAATTCCTCACCCCATTGAGGCCGAGCCTTGGAGTTTAATCCCGTCCCCAAACTCATGGACCTTGTGGAAAGCACAACAAATCCATGAAATGAAGATGTTCATTCACTCCATAATGATGGAGGACCACGACGACTCCTAGAGCCACGCTTACCAGATCTAAAATTTAAACGCGAGGGAATTTAATTTTATCTTGATCTCACCCTAGGTGGTAATATAAATATATCCAATATATTTACCGTACCTAGTAGTTTGCACAAAATAAATGCATCCAATGCAAAAATAAACGCAAGTGATCATGGACTTTAACCCTAATGTAACTAAGACATCCGGCCCGCTTCCGAAGCAGCTAGATCGTCCTCGTCGGGTGTGCTCCACGCTTTCAGACTCCGACGCCGCATTAATTACAACTTTTACACGGCACGCAGGCCGGAAAAATTAAATTACATGTGACTCAAATTCCAGTAGCCCTTAGGGCGAGTACAACAATGGAGGAAGATAGAAGTACATTGGAATTTTAACAGAGAGAGAAAGGAGGTTCGCAGACCCCAATTAATTACATTAATCCAAGTCCATGATCACTTGCCAACCCATTCAAATAAAATCAATCAAGGGTTATTTTCTGAAAATAATCCTTACTTTTGAATTTAAAAATGGGATGTGCAAACAAAAATAGGCTAGCTTTGTTTAATTTTAAAAATCAAAGCATGATTAACTAAAATTAAACACACAAGCAGGCCAATACAAGATAATTAAAGTAGAGCACGTAAAGAACCATCATTTTCTACAGGGGCATCTAATTGAGATAATTAATTAAATTTAAATTTAAATTTAATTATCCAATAATAAGATTTAAATTCAAAATTTAAACATGCCAATAATTTTAAATTTAAATTCAAACTAATTATCCAATAATTTTTGTTTGAAAATAAATTTAAATAATGTAATTATCCTCAATTAGTAATTTTCTAAAATTTAAAATTTGAATTTAACAATTATCTAATAATTAAAATTTTAAATAATTTAATTTTTCACATTTAACTTCAATAAAATTCAAAATTTGAATTTTCTAATTATCTAATAATTAAAAATTCAAAAACTTAATTTTACTGAAGTAACTTCAATTATAACCATTTTATCTCAAGGTAAATAGTAATTATCTCACCTTGGTAAATTCAAATTAGTTAAATAAAATTTACCATTCGACATTTATTATTGAGAAAACACTATTTAACCTAGTAGATAAAATACTAATTAATTTACTGAGCATTTTAATAGATATATCTAATATATATATATATATATTAATATATGCCCTAATAAATTAAAAATAAGAATTTTTTTTTAAAAAAATTAAAAAAAAATTAAGGCGGGCTGACCCGCCCGCGGGCGGGGCACGCGGGTCAGCGCCCGCGGGAGCTGACCCGCGCGCGCCGCCTGCGGGCGCCCGCCACGCGGTCGCCCCGCGTGTGGCGGCGCCCGCAAGGCGGGCGCCCGCCACGCGGGTGCCCCCGCGTGGGCGGCGCCCGCCGACGCAGTGCGCCCAAACCGGGCAGGCCCAATTTTTTTTTTTAAAAAAAAAAAATTTTTGCTCCAGCGATGCCCAGCATCCTGGAAGAAGGAGATGCCGAGCATCCCCTTCTAGCAATAACAATTGAAGATTTTAATTGCCCCTAAAACACGGTTCTTAACGGCGATAAAAACACCGACCAGAGCCCAAACCTGGCTCTGATACCACTGTAAGGTTTCGCACAGCACCTACGGGCGACGCAGCGGATAACAAAAATTTAATTTGCCCGATTCCGGTGTTATGGAAAGCTTAATCTGTGCTCTAATCGGTGTTTCTAATACCCTAATAGCGGGTTGCGTGTTTCACCTTGCGCGGAACGACGCTGTCCGCTAAGCCCGATGCAGAGAAATCGAGCCGCACAGCTGTACGGCCTCTAGAGCAGATCCACACGGATCCTTGTGCAGTGACGGTACCTCCTCGGCACAACTTTCCCTGGCTCTAACACCTTCTGGAGAGAGAGAGAGCAAGGGGGAGAAAGGGGGGAGACTAATCCTCTCCTTAATGCTTGATTAACATTAAGGGGGGTTGGAAGGAAGAGTTCGAATGAACTCACGTAGGTGCCATATATATAGAGTTTTGGCCCTTTTCAAAAGACCTCCAAATGACTAAAATTGTATATATGACCTTTCCTTTATTATACATATGTATTAAGCCCCATTTACACTCCTTTCCAAAAGGAATTAAAGGGAATTAATACATACGCTTGTATAATAATAAACCGTCACCCAAGAATCTATTGTGTGTGATCCTCTAGGCCCACAGTCACTCTAGTTTAAGGTCCATTAACTTCTAATTCCCAATTAGAAGTAAATTAAACGTATTCTTCGCTTCTATTAGAGCCGAACAATAGTTTAATTTATTCCGAACCTTTGATCACGTTGGGTCAAGTAAATCCGCGTGATCCTAGATGACCCCGGGTTTAAACCAGCATGTCTGGTACCTGTAAGTCCACAGTTACCGCATCGATATAATCCCTCGCTCCTTCTATGAGTCTGGTACGATCGAGGGTACGGTTTCTGTCAAATCCCATGATCGTGCCATTTGACTATGACCTCCTTAAAGTGTATGACGTCCGTCCTAAACGAACTCATACGACCCTTGTCAGGGATTTAACGGAGCGTCAATGTCATGACCCATTAACTGTCTGATATATACCCGACAGTGAGCGATCCCTTCTTGACCATTAATGATCTTCACACGTATCCTGGAGTGGTTAATGACTCGGTAACTCATGACTTATGGTTAAAGTCACTTAGCTAAGTAATTAAACCATTCCAGTCCTCGTGTAAGATCCGATCAATGTCTCAGGTCAAAGGACCAACGATGCTACTGAGACAGTTAGATCTTCAGTTGACATTAGGTATAATCAACCATCTGAAGATCCAATAGCGGATCAGTTCAGTGTACATCCTCCAAGGACATACACCTACACATATGTGTTGGTGCCCCGCACCAATGACCATGAGACTGGTCACTAACACATCATGTGTACTGGTTTAATAGGTAATCAAAGTCCCCGAGTGATTACCCTCCAACCAGGAACAGTTTAAGGTATGTGTACATGTAAAGTCAATCTCATGTTCGAGATCCCATCTCGAGCTGACTTTACAACCACATATCCTAGGGACAACGTTAAGTAACACAATCGTATATTTACGCTCAAACACCACTTTATTAATAATGAACAAGATCGTACAACTATTGGGCCTACCCGACCCGAAATTGACATGTAGCACACCAACACTAACAACGTCCTCAACCATCGTCAAGCGACATCCTCAACAACCTCATTCAGGTCCAACACCGACGCCTGACACGGCTTCCAACACAGGAACAAGGTACTCATGCGGCGCACTAGCCAGCACATTTCCCAACACTCCATCTTGTCAGTGCCAAGAATCACGATATCTTGGGCAACGGCATGGCAACGACACGTCTCACACCGCCGGAGACAACGCACCCCGATGAACCAATCCTCCACTGCTCTACCCTTTTCAGAAATCCACCCGCAGCAACCAATGCTACGATCCTGAACCAGTGGGTTATGGGCCCACCACGCTTCCGCTGCGCACTCTGATCCACGCGCACAGCCGAGAAAGCAAACACCGCCCAACCAGCACTCGTCCTTCCGGAACAGCGCCAGCACCCTCACACGACAAGGGAATGGGCAACGCTACTCACAGGCAACCACCTTGTCAAAACACAGTACACGTCTCGCACGGATTTCACGGCGCACAAAGGCCAACCAATCCGGACGCACAGTGCAAGACGACGAACCTTAGCCAAACACGATTCTCTCCAACCAAAGGAGAACCCAACACACTTCCGACCAACGGAAGAACTCCACGCTCGACCTGACCCCGAACCTCATGCACGCTGGAAACAGCACCATCCAGCACCAAGGAAAACCATCGCTTCCATCAGGTCAGCGCCTCCGACACACTCGGCGAGTGTCACGTCGGACCATGATCACAGCATCTCTCGATGCACCACCGCTGCAATTCCTCGAACTACAACACACCACGCTAAGAGTCGCAACACGAGCCCTAACAACAACCGCCGACGCTCATCCTTGAGTCCCGAACTCACCACGGAGCCTTCACATCTCACACCAACTCCAGGGTGAACACAACACATTCGCACACAAGAGCGCAGGAGCAAAACTTACTGGGACACCACAGCCCAATCCTGCCTCAAAATCTGCAAGACAACCGGGACCGACACGCCATTTTTGACGCCACAGAGCACGACAAGAACATTAGGCTCGACGAAACAGCAGCTCACCGAGAAGATCCTCCGCTCACCCGAGCACACTTCTCGATCAGATCACCCACTCTGCCACCTTAAACCACAACCTGAAAACCTCAGGGGCTGGATAAATCTCAAGCTGCAGTGGCCAAAACCGACAGCAGCTCCCTCAGAGCACGCTCACGACCTCTTAACCACGAAAAATTCTCTCTAGCCACCTGACCATGCTGCAGGTTCCTCGAACGTAGCACCACGAGCTCACGCCTGCCAGCAACCACTGCCCAACGCAGCAAAACCAGGGCCACCACCGATGAGGGAGAATGCTCTCGACCTCGATCCTTAGACCCCACGCTGGCACGAAATCCGCGGACAGCAACCACCTTCACAGCGCCACGCAGCGCACTCAAGCTCTCAATGCGAGAAACAAAGCGGAAAACATGCACGGAACCCTATGCCAGCTGCCGACTGTACTGGACCTTACGGACTCTGATCACTGCAATATCTCGAATTCCCATGTACATCCACAACCACCGCTCTGATACCAGCTGTGACGGCCCGAGAATCCGATTATCGGGAAGGCCTGATAACCCGAGACTCGCACCGCCGCCCACGAGCCGGGAGGGGTCGAAAGGGCTAAAAGGAGTGTGGAGGCACAAAGAAATAGGAAATAAAGCAGGACAATTCAACAATTAATAGAAATGACTAAACAACTACAACAGAGTCCAGTCCAACAAAAAGTACAGTCTAAAGTAGTAAAACGTATCACATGCCAAGTGAACACTCGGCCTGCCAAGCTGGCAACTGAGAACCTCCGCTCCGCACCCTCGAACCTCGAGGAAGAACCGCCACACCTGAAAAGTAGGGAATGAGTCTCCAAAACAGAGACTCAGCAGGGATTCCGCGGAACCCCAACCGGAAACAACGGCGGTAGCGAAAAGGAGAGCTACAACTACAGCAGGAACAATAAACCGGTGGCCGGTCAAAAACTCGGCACTACAGCTACTCCTACTGTACCAGAAAACACGACCCAGTCTCCCGTCGGGGGACAACCAAGCCACGCACCCGACCACCCGATTCCACGATCGGGGACCACCAGACACGAACCGCCCTAGCCATGCTACTAGGAAAATGCCACGATACCTCCGTAGCGGAGGCCTGCCCTCACCAAAAGGGCCCAAGCCAAAACCACACGGTCACGACCTCACCGTCGTGAACATAACACTGTCTGGGGAAAGGCTCTCGGTGAAGCTCACCGGAAACCCCAGACCTCGACTCCGGGAACACTCCCGAAATCCCTCACGAAGTCCCGTCCCGCGGACAGAAACAAAACCCGGTGCACGACAACCCACGTCACGTGACAGGAGCACCACCCACTAGAAGAACGACCGGCTGCGTCTCCTAACGTCTTACACCGCGTCACAAGTGTCTAGCTACGATGCCCCGGGCATGAGACTCAGACACACACAGTAACCTGTACCACAGAACAAGGACTAGTTGGGGTCGCGCCTGCCGGCGCCGTCCGACGCCCCCAACCTCGTGTGCACACTCAGACTGTACGCCCTAGGCCTGTCCTCTAGCTGGTATTTCCCCCTAAACCTGGACTCGGAAGTACGCGGGGGCCCTGCGATAACCAGCCTACTCACCGCCTCTCTCGGGTACGCCGCTCAGCCACTCCCAGGCGAGCCAGCACACGCGTGCCGTGGGAAAGCTACGACTAGTGGACGTGTCACAGAACGTGGACACAGAAAATCACGCACGCACCCATTGCGAGTAACATGGAGTAACAGGTGGCACGACGCCACTAGACTACAGATGGTCCACCAGACCTACGAAACCCAACGGCCTTTGAGTCACAAGACTCGGGGTCAAGACCGTTGCACACGACAGCACTAAGCTGTCAATCT
Source organism: Amorphophallus konjac (assembly GCA_022559845.1). Taxonomy (NCBI): domain Eukaryota; kingdom Viridiplantae; phylum Streptophyta; class Magnoliopsida; order Alismatales; family Araceae; genus Amorphophallus; species Amorphophallus konjac. The sequence goes on along the minus strand of JAHNEJ010002350.1, from coordinate 63,182 downwards.
GGCCTAATCCCTAGGTCCAAAACCACAATGCGATGACTCACGAGGCGAATCGCAATCGCCGAGACCATTCCCACACTTGGGAACTCAGGAGACCTCCAGTCCCAAGTTAGGACATGGACTCGCTGTTCACAGGCCATAGGCACGACCTGCGCGGAAACCACGGAAGCACAATTCCCAAGGCAGCCCGCAAGCTGCCACACCGATTTCTCATCCCTGGGAAAAGCGAGAACCCTCCAGCACCAGGCTGGGTAACGGGACTCGTAGACCAAGGCCACACACATGGCCCACTCAAAACCAACTCCCGAGAAACCACGACGTGCGGGGAAACCTCGCCGCACTCACACCGATACACGGTGACTCGATCTAGCAAGAACCCGGAAGCCCGGAACACCTGGGGTCACCCGGACCCGCCAAGCCCAAGGGCACGCTTATCGAGGGAACACGGTACCTCCAAACACCCTAAAAACACAGACACAGAACCCATGGGGTGTCCGGGATACTCACAAGGCCGGAGGTTGACCATTGGGTCACAACCGGGTCGACCGGAGACCAAAACAACACAATCGGAGCGCTAAAAGGTCACCTGGACCCTTAAGTTCATGACACGTAAAACGAGGTAAGTAGGACCTCAGGACACCCAAAGACACGGTCACGGAACTCCACGGGGTGTCCGAGACACTCACGAGACCTAAAGTCAACCACTGGTTCACAACCGGGTTGACCGGAGGTCAAAACAGCGCAAACAGGAACCAGAACGTGGTAGTGGTCACCTGGTGACCGCGACCAGATAGTGGTCGACCGGGGACCCCGACCAGATGGTAGCGGTCGACCGGAGACCGCGACCATGCTGTCACGGTCACCTCACGACCGCGACCAGCCACCCGCAAGCCTGATGGTACCGGTCGCCCAAGGACCGCGACCTGATAGTAGCGTTCAGCTCATGATCGCGACCAGACAAAAGCGGTCTATCGCACGACCGCGACGCTGCCAACACTCTCTCGACCAAAACACAAGGATGAAGGCGGTTCTCCCACGACCGCGACCAGTGAACGCGGTTACTGGTGGACCGCGATCATTTCGAAAAATCGGGAACGGCGGGAAAAACCCCAAAAATCCACGCCACGCCCCCAAACATCCACAGATGAGGGGAAAAACATAGGGGAAGCCCCCAAATAACCCCTAGCATGCATCTACGGCATCGGATCGGCCAGAAACGCAATGAATCGCTAGATCGGGCGATCACTCCCCGAAACATGATTTTTCCCCAAAACGCCCCAAACGACCCGCTCGGCTCACCACGGCCTACGAAACTTGCGAGAAAGGAAGTGCACGAGCTGGGGGTCCATCACCCTACCTCCACCTAAGATTTCGTGCACCGTGGATGCCGATCCACGAAGAAAACACCGTTGAAGCCTCGCCGTTCCACGAACCCACGGTCGAGCTTCACCACGCCCTCGAGCCTCGATCCTCGACCCATCCTCGCCATCCTCCTCGCCCGCATATCCCCGCCTCGCCCCCGCCTCGGTCCGTCGGCCGCCGGAGAGGAGAGAGTGAGAGGGGAGAGTGGGAGAAGAGAGAGAGGGAGAGAAGAGAGAAATGAGAGGGGAGAGAGAGGGTGGGTTAATATATAGGAAAATCCAGAAATTTAGAAAAATCTTGAAAAATAGAAAATCACACCCTCGCGATCCTCGGAACGCACCGATCGCAACGGTACCACACTCGCCTAGGTGAACGGCCCGGTTCACCCGCAACGAGGTTCCGAAGAAAAAGTCGAAACCCACGTCGGGAATCGGAAAACACACGCGGAAAAAGCCACGGAACGCCTCCGGGCCTCCGAAACGACTCCGGATCGCGTCGATCCGAACACGAAAGATGTCCGAAACGAAATTTCGGACACAACGGAGTCGGACGCTATGAGAAACCAGATCTGGGACCCACGAACGAGGATCCGAAAAACCCGGGGCATTACAGTTCAGTTGTGTTTATATCCCAGTTGCTCTTTTGTAATCAAACTCAAGTCTTGGCAAGAGATTTGAGTTATTTGTACTTTCATTATTGTTCATAGTGAAGTTTTCTCCTGTGGCTTGCCCGTGATTTTTTCCCTTCGCATTGGAGGGGTTTTCCACGTAAATCTTGGTGTTTCATGTGGTTGTGTTTTGTTTGATTTTTCTGCTGCGTGATTCGGTCAGTCTAGATTTTTTCGTACACATAAGTCGGTGTATTCAAAACCATCAACTGGTATTAGAGCCACCTACAGGTTGTTTAGATCAGTTTTGATTATTTGTGTATGAACATGGAGGCTGGTAACTCATCTCGCATGATTAGTTTAAATGGAAACAACTGGATGATATGGAAACCAAGAATGGAGGATCTCTTGTATTGCAAGGATCTGTATGGTCCATTGAAAGGAGATAGTGGAAAGCCCGCAACAACCTCACCCGATGACTGGAAAATGTTAGATCAAAAAACTGTCGGATTTATTCGTCAATGGCTTGATGATAGTATTTTTCATCATGTCTCCACTGAGAGTTCTGCACACTCTCTATGAAAAAGTTGGAGGGTCTTTATGAAAGAAAAACAGCTGGAAATAAGGCTTTCCTGATTAGAAAACTTGTCAATTTGAAGTTTAAAGAGGGCATTTCTATTGCAGAGCATTTGAATAAAATGCAGAGTATTACTAACCAGTTATCCTCTATGAAGATGTCTCTTGATGATGAGCTACAGGCATTGTTACTTCTCAGTTCGTTGCCAGAAAACTGGGAGACACTGGTGGTCTCTCTCAGTAATTCTGCACCAGATGGAGTTGTCTCCATGAGTCAAGTAACAAGCAGTTTGTTGAATAAAGAGTTGAGAAGAAAGAATTCTGGAATTTCTCACAGTGATTTGCAGGCACTTGTCTCAGATAATGGGGGAAGGTCAAAGTCCAGAGGGAGAGGAAATTCACAGAAGAGTAGAAGTAAGTCAAGGCCAAGAAAGGATGTTACTTGCTACAACTGTGGAGATAAAAGTCATTTCAAGAATCAGTGTAGACAACCAAAGAAGAACAAGAAAAAGGGGAAAGAAGTAGAGAATGCAGAGTCAAAAGAGAATGTCACAGCTACATCACAATGTGATGATTATCTGATTTTATCTACTTATGATGATATTTTTTCTTGCGTATGCCAGGACCTCGAGTGGATGATTGATACATGTGCTTCTTACCATGCTACACCACGGAGGGAGTTCTTTACCACCTACAAGGCTGAAAACTTTGGTGTCGTCAAGATGGGCAACCATGGGACATCAGACATCATTGGCATGGACGACATTCATATAAAGACCAATCTTGGTTGCAAGATGGTACTTAAAGATGTGAGGCATGTGGTTGATTTGAGGCTGAATTTAATTTCAGTTGGAAAGCTAGATGATGAAGACTATGATAGCAGATTTCATAAGGGTAGATGGAAACTTAGCAAGGGTTCTCTTGTTGTTGCTACCGGAAAGAAATGTCACACCTTATACAGGTTGCAGGTTCAAACTTGTGGTGATCAGTTGAATGCTACTGAGAAAGATTCCAGTATGGAGTTGTGGCATAGGAGACTTGGACACATGAGCGAGAAGGGATTGCATGTTCTTTCCAAGAAAGAAGTCTTACCAGACTTCAGAGGTACACATCTGAACTCATGTATTGATTGTTTGGCTGGAAAATAACATAAAGTTTCCTTTACTAGTCCTGCATTGTCTAGAAAGATGCATGCCTTGGATCGTGTCTATACAGATGTATGTGGCCCTTTAAAAATAAAAACTCATGGTGGATCAGTTAATGTTCCAGGTATCAGTGGTGCACTTTATTTTGTCACCTTTATAGATGATTTTTCAAAGAAAGTTTGGACTTATGCTTTGAAGACTAAAGATCAAGTTATTGATGTTTTCAAGGAGTTTCATGCCAGGGTTGAAAGGGAGACAGAGAGACAACTGAAATGCATAAGGTCAGATAATGGTGGTGAGTATACATGGTCGTTTAATGCTTATTGTAGGTCACAGGGCATTCAGCATGAGATGACAGTTCCTGGTACATCTCAGCACAATGCAATTACAGAGAGGATGAACCGCACCATCATGGAAAAAATTAGATGCATACTTTCACAAGCCAAGTTACCCAAAAGATTTTGGGATGAGGCATTGAGGACCGCAGTTGATGTTATCAACTTGTCACCCTGTAAAGCTCAAGATGGTGATGTCGCTGAACACGTATGGTCAGGAAAAGATGTCTTCTACAAGCATTTGAGGGTGTTTGGTTGTCGTGCATTTGCACATGTCCCAAACATTGAAAGGTCCAAGTTGGATGGTAAGACAAAAGAATGTATTTTTCTTTGGTACTCACGTGATGAATTTGATTACAGACTTTGGGATCTAGAAAAGTAGAAAGTATTCAGAAGCAGAGATGTGATCTTCTTTGAAGATCAAACCTTTGAAGATTTCAAGAAAAAGGTACCACCCAAGGCTTCTGAAGAAGGCTTAGCATATTGTGATCTAATTTCCCCTCCAGTATGTCAGGGTGATGGGGGAGATCAGCAGGAAGATGATGTAGAGGCAGATACTGACTTACCTGCAGAACATGTTGAGCAGGAAGAAGATGAGGAGCAACCTCATATATTGCCTTAGCCAAGAAGATCTTTTAGAGAACCCCAGCCTTCCAAAAGGTATCCTACAGATGAGTATGTAATGCTTACTGATGCAGGTGAACCAGAGTGTTACCAAGAAGCAATGCAAAGTGAGCAGAAGAATGAGTGGTTAGAAGCTATGCAGGAAGAGATGGATGCTCTGCAGAAGAACCACACCTATGATTTGGTGCAACTACCAAAGGGAAGAAAGACATTGAAGAACAAATAGGTTTTCAAATTGAAGACTCAGGAGCAATGTTCTCAACCAAAATATAAGGCCAGATTGGTTGTAAAAGGCTTTGGTCAAAAGTAAGGTATTGACTTTGAAGAAATTTTTTCTCCTGTTGTAAAAATATCTTCTATTCGTGTTGCTCTAGGTTTTACTGCTAGCCTGGACTTGGAGGTTGAGCAGCTGGATGTGAAGACAGCTTTCCTCCATGGTGATTTAGAAGAGGAAATGTATATGGAGCAACCAGAAGGATTCAAAGTCATAGGTAAAGAGAATCTTGTTTGCAGACTGAGAAAGAGCTTGTATGGACTGAAGCAAGCTCCAAGGCAGTGGTACAAGAAGTTTGATTCATTTATGGCTAAGAATGAATACAAAAGAACGGATTCAGATCATTGTGTATACATCAAATGGTTTGATGAGAATTTTATTATTTTCTTATTATATGTTGATGACATGCTTATCATTGGGAAAGATATGTCTATGATTGACAGGCTGAAGAAGGAACTTAGCAAGTCCTTTGCAATGAAGGACATGGGGCCAGCAAAGTAAATACTAGGCATGCAGATTTCTCGTGACAGAAAAGCCAAGAAAATATGGTTGTCACAAGAGAAATATATTGAGAAGGTATTGGACATGTTTAGTATGAGCAATGCAAAGCCAGTTGGTTCTCTTTTTACATGTCATTTTAAGTTGTGCTCAGAGCGGAGTCCAACAAATGAAGAGGATAAGGAGAAAATGCAGAAAGTCCCTTATGCTTCATCAGTCGGAAGTCTGATGTATGCAATGGTATGTACGAGGCCAGACATAGCGTATGTAGTGGGCGTTGCTAGTAGATTTCTTGCAAATCCAGGAAAGGAACATTGGGCAGCAGTGAAGTGGATCCTTAGATATCTCAGTGGTAGCTACAAAATTTGTTTAAGTTTTGGGGGTGGACCACCTGTTCTGACATGTTACACAGATGCAAATATGGCAATGGATATTGATACAAGGAAGTCCACATCAGGTTTTGTTCTTACTTTTGCAGGGGGAGGTGTGTCGTGGCAATCCAGGTTGCAAAGGTGTATTGCGCTCTCCACTATAGAGACAGAATATATTACTGCTACAGAGGTTTGCAAAGAGATGCTGTGGATGAAAGAATTCTTACATGAATTGGGACTAAAACAAGAAAGCTATGTAGTGTACTGTGACAGTCAAAGTGCCATCCACTTGTGCAAAAACCCAACTCTTCATTCCAAGTCAAAGCACATTGATGTCAGATACCACTGGATTAGAAATGTGTTTGATGAGAAGTAACTGAAGCTTTAGAAAGTTCACACATATGACAATGGGGCAGACATGTTGACGAAGACTTTGCCAAAAGAAAGGCAAGAGATTTACCGACGACTGGTCGACATGACTACACATTGAGAAGTCACGGGACAGCCTCCCTTATGGGCTGAAGGGGGAGGTTGTTGGGCACGTTGCCCACTTTTCTAGCCCATGCATCTCTAGCGGTCGACCGACCCACTAGAAACGGTCAACCGAAACCGGTCGACCGCCGAGTCATTTTCGGTCAACCGGTTTTGCTAGGGAGTAAAGATCCGGATGTCTGAGAATTTTCGGTCGACCGCCACTGTAGGTCCGGTCGACTGCCAGCCCCGAGGCAGCCATCTTTGACTTCTTGTTCCATGTCTGAAAACAGATCTTTTCCTTGGTTTATTTAATCCGAAAAGTCATGGGATTTGGTAGGTTTGGTAGATCTGGTCCTTGGGTTGTCCCTTGACCATCCTAGATGTATATAATATTTTATTGGGATCTAAAACCTAAGTGACAAGGTGAGATCTAAGAGGCCATCAAGGGTGAAGGAAAGGGGTTACTGTAGCTCCGGGAAAGGAGGTGCTACTAGAGGAGAAGGTGAAGAGCAGGGAAGATCTCTATCAGCTGAACATGGTTCTCACTACAGGGAAGATCAGGTTGGCAGTGTGTTCTGCCGTGATCGAGTAGGAGAGTTCAGTTGTGTTTATATTCCAGTTGCTCTCTTGTAATCAAACTCAAGTCTTGGTAAGAGATTTGAGTTATTTGTACTTTCATTATTGTTCATAGTGAAGTTTTCTTATATGGCTTGCCCGTGATTTTTCCCCTTCGCATTGGAGGGATTTTCTACGTAAATCTTGGTGTTTCATGTGGTTGTGTTTCGTTTGATTTTTCCGCTGCGTGATTCGGTCATTCTAGATTTGTTCGTACACATAAGTCGGTATATTCAAACCCATCAAGATCCTCTCCTCACGGTCAGACACACTAATGTCTCCTATCGTCGATGCCTTCCTCCCTCTAATGAATGCTGCAGACGGCTTTAAGGGGCACCGGAGGGATGGCCGTGCGGTGAACGCCCACAGAGGAACATTGTATTTGACGGTGCAGATGAGGAGGGCAAGCCACTCGCTCTTTGCCGCGGTCACCACATGCACGCCTGCGGCGAACACCGCCACCATCCTACCCAGAGAGCCACTTGTATTAGATTCATAGAGCTGGAGATGGAGTGCAGGCGGACACCATGGTGAACAGACCCGGTGTGAATGAGGATTTAGATGACAATAATGAAGCATACCATTGCTACAACGTCCGATATCAAGAATGCATGCCTTGATGACCGCCTTCTTCGTTAGAGCCATTGCGCCATGATGGGGGCCGGCATCGTTTCTGTACCCTCCGGGGAGGGTGAATGTTACGGTGAAGGTGACAACAATGATGAAAACCGCCATGATCTAGAGGTTGTTCACGATGGCTCCACATCTTATCGTCTCCTCTTCGTGACTCCTCTATGTTTTACCGGTCATGTGGTCCAGCCACTGTGGGCTAGGTTTTGATCTTGCAGATATCAGGGCTTGCCTGATCTATCATCGATGATTCTTTCTCTCTCTCTCACACACAGAAGCACCCAACAATCTCTCTCTAGAGTATTTGTCGATGCCGGAGGGGGAGCACCTCTAGCTCCCCCCTCTGTAAACCTTCCACCCAATAAATGGTGTCCGAGAGTCACTGCAGTTGATCTCTCTCTCTCTCTCTCATGAAAGAGAAAAACTAGAAATTGTGCTAGAGATATTTTAATCATTTAATCACAAAATAAAAAAGTGATAATATTTTTGTAACATTTCGTCAAAATTAAAGATGTTCGTGCTAATGCATTTCCAGGTATTATTATTTTTTGCATTTCAACTTTAGCGGTATTTTTTTACAAAACACCAATGAAATATAACGTAGGATCCCTTCTACTCTCTCTTTTTAAAGAAAACCGTTTCGGCTATTTTCTTCCCTTCTGTTGCTGCGCTGCATCTTTTCCTTTTTTTTCAACTCTCGGTGGCAAACATGTGAGACATCTTACCATCTAACATTCCAACCTAACAAAAAGTGGACAACATTTATGTATCTTATTGTTTTCTTACCACTACCCCGTTCCTTTTACCATGGAGAAGGAACGACGCTGCACGCCGTAGCCTTCATCTGTCTCCACGCTGTCTCCGATCGGGGTTGGGATCCCGAGATGAGTTTTGTATTATTCTCTGCCTCGCGCGCGCGCGCGCGCTCTCTCTCTCTCTCTCTCTCACAGACACATGCACCAGTGCACCACACAAGAAACTTGCTTGAGGTGGTGGGTAACAGGCGTGGTGATGCTGACACTTTTTTAGAGATAGCGGCGGAGACGCGCAATCGCCCCACCACCGATCCTCGCTGCCTTTCTCCGTGTCAACCGTGACAGAACCAATTCATAAACAGTACGCCCATGGGTAAGCGCGATTGGAGGAGAGGCCCTCCCTCCTTCCAAAACTCTGCTCTCTTTCTTTTTCTCTATCTATTTCTATCTGTCCATCTTTTGTGTTGAGTACCGGTGCTTTAAAAGGGATTCATGCACGCGCAAGGACACCTTACAGACCGAAGCACGGATGCCGAAGTACAGCCTCTCTCTCTCTCTCTCTCTCTCTCTCTCACACACACGCACACACACACGCACAAACACACACACACGCACACACTCTTTTCTCTGGTCACTTCCGCTCCCACGCTCTCCCATGCATGCTTGTACGTGGGTACTGGTGACAACGACTTTCTCTCTCTATCCCTGGGTATGCTTCCGAGATTAGCGAAGTGTGCACGCGCGCATGCACGGTGTGTATGCACGACACATCTCATTCTAGCTTCTCCCCTGGTTTTCTTTTTTGGGCATTCCCTGGCTTCTGTCGGAAGTTTCCGGCCAGCCAAAACCAGACCTAGTCTTTTTTACTTTGAGCTATCCTCCGGTCACGGGGCCTTTCTCTCTCTTGCATGTAAAATTCACACCCCGCCAAATCAGCCCGGACTCTTGATTGTTGATCTTAATTTCATAGATGCTATGTGTTAGAATATTTGGACATAGTCTTCTGGATAATAGTCTCGTATTGGTTAAATGAGTTGTGGTTCATGTGTTTATGACTCTGGGCCTGTATATCTCAACACTGCGATTTTGTGGATTTAACATAATATCAGAACATGGTCTTGGCTCAACTCCATATATTTTTTATCTTGTCACCTCCACTCAATTAATGTCCACGGCCCATCTTGACCGTGAGGGGGAGTGTTAGAATATTTGGGCATAGTCTCTTGGACAATAGTCCCGTATTGGTTAAATGAGTTGTGGTTCAAGTGCTTATGACCCTGGACCTGTGTATCTCAACACCGCGGTTTTGTGGATTCAACACTATACATATATATATCAAGTAACCGATCGTATATAATTGACCCCATGTGCACACACTATACATATATATATATATATATATATATATATATATATATATATAGAGTGAGAGAGAGAGAGAGAGAGAGAGTACGAGGATCGTGTATAGCGAGCTCGACTCTAGCAAACATGTCGACGCTTGGCATTTAATTACAAGAGCAGTGGCTATAGTCGATGGAGTAAAGGAGGGGAGTCGGGTCGTTAATTTCGCCGTCGACGGTGGAATGAACCTGAGAACGTTCGTTGTCATCATTGATATCTTTCCGGTAGTACAAGAGGTCGTCGCGGCAGATCTAATTGGTGCCCATGCATACTCATGGACTCATGCATGGTAATTAAACCAAACTAGTGCTGATCTTGCCTTGTTTGGTAATTAAATAGGTCATAGATTATGACTTAAGAATCTGTGCCCATGCATACTCATGGACTCATGCATGGTAATTAAACCAAACTAGTGCTGATCTTGCCTTGTTTGGTAATTAAATGGGTCATAGATTATGACTTAGGAATCTTCACTCATTCAAAACTCTACCAAATGTCTAAATATCACATCAGATTATTCAAAAGTCATAATCTAACTTTTTAGAGAGAGATGGGGTGAAAAGATTTCACTTTTCATAATCTCCCAAAAACTCCATTTCATTAGATTATTATCACTCTAAAAAATTATGAAAAAAACCATAATTCTATTGAGTTTTCAAACAAGATAATTAACTGATCAATTCATATATATGCCGAGCCCGCGCGTCATTAATTAATTACCCCACATCTTGATCCTCCGATCCTCCAAGTCATGCGTTCCACATCTTCCTGCAAATTTATACGGCTCTTCGATCCTCTTCACCTCCCACAGGAGGAAAAAAGATGGCAGCACCTCGAGCTCTAGCTACTCTAATTGAGAACTAGGAAGGGGAGCGACAGGAAAGCTAGCTAGTGCATGCCTAGTGGGACATCAATATTTAATGGCGCCGCCATCACCGATCGATGATGTAAAGACAGAACCCACCCAGCTAGCCGAGTTTTGCCACTCTTGACCTCTATTACAGACGCCCCATTGAGCATCAACAAGTGGGTAGGTGGGAGCTCCCACCTACCCCCCGGAACCCTCACCACCCTCCGGTGGTGGTACCGTACGCTGGTTTCGTCCGACGAAAGCTTCACCGGCGACCCCGCTCCGGTGGTCTCGTTGGGAGGGGGAGCCCCCGTTAGGGAACTCCCCCCTCTCTAGGTGTGTCCCCCCCCTCCGCCGATCTCCGCCCCCCCTTCGGCCCTCTCCGCCTTCCCCGCCCTCCCCTCCCCCTTTCCCCCGTCTCCCCCTCCTCTCTGTGGCCCTCAGCCCCCCCTTCTCTCCACTCGACCCCTCTTCCCTCTGCCGACCCTCCGCCCCTCCCTCCTCCTTCCCCCCGGCTCCCCCCGCTCTCGCCGATCTCCGATCTCCCATCCCTTCCGTCGGCCCTCCGCCTCTCATACCTCTCCCCTCGACCCCCGAGGGCGTCGTCGGCCGGATCTACGCCAACACACCCATCCGCCCACCCTCCTTGTAGCAACCATGGTAAATTAAAGGACTAGAAAGTCCAAATAAATTAAAAATATATAAATATATAATAATTAAACGAGGCCTGGACTTTGTACATAACCCTCTTACATCCTGAAAAGTCTTACGAAATGGACTCATAGACCTTACCATTATATTATAATAAATTTAAGAATAACATGTTATTTTAAGTAGCCATTTGATGCACAAAATAATTTTAATTAAATTAAGAATCATTAAATCTTGAAGAAAATATCAATTTATGATTTATTACTAATTTAGAAATTTTAATATTCCACATTTACTATATTTTAATCTTATTAGAAGGAAGAGGGATATATATATATATATAAGAGTTAAATACATTAAAGATATGTGAAAGATAAAAGAATGGACATATATACAATTTCGTGCTTTTCAAGGGCAATGAGAAATGGCCAAAACTTAATTAACGCCTCTTCGTGCAGGCGTATACAAGGAGAAAAATGACTTAATACAAGTCGTTGTTTATAAATTAGTGAAAATATTATAGAGATAATAGGGATATATACATAATATTAGACTTTGGAAGGTTAAGTGAAAATGCCAAAAAAAAAAATCAAATGATGCCCATAGCAATGGGCGTGTACAAAGTAAATGACGACAGAATGCATGTCGTTAATTAGTTAAAGTATAAATAGCATAAGAAAGGATATATTAATAAAGATTACTAGGATATAACCACGATTTTGCTTCTTTCAGGGGCGTGAGGCAATAACAAAATGTAAAAGACGCCATGGTCATGAGCGTGGATTGCATAAAAGATGACTTAAACTAAGTCGTCAATTAAAAAAAATGAATAGTGCCATTTTTTTGACTAAAGAATTTTGGAAAAATAATTATATGGAAAAATAGAAAAAAATAGAAAATTAATACTCCTAAAATTTCTCATCTAGATCACATCCCGAAAAAAAGATAAAAATCCGGAAGATTCTAACACTTAAGTTATTATGTGTTTCGAACTGTTAATAAAGGGAACACTAATACCATTAGGATTGCTACTAGGAATGCTATTCCCAATCGAACTCCAACCCTATAGGGTCTCCAAAACCCTATAAATACCAACCCCTTCGAGCCAATCTATTAGCTTTTTCTTCATCAAACATACTGTTGTGTTTTTCTCTCCCAACAACCTGCTGCTGTTGCAAAGTTCTTCAAAGTGTCGTAGGAGCCTTCTGCTTCTTTGGGCCAAAGGGGGCTGCGCTACTATCTTCTTCATACGGAAACGTGAGAGAACTATCTTCTTCTTCCTCTTCCTTCTGCGAATAGTCTGCGACAGGAAGGGTGCAAGAAGTCTTCTTCTTCTTGCTGAAGGAAGGCCGTCGTCTTCCTTGGGTGTTCTCTTGTGCGTGAAACCATCAGCGGCTAAGATACATACTTATCATTGAGTACTGCTACTGCTGATTTGCCTCCGATTGAAAAAGGGGCTATCATCTTCTTCCTGATATCTAGTGAATCGATTTTGGTTCCTATTGTTCATCCTCTTCACGTTTCTAGCATCTACAACCAACCCAGGTAGGTTTTCTCAAGATTCATGCAAAACTTAGTTAATAACAAGTAATTGCATATATATAGTTTGATCTTGATCCGTTGTTTTGATTTAACGACTTTTTAGTTAGTCAAAGACTATGATCACACATCGTCTAAAATTCAATAACTATGAAGCCTTCAAATCTGAATTAATGCATGAGCATCCTAGAAAATTCGTGCTATTTGTCTCTATATATATCCATATCTCTAGATTCTTGATTGAAAATACCCCAAAATCCATGTTATTGACATATGACTATAAATAACGACCGTGCTGATGCCGTCAATTGAAACGGACGCCCTCACCCACAGGCGTCAACTTAGTGAAAACCCGATGGATTTTCATATCGTGAAATCTACTTGATTATTGAAATGACGACATAGACCATGCCGTCAGTTTTCTATAAGACGCCTACAACTAAGGCGTTATTCACTGAATTAAAGACTTGATCTAAGTCGTCATTTATATAATATCTAAATTTTTTTGAATGTTTTAAGAATCATTGTGTTAACAATATAACGACGGCGTGAATAGTCATCATATTTGGAACTGACGACCTAGCCAAAGGCGTCAATTCCTGAAATAAAGACTTAATCACAAGCGTCAATTTATTGATTTACTGATTTCACGGATTCCTATAACCCACTGTGAGTGAGTTAATTGCTAAGGCACTATATTTCATTCCGTGAATATAGTCCCACGTTTCACATTATTTTTTTTATTCGATTACCCATTATTTCTCGGTGATAGATGAACCCTCCGCTGGACATTCGATCCTTCGGACTGGTGACTTTATCATAGAGACCTCTGTAAGACTCCGCTAGCTTTGGATTCTCTCAAAGCAGCCGAGCTGGTTGTACCATTAAAACCCATGACACTACTTAATCGCCATGTCACTCTAAAGAAACATGGTGTACCGGCCCTCACGACATGCTGTTTGTATGCCATGAGAATATTCTTGAAATAATGGATGGGTAATCCATACCATTTATATCCTTTAAGAAAAGTGTGCCGTACTTGTGGACACTAATTCTATCCACCTTATCATGTACAAGAACAAGCGACCATGTTCATGTGGGCGCTTACTCTTATTGTCATGGCACCCAAGTTAGGGAGCCAATTCCACCTAGTTTTATCGTTGATCGTGATTATACCGTTACTATCGTCGTTATACAACATGTTCAAATCCTTGAAATGCTATTCCACAAAGATCTACCTTAAAGTTATACAAGTTTATTCCTTGAAACTCCATATTGGCTATAACTTTAGTGGATGTCGAAAAATACACGATCAATGCCTGCGCATATAGGGCCCGGTCTGGTCCTGGGAGGAGCACCCGAAAGTACTAGTGCCCATGGGAGTTGTAATGATCACGGTGTGGCATTGCACCGAAGTGCATGACTAGCTTGATTAGACATTCCATAATCTCATACTCGACTTGACATGACATGACTTACGTGACCCGGAAAGGGTATTTATATACTTGCTTAAAACATGATAGCCAATTCCCGACATGACATGATGAATATACTTGCTTGAATATCTTGACATTTATTGATATAAGTTCTTGAAAGACATGCTAGTTCACTCAATTATCTCTTGTTATACTCTCTCTCTCTTGTCATTTTACGCAAACATGCATAGCTTTATTGCATTCATTTAACATGTAATTTACTTAAAGCAAACTAGCTCTTGAGATATAATTCCTACTGAGCGTTCGCTCATCCAGCGTTTTCCCCTATTTTTCAGGTAAGTCCGATGATGAGACTCAATCGGATGGGGAAGGTCAAGAGTGAAGAGATTAGAGCTCTCCGTCTATCCAAGCGTTTACTAATCTTATCTTTCTAATTTCTTGAGTCAATCATTGTACTTTTTCCTTTTATTGAGTCTTGGCATTTTCATTTGTAATAGAAGTACTTTGAGGTTGTGATTGAATAAAGGACTGGGTTATCTTTACTTTTGCGCACTCTGTCTTTGTGTTGAATACACTAACGCTCTGATTGACATGATCGATATAAACTTGTCACGCACTCCGGGTTCCTTCCGCGCTCGGGGCGTGACAGTTTTTGTGGTATCAGAGCCTAGGATATTCAATTCCTAGGAAACCCAAGTCCAAGGATAGGTTTAAACCTTTAACCGGTGAGATTGGTTAGAACCAAGGGTTAAGTTAACTTAGAATCAAAACCTTTGAACATCATCACATATTAATATAGTTATTGTAATTGTAGGACAAAGGCTGCCGAACGTGCCTAGTGGCGCAACATGCAACGCACTCTGCAAGGCATGACCCAGGCACTTCAACAAGTGGCACAAGGAGGTGCACATCGTGGAGCAGGAAATCTCCACCAAAGCTTCAAGAACATGAACCCTCCTAAGTTCATGGGATCCACTGATCCGGATGATGCCGAGCACTAGATCCGGGAGACCGAACGTATCTTTCGGGTTATGCAATGCACGGACCAAGAGAAGGTCTTGTTAGCAACGTTTGAATTGGAAAGGGACGTCCGCTGCTAGTGGGAGTCGGTAGAAGCCACATTAGATCAAGACAAGTTACTTGGGGGGAGTTTGTTGAACATTTCAACAATAAATATTTTTCGGACCGAGTCCAGGAGAAGAAGGCCGCCGAGTTCGCCGCACTCAAGCAACGATCATTATCGGTGGCCGAGTATAGGTCACAATTCTCGAGGTTATCCCGGTACGCTAAGCATTTATGGCGTCTTTGATAAAGGGGTAAGGGTGTGCCGTAATCGACCCTGAAGGGTCGATTACGGTACCCGGGGTCGGTTAAGAGATTTGTGTGAGGGGGAGGGCGAGGAGAGGCGGGGCCCACCGGTTAGCCGGTGTCGGCTAACCAGCCGACCACCCGGTTGTCAAAGACGGCCTTAGTCAGTACCGAGAAAATGAAAGCTAGAAGGTTTCTAAATGGGTTCAGGCCCCAATTTATCACACAACTGGCCCCGATGGACATACAAGTCTATTCGGAGATGGTACGACGAGTCCAGCTACTGGAGGATGCCACGGAACTATCTGATAGGATCCGTGGGAGAGACAAGAAGGAAAATGTTACTAGCTCTGGCACTTTAAAACCTAATTTCAACAAGAAAAGGCCAAGTAATGGAGGAGAGTCTTCTCAGGAGAAGAAAGTCAAAAAGATTAACAAGCCGTTCTCTATCACCACCACACCTTCTAAAGTGGTGTGTAAACACTGTGACAAGGCCGGACATAAGGCCGAAGAATGTTGGAGGAAACTTGGAGCGTGTCTCCATTGTGGGAGCCGTGATCATCGGATTCCCGACTGTCCCCTACTCAATGATCAAGCCGGTGATGGGAAGCGCTCGGTGACAAAGAATGCAGGTCTCCAAGCTATTAGGGAGATAGAACAAGATGAACGCGGACTAGTGGAAGGTACATTAAAAGTTTGTTCCAAGTCTGCATATGTCTTATTTGATACTGGTGCCTTGTATTCTTTTATTTCTAAGAAGTTTGCTAATCCATTAACCATGGAACCGGAATGGATGAAATTAGTTCTTTCAACTCCTCTCGGAAGCGAAGTTGACCTTACTCACCATTATCAAAATTGTGAAGTCTTGGTAAAAGGAAGAAATCTTCCTATCGACCTCATATGTTTAGACCTAAAGGAATATGATGTCATATTGAGAGCAGATTGGTTATCTAAGTATCAAGCAACTGTGGATTTCCGTAACAGCAAAGTTACTTTCAAAGACTTTCCGGAACTGGTCTATACTAGCCCTAAGAGTCGGAGCAAGTCACCTCTTATTTCGGCTCTCCGAGCTAGCAAGCTAATAAAGAAAGGATGTGTATCTTCCCTTGCGTTTGTCACCATTAAGGAGACTAAGCTAGAAGACATCCCAGTTGTACAAGAATTTCTGGACGTGTTTCCGGAAGATTTGCCTGGATTACCCCCACAAAGAGAAGTGGCCTTCATCATCGACTTGATCCTTGGTGCTGGCCCAATTTCTAGGGCACCTTATAGGATGTCCCCTGCCGAACTCAAGGAACTAAAGGAGCAATTGATGGAACTTCTCAAGAAAGGATTTATCAGACCAAGCACTTCCCCGTGGGGAGCACCTGTGCTATTTGTAAAGAAGAAAGATGGATCCATGAGGTTATGCATCGACTATCAACAGTTGAATCATCTCACTATCAAGAACAAGTATCCACTGCCGAGAATCGATGAGTTATTTGATCAAATATCTGGATCCAAGTATTTTTCAAAGATTGATCTCAGGTCGGGATATCACCAACTAAGGATCAAGGATGATGACATTTATAAGACCGCATTCAGAAGCAGGTATGGGCACAATGAATTTGTTGTTATGCCTTTTGGACTAACAAATGCCCCTGCTGCCTTTATGCAGTTGATGAATAGTATATTCAGGTCTCATCTAGATCAATTCATAGTGATTTTCATTGATGATATACTGATCTATTCAAAGACCAAGGAAGAGCACGAGGATCATTTGAGGATTGCATTACAGATATTGAGGATGAATCAATTATATGCAAAGCTCAGTAAATGTGAATTCTGGTTAGAAGAAGTATCTTTCTTGGGGCATGTTATATCAAAAGACGATTTATCCGTAGATCCATCGAAGGTTGAAGCTGTAAAGGATTGGGAAAGACCGACCAATGCTAGCGAGATCCGTAGTTTCTTGGGTCTTGCGGGCTACTACCGGCGATTCATCAACGATTTCTCCAAGATCACCTTACCACTCACTAGGCTAACTCGCAAGGAGATCCGTTACGAATGGAGTGAGGAATGTGAAAGAAGCTTCCAAGCTCTCAAGGATCACCTAACTTCAGCCCCGGTCTTAGCTCTACCATTTGAAGGAGAGAAGTTCGAGGTATACACTGATGCATCTGGCATTGGCCTCGGATGTGTCTTAATGCAACAAGGAAGAGTTATAGCTTACTCTTCTCGCCAATTGAAGAAGCATGAAGAGAACTACCCAGTTCATGACTTGGAGTTGGCCGCGGTAATATTTACATTGAAAATATGGAGGCATTACCTATACGGAGTGCAGTTTACAGTATATTCTGACCATAAGAGTCTCAAGTATCTCTTCTCTCAGAAGGAATTAAATATGAGGTAAAGACGTTGGCTAGAATATCTCAAGGATTTCGACTTCATAATACAATATCATCTTGGAAAGGGTAATCCTGTAGCTGATGCCCTCAGTCGAAAGCCAAGAGCGATTTTAGCAAATTGTATGATTCAGGAGTGGAAGTTGCTAGAACAATTCTCTAAACTTGATATAAGCCTGGACAAGGAGAACAAGTGTGTTACACTATCCCATATAAGCATACTACCAGATCTACTCTCAGAAATACAAGGACTACAAGATAAGGATCCATTATTAGTGGAAATCAAGGACAAAATTGAAGAACAATCGGAGTTCAAATTAGCATCAAATGGAAGATTGATGTTCAGGAATAGAACATGTATACCAGATTGTCCAGAGCTAAAGAAGAAAATCTTAGATGAAGCTCACAGATCAAGGTACACGATTCATCCAGGGTCTACCAAAATGTACCAAGATTTGAAAAGGACTTTCTGGTGGCCTAATATGAAAAGAGAAGTAGCGAACTTTGTGTCTCGCTGTCTCACATGCCAACAAGTCAAGGCTGAACACCAAAAGCCTGCCAATAAGCTACATCCTCTAGATATTCCCAAATGGAAGTGGGAGGATATCGGTATGGACTTCATTATGGGTCTGTCTAAATCAAAAGGGGGATATGATGGAATATGGGTCATCATCGACCGTTTGACTAAGTCGGCACATTTCTTGCCAATCAAGAGTCGATGGTCGGTTGATGTTCTCGCTGCTTTATACATCAAGGAGATAGTCAGATTACATGGAATTCCTGTCTCAATCGTGTCTGACTGAGACCCACAGTTTACTTCTCATTTTTGGAAGGGTCTACAACATTCGTTGGGGACTAGGCTCAATTTTAGTACTACTTTTCATCCTCAGACGGATGGTCAGACCGAAAGAACAAATCAGGTGGTAGAAGATATGCTCAGGACTTGCATCATTGATTTTGGTGGAAGCTGGCATGATCACTTGCCTTTGGTCGAGTTTGCATACAATAATAGTTACCAGGCAAGCATACAAATGGCACCTTTCGAAGCCTTATACGGAAGGAGTTGTCGATCACCCTTGTGTTGGAACGAAGTTGGAGAAAAGTAACTATTAGGCCCAGACATGGTAATGGATACCATTGAAAAGATTCAGCTCATTAGAGAAAGACTTCAAGTAGCTCAATCTAGACAAAAGGCTTATGCTGATACAAGTAGAAGAGATCTCGAATTCCAAGTTGGAGATCATGTATTTATCAAGATATCACCTGGACGTGGAATAAGAAGATTTGGTGTTAAGGGCAAGCTTACGCCGAGATTTATCGGACCTTTTGAGATACTAGAAAGAGTTGGCGAGGTTGCTTATCGCGTCGCTTTACCTCCTCAATTGTCCGAAGTTCATAATGTATTCCACGTATCCATGTTGAAGAAGTATGTGCACGATCCGACACATATCATCGATCATGGAGACCTGGTGATTCAAAGGGATCTCACCTATGAACAAAAGCCCATGAAGATCCTCGATCGCGAAGTACTAACATTAAGGAGCAAAGTTATTCCCATGGTCAAGGTACAATGGAGTAAAAGCTCAGAACACGAAGTCACATGGGAGACCGAGAAGTCTATGAGGAAACGATTCCCCGAATTATTCTAAAAAGGTATGTACTCTACACTCTCCACGTTTATACGCGATTGAATTTGGGGACCAAATTCTTTTAAGTGGGGGAGGGTGTACCAACCCTGGTAAATTAAAGGACTAGAAAGGCTAAATAAATTAAAAATATATAAATATATAATAATTAAACGAGGCCTGGACCTTGTACATAACCCTCTTACATCCTGAAAAGTCTTACGAAATGGACTCATAGACCTTACCATTATATTATAATAAATTTAAGAATAACATGTTATTTTAAGTAGCCATTTGATGCACAAAATAATTTTAATTAAATTAAGAATCATTAAATCTTGAAGAAAATTTCAATTTATATTTTATTACTAATTTAGAAAATTTAATATTTCACATTTACTATAGTTTAATCTTATTAGAAGGAAGAGGGATATATATATATAAGAGTTAAATACATTAAAGATATGTGAATGATAAAATAATGGACATATATACAATTTCGATATTTTCAAGGGCAATGAGAAATGGTCAAAACTTAATTAACGCCTCTTCGTGCACGCGTATACAAGGAGAAAAATGACTTAATTACAAGTCTTTGTTTATAAATTAGTGAAAATATTATAGAGATAATAGGGATATATACATAATATTAGTCTTTGGAAGGTTAAGTGAAAATGCAAAAAAAAATAAATCAAATGACGCCCATAGCAATGGGCGTGTACAAAGTAAATGACGACAGAATGCATGTCGTTAATTAGTTAAAGTATAAATAGCATAAGAAAGGATATATTAATAAAGATTACTGGGTTATAATCATGATTTTGCTTCTTTCAGGGGTGTGAGGCAATAACAAAATGTAAAAGACGCCATGGTCACGAGCGTGGATTGCATAAAAGATGACTTAAACTAAGTCGTCAATTAAAAAAAATGAATAGTGCCATTTTTTTGACTAAGGAATTTTGGAAAAATAATTATATAGAAAAATAGAGAAAAATGGAAAATTTATACTCCTAAAATTTCCCATCTGGATCACATCCCGAAAAAAAGATAAAAATCCCATAAGATTCTAACACTTAAGTTATTATGTATTTCAAACTATTAATAAAGGGGACACTAATACCATTAGGATTGCTACTAGGAATGTTATTCCCAATCGAACTCCAACCCTATAGGGTCTCCAAAACCCTATAAATACCAACCCCTTCGAGCCAATCTATTAGCTTTTTCTTCATCAAACATACTGTTGTGTTTTTCTCTCCCAACAACCTGCTGCTGTTGCAAAGTTCTTCAAAGTGTCATAGGAGCCTTCTGCTTCTTTGGGCCAAAGGGGGCTGCGCTACTATCTTCTTCATACGGAAACGTGGGAGAACTATCTTCTTCTTCCTCTTCCTTCTGCGAATAGTATGCGACAGGAAGGGTGCAAGAAGTCTTCTTCTTCTTGCTGAAGGAAGGTCGTCGTCTTCCTTGGGTGTTCTCTTGTGCGTGAAACCATCAGCGGCTAGGATACATACTTATCATTGAGTACTGCTACTGCTGATTTGCCTCCGATTGAAAAAGGGGCTATCATCTTCTTCCTGATATCTAGTAAATCGGTTTTGGTTCCTATTCATCATCCTCTTCACGTTTCTAGCATCTACAACCAACCTAGGTAAGTTTTCTCAAGATTCATGCAAAAACTTAGTTAATAACAAGTAATTGCATATATATAGTTTGATCTTGATCCGTTGTTTTGATTTAACGACTTTTTAGTTAGTCAAAGACTATGATCACACATCGTCTAAAATTCAATAACTATGAAGCTTCAAATCTGAATTAATGCATGAGCATCCTAGAAAATTCGTGCTATTTGTCTCTATATATATCCATATATCTAGATTCTTGATTGAAAATACCCCAAAATCCATGTTATTGACATATGACTATAAATAACGACCGTGCTGATGCCATCAATTGAAACGGACGCCCTCACCCACAGGCGTCAACTTAGTGAAAACCCGATGGATTTTCATATCGTGAAATCTACTTGATTATTGAAATGACGACATAGACCATGCCGTCAGTTTTCTATAAGACGCCTACAACTAAGGCGTTATTCACTGAATTAAAGACTTGATCTAAGTCATCATTTATATAATATCTGAAAATTTTTGAATGTTTTAAAAATCATTGCGTTAACAATATAACGACGGCGTGAATAGTCGTCATATTTGGAACTGATGACCTTGCCAAAGGCGTCGATTCCTGAAATAAAGACTTAATCACAGGCGTCAATTTATTGATTTACTGATTTCACGGATTCCTATAACCCACTGTGAGTGAGTTAATTGCTAAGGCACTATATTTCCATTCCGTGAATATAGTCCCACGTTTCACATTATTTTTTTTATTCGATTACCCATTATTTCTCGGTGATAGATGAACCCTCCACGGGACATTCCGATCCTTCGGACTGGTGACTTTATCATATAGACCTCCGTAAGACTCCGCTAGCTTTGGATTCCCTCAAAACAGCCGAGCTGGTTGTACCATTAAAACCCATGACACTACTTAATCGCCATGTCACTCTAAAGAAACATGGTGTACCGGCCCTCACGACATGCTGTTTGTATGCCATGAGAATATTCTTGAAATAATGGGATGGGTAATCCATACCATTTATATCCTTTAAGAAAAGTGTGCCGTACTTGTGGACACTAATTCTATCTACCTTATCATGTACAAGAACAAGCGACCATGTTCATGTGGGCGCTTACTCTTATTGTCATGGCACCCAAGTTAGGGAGCCAATTCCACCTAGTTTTATCGTTGATCGTGATTATACCGTTACTATCGTCGTTATACAACATGTTCAAATTCTTGAAATGCTATTCCACAAAGATCTACCTTAAAGTTATACAAGTTTATTCCTTGAAACTCCATATTGGCTATAACTTTAGTGGATGTCAAAAAATACACGATCAATGCCTACGCATATAGGGCCTGATCTGGTCCTGGGAGGAGCACCCGAAAGTACTAGTGCACATGGGTGTTGTAATGATCACGGTGTGGTATTGCACCGAAGTGCATGACTAGCTTGATTAGACATTCCACAATCTCATACTCGACTTGACATGACATGACTTGCGTGACCCGGAAAGGGTATTTATATACTTGCTTGAAACGTGATAGCCAATTCCCGACATGACATGATGAATATCTTGACATTTATTGATATAAGTTCTTGAAAGACATGCTAGTTCACTCAATTATCTCTTGTTATACTCTCTCTCTCTCGTGTCGTTTTACGCAAACATGCATAGCTTTATTGCATTCATGTAACATGTAATTTACTTAAAGCAAGCTAGCTCTTAAGATATAATTCCTACTGAGAGTTTGCTCATCCAGTGTTTTCCCCTATTTTTCCGGTAAGTCCGATGATGAGACTCAATCGGTTGGGGAAGGTCAAGAGTGAAGAGATTAGAGCTCTCCGTCTATCCAAGCGTTTACTAATCTTATCTTTCTAATTTCTTGAGTCAATCATTGTACTTTTTCCTTTTATTGAGTCTTGGCATTTTCATTTGTAATAGAAGTACTTTGAGCTTGTGATTGAATAAAGGACTGGGTTATCTTTACTTTTGCGCACTCTGTCTTTGTGTTGAATACACTAACGCTCTGATTGACATGATCGATATAAACTTGTCACGCACTCCGGGTTCCTTCCGCGCTCGGGGCGTGACAGTCCTCTCTCCGCCGGTTCGCCGCCCCCCTCCACCCCTTTGCCTCTAACCCCCCGGCCCTCCGCACCTCCCCTGCCTTCCCCTCCCTTGTCGACCGCAGTCACCCACCCCCGTAGATCCCTCCCGGCGCGCCGTCCCCCCCCCTCCCCTCATCTGCTCCGCGACCCTCCCCACCCTCCTCTACCTCCTCTGCCTGCCATCCCCCCTCCCTTATCTATCGTTCTCCTCCCACCCCTTCCCCAAACCCTTTTGAAGCCCACTGTTCCCCGTCACCCAGTCCCGATCCTTTCCCTCGCCGATTTGGGCATTCTCTCAGGCATCGACGGAGTATGGGTCCGGTCCTCGTGATGCAGGTTATGAGTCTCTTCCCTCGGTTTCGAAGAATCTCAGAGATACATCGCTTTCCCCCCGTATCCAACCGGATATCGGCCTCCCGAGCATTCTCTTCTCACCGCATTGTACAAAAGCGGTTCGGATGCCAAGCGCACCTCGAGGAAGAACTCTGCCACCTTCAGCACCGGTTGGCTCTTCCTCAGATCATCTAGAGTTCCCACCATTGGTGGTTGCCTTCGTTCTACACCGCTCCTCGTTATCTTCTCTGTTTGTACGTCGCTCTGGTGACAACATGGGCCAAGTATGGTTTATCTGTACGATTTGGGTTATCTGCTTTTACATGTACTCTGATCATCATGTACTCTGATCGTTTGGCATGAATGAAATATCGGCTGAAAAGGTTACAAAAAATGCTCATTGTTCACTGTTGTCCTCACCAATATACATATACAATTCTACATTGGAAGTCGTCCTCCTCTCTCTCACTTCGCCGCCCCTTCCTCTCCCTTGGTTGGCCGACCGGCCCTAAACAAGGGTGGGTTGATTGCAATATTGCGAGGCTTACGTGACGAATTATGCATCTCGTATAATTGACTAGGGTCAAATAGCATTGATTAAAGGAATATATATATATATATATATATATATATATATATATATATATATATATATATTATACATGCACAAGCTTGAGAAATTAAGTTATACGTTCAACCACCCCTAGATACTGATGCCGTAATATTTAGGATATGCTGAAAATCTAAGAGGCCCTGTAGAAGGCTAGGCATTATTTAAAGGGACTTTTGATATCTGGGTAGGGTAGGTTATTCAGCTCATTTAGGATATGCTGAAAATCTAAGGTGCCGTTTGGTATGGGGATGGGGATGGGTTATCTCCAATGTAACCCTGTTCTCCATTTATTATGGCTATTTTACGTGAGGTTAGCCCGGGATAGGCAAAATGGGTTTAACCCCACAAATGGGGTTAAACACGGGGATAAATCATTCCAAGTAAAACTTGGAATGACGTATCCCTATCCCCATCCTCGTTCACCCTCTTGCGAACGACCCCGCGATCGTGCCCTCCGCACTCGCACTGTTCACGCGTCGATCACATCCACGGCCTCCGCGTAGCGTTTCCTCTCTCCGACGATCGTGCTCCGACTCCGATCCCCTTCTGCCTCGGTAGAGCGTTTCCTCTGATACGGCCGACGATCGTGCTGTCCGACTCCCTGATCGTGTCCTCCACGATCCCCTTCTGCCACCGCAGAGCGCTTCCTCTGCTACAAGGCGATCATGCTGTGGGACTCCCTCGGAAGGTTGCTATCTTCTTCGACCGGCTCCGGCTCGTGCCCTCGCTCGAATGTGTTGTTCCTCCCTTCGTGCTCTCCGACGGATGTCTCCCACTCTGCTATGGCACCGCCTCCGATTGTTGCCGCTGGGGCTCTCCTATGCTATAGATCGTCTCTGAGTCGTCTCCGCCTGGCTTCCTAGCTCGTGCCCTCGCTCGATCGTGTTGCTTTCCCCCGTCTTGCTGTCCGATGGACGGAACTCCCCATCTCTGCTATGCATCGCCTCCGATTATTGCCGTTGGAGCTGTCCCCTTTGCTACGCATCATCTCTGATCTTGGTCTTCGATCAAGTTCGCAAGCCTCATCAAACCCCTACTTTTGAGAGGAAACCCTAGGCCAACGCCCCCTTGTGTGCTGTGTCGAACTCTCTCCCCTCTCCCATATCTCCACTGTGTAGGTCCTTGTGTGAGGAAACCCCTTTCTGTGAGGAAACCCTTCACAGAAACCTTTGTGTGCTGGGTCGACCTCTCTCTCTTCTCTCCTATCTCGGCCGTATGGCTCCTTCTGTGAGGAAACCTTACAGCTACCCTCCGAAAAGGGGAACCCCCTTCTGTATAGGCTCTATCAGGCCCGTTCTGCCCCCTGCAATTTGTTCCTCTTCGTCATCTCATCAGTGTATGTGTTTGTTACTGCTAATGAAATTTTGTGATAAGTTTGCAGGATAAAAAATCTCTCATTGATGTGGATTGCTCCTTCCTGTTGACGTCTCCCTCCCCTTCATTGCTCCTTCCCATCTTCTGTGCGAACTGCTCCATCCCGTCTGCTGTGCGAGCTGCTCCTTCCCCGCAGGTGTGCTAACTGCTCTAACCACTATGGTAGATGCGATTTACCCCTCTTGTGGATGTCATTGCTACTATTGTATAATGTGCTTAATGTGAAAAACAAATTCCGGCCATGTTAACTATCTTGTTTATGGCATGTCAAGTCCATGTTATTTTTAGTATGAATGGAATATTATCGTGTGCATATTTCTGGTCTTTCGGTGCTTCATAATGTCTTGGAAATTTTAATGCTTTACATTTGTGTGCATAAGTACTTTCTACATTTTATCATAGTCTAGTTAATTCTCCAAGTTGCGGTATGATGCTTCCATGTGACAGTTTAATTTCTTGTGGTGTTCTTGTGTACTGTTCCTTCCCCAGAGTGTGATTGTCTATGATTTTCTATTATGTTTCTATGGATTGGTTGTCGTTCGATCTCCTTTTTGTTGTGCATTCCTTGTTTTGATGATGACAAGCTGTATCTCATTGTCTTTACCATGAGCACACACCAAATGTTGCATTGAATTCAAGTTGACTATCAAATAAAGAGGCTCTATAGCACTATAACTAACAGGTAACTTGGTTGATATCTCAATGCCTAATGCAGGTATTTTTATGACTAGATGAACCAGCCAGACAAGAAGAATGGACCAAATAGAATCCAGAAGGTCAGACTTCAATATCTCCAAAACAGACAAAACATGTTCAAGGGGTGCTTAGAGTCGACCAAAAGGTGGCTGAGAGTCGACTCCTGGTTCACAATAGAAACTGGGTTTTGCTGGCAGGTGGTGAGAGTCGACCAAAAGAGGCTGTGAGTCAACCAACACCGTAATTGCAGTATTAAACCCTAGAACCGAACCAGAATGCTCTAGATCCGAAATCCAAGATGTTGAATCCAAATGTGTGCGCACTTAAAAGTCTCAAATCAGCACATGTGAGAGAGCCTTCAGGTAGTTCGGTTGCTGCAACAGATCAAGACCCGATCTTCAACCTCTTCCTTGAATCTAGGAAGGTTTCCAACCTCCGCCCAGCAGAATCGCAGGAGACCTGCGAATAGATTTTAAAAAGTCAAAATTGGCATTTGGCGCGTGAGAAAAAGAAGGGGGAAAAACATAAAAAGGAGGATGATCAGAGGAAGGGGTGGGCGTGCAGTCTAGTTGGAAAGAAGCCTCTCTTGCGACCAGAAAAGAAGAATCCTCAAGAAAAAAGGGAGGTGCTGATAGAGGAGCCTGCTGCTGAAGTAGAAGAAAGGATGGCTTCAATCCTCAACATCAACTGAGTCTTCGTCTGCAAGAAACACCTTCAGCATCAAGGGGGATTTATGATTGTTTTCGCTCAAGCTTCTTCAATTTCATTGTCTACATAGTCTGAAATCCTCTTCAATAACATTTCTTCTTTTGTTTCCTTTCATTCACTTGCATCTTGAATGTCATGCTGTGAATCAGCATAAGTAAGCTGTGGGTCAGCGTTGAAAGCTGTGAATCAGCGTTGAAAGCTGTAGGTCAGCATTGAAAGTTGTGATTCAGCGTGTTCAAGCTGTGTGTCAGCTGATGTAAAACTGTGGGACAGTTGAGTTTGATCAGGTGAAATTCTTTGATAGTGAAGCCTCACTCAAGTCGAGTGAGGGGTGGACGTAGGTCTCAAGATTGAGACCGAACAACCTAAAAAGGTTGGCTTGTGTGTGTGACATGATGTGGTGTGATTAGGTTGCACTCGATTCCTTTATGTTTCACTCAGCTATAGATCAAGTAATTCATTAGATTTCTTCCGTTGCATCTTCATCTAAGCTGAACATCTCGTCATTTTAATAAGCTTAATTTTAGGGGGAAGATCTATTCACCCCCCCTCTAGATCTACTTAATCCATTCCCAACACGTGGTATCAGAGCTAGGCTCTCTAATATGTGGTCTAAAAACCAGGAGAGAGTTGGTGGATTGACATCTAGAGGTTTAATGGCTGAAGGTCACTCAGTGACCAGACCACCTTTCTTTGATGGAACAGATTACTCATACTGGAAAAATCGAATGCAGGTATTTCTGAGGGCTCAAGACCATGAAATGTGGAGAGTGGTGAGTCGCGGTCCTTATGAACTTCCTGATGATAAGAACACTTGGACATGAGAACAAATAAGAAAACCAACTATCAACTGGGGCGCAATGAATGTAATGCAATGTGCACTTCACCCCACAGAGTTCTCAAGAGTATCTCAATGTGCAACATCCAAAGCTATGTGGGAACGGCTAGAAGTAATTTATGAAGGCACCTCTGAGGTAAGAGAAACAAAAGCAAATATGTTGATTTCGAATTATGAAATGTTCAAGATGAAAACGGATGAAACTGTCTCTGAAATGTATGCAAGATTGATGCAATTAACTAACAGTCTGAAAAGTTTAGGTAAGACATATAAAGAGCAGGACTTGGTTAGGAAAATTCTCAGGTCTCTCACTCCTGCGTGGCATACCAAAGTTACGGTCATTGAATACTCGAAAAATCTTTCCACCATGACCGTGGATCAGCTGATTGGGTCGCTAATGACCTAGGAGATTAATCTCAAGAGGATGGAAGATAAAGACAAAAAGAAAAAGCCAGTGGCCTTTAAAGCCAACCCAAGCACATACGAATCTTCTGAGACAAGTGAGTCATCGAGTACCGAAGAAGATGCTGGTGAGTTTGCCATGCTAACAAGGAAATTCAGAAAGTTTCTTCGAAAGGAAGGTAAGGAATTTAAAAATAAGAAGAGAATGGTAAGAAAGTCATCTCAGCTCAAATTTGATCAATCTAAGAAATCATCCAACAAAGTTGTTTGTTACAATTGTAGGAAACTGGGTCACATGAAGTCAGATTGTCCAGAGGCTCAAAAGAAGACAAACTCCAAATGGAAGGGGAAGAAGCCCAAAGCAATGATAAGCACTTGGAGTGATGAAGAGGAAGACGATGAGGTAGAGACTACCTCTGATGAGGAAGATGGAAAACTGTGCTTCATGGCGAAAGGAGACAACGAAGATATTGAGGTAACATCTCCTTTTGAACACTTCTCCATACAAGATTGGGAAGATGCATATACTAATTGTTGGATCAATATGACATGATGAGAAAAGAAAATAAAACTCTGAAGAAGAAAATTAGTTCAGTAAGTCATGATAGTAATGCAGTAAATAAGTGTGCAGCCCTTGAGATGGAGATAACAAAGTTGAACAAGAAACTAAGTGAACGAGAGTCAAATGAAGAAATAACTAAAGATCTGGAAGATGAGAATGAAGCTTTGAAGAAAATAATAGATGAGCTAAAACTGAAAGTGCAATATGCTGAGCAAGAAACAAGACTAATAAATGAAAAGTTTAATGCCATCAAAGAAGCCAACTGTCAACTTCAAAAGGAAATTGAAAAGGCTCAAGAAGAATTGAAAGGGAAACAAGAAACTTTGGACATAATGGTAAGAGGAAGAGAAAACTTGAATGCTGTGTTAGGCTCAAAGGTAAACTTCCAAAAAGAAGGGTTAGGTTACAACCCAACTGCCAAAAAGGAATTTCAATTAAAAACAGTTACATTTTTGGCAGAACAAGACTCAAAAGGAAAGAAACCTCTTATCAACATGTATGAACCAAGAAAAGTGGATGAGACAAGTAGCTCTAATGAAAACCAAAATTCTGAGAGACCATCTGGAGAAGGTTCACGTGAAATAAACTGGTTACAGCAAAGCTAATGAAAAGGATTCAAGGAAAAGTAAGGCTCATCGGGATATTCTACAAAAGTTGAAATCCAAAGCACAAGGTTGTCAGAAGTTCTCAACAAAAAGGACACACCACCAAACATGATCACAAAGTCAATCAACCATCATCAAGTAAGAAAACCAGAGTTCTGGAACTTCAGGAGACAACCAAGACCCCATCAGCAGTCGACCATGGGTAAATCCAGATGGTCCTTTGAAACCTGGCAGAATAGAGGTCGACCAAGACCCTGTTATGAGTCGACCAGAAATGGAAACAGAAACCCAAATAAATTTTGGGAACACAAGAGTCGACCAAAACACCATTTTGAGTCGACCAAGAAACTGGACAGAAACAAAGATAATGCCACCCCTGTGAATAGTGAGAAAGAAAAGGTTAACCAAATATGGGTTCCCAAGGTATTCCTAAAGTATTTACATAATTCTGCAAGTTTCAATGAACCCAAAGTTGTTTGGGTTCCAAAATTGTCTATGTAATTTGTCATGCAGGAATGCGTGGCAGCCGTGCACAACAAATGGTACTTGGATAGCGGTTGTTCGAGTCATATGACAGGGGATAAGATAAAATTCTGCCAGCTTAATGACAAGGATGGTGGATATGTAATATTTGGTGGAAACAACAAAGGTAAGATAATCGGTGCAGGTAAGATAGGTAAGGAACTTTCGAATTGCATTGAAAATGTATTGCTAGTGGATGGTTTGGAATATAATTTGCTCAACATTAGCCAACTGTGTGACAGACGCCACAAAGTAGTGTTCGATTCCCAAATCTGTAAAATAATGGAACCTAACTCAGATTTAGTCAAATTCATGGGCAAGAGAGTGAACAACGTTTACATGATAGACCTAGATAATCCTGCCCATGCTGATTTGTGTTTGACAGCCAAGAAAGAAGACTTGGCATGGTTGTGGCATGGCAGGCTAGAGCATGCTAGCTATAGGGTGTTGCATAAATTATATTGAGTCCCGAATGGTGGCAATCAAGAGGGGAGGGGTGAATTGATTGGCCAAATAAATTTTTTTTCGAATGAACAGCTTGATTAATAAGCACACAAGCACTCAGCCTCACTCGAACAGGAACACACTCGTGAATGTGCGTGGATGAAGGTGGGTGATTGAAGATGAAAGTGATAGACACTAAGCTCAACGTGAAGCCCACTCATAGAAATATACGAAGAAACAAACCACAAATGAAGCACGGAGTTTTTAGGTGGTTCGGGTACACAATCGTGTCCCCTACGTCCACCCCTCACACGTGAGGATTAACACTTCACTATGAAGTGAGCCACACACACGCTGTGTATAACAGCAACCACATACACGGCACCCGATCTGGGCTGCCACACATACACACACGCTCGTGTCTCCGAACACAAGCAACCACACAGATATTCGGTTACAGAATTACAAAAGATATTCAAGCTCAAACAAAAGAACTCTAAGAGTGAAGAATGAAGAACGATTTTGCATTGTTTACACCTCCTTTGATGGTAGTTGAATGCTTTTGCAGCTTGAGGATGGTTCTTGATGGATGAAGAATGATTCTTGAATGATCAATGCTTGTAGCTTGATTTCCCACGTAGCTTCAAGTAGAGGATCGATTGGAGACTTGTATCTAGCTTCTTCCCTTCACATTCACGCTCAGATCAAGGTGGGAGAAGAGTTGGAGCTGTTGCTACGTCCCTGCACACATAAATGTTAGAACAAAAATGCACTTCAGATCTCTCTCAAAAATGCCTTAGGGTTTACAACACAATAAGATGTTTTATATGTTTAGGATAGTCAAGAGACAGCCTGGGGACCAGATCCACATTTTCTAGAGTGATTTGGGGCAGTTGGGCCGGAGTTAGAAGACTTTTGGCGCGCCTACACGAAGGTCATTTTTGACGGCGCCGCCCCAGACTGGAAAGGGTCGACCCTCGTGAGAGGTTTAATGTGCCAAGAACAATGGGTCGACCCTTGGGGTCGACCCTCGTGACCCCCCCGTGCTGGTTGAAAAATAAACACTCAAGGGTCGACCCTCGCGTGGAGTTGGTCGACCCTTGGGGTCGACCCTTGCAGGTGACATTAAAGAACCCGTGTGGGTTGAAGAATTAACAATCAGGGGTCGACCCTTGTCCCTGA
This sequence comes from Amorphophallus konjac, assembly GCA_022559845.1. Classification (NCBI taxonomy): domain Eukaryota; kingdom Viridiplantae; phylum Streptophyta; class Magnoliopsida; order Alismatales; family Araceae; genus Amorphophallus; species Amorphophallus konjac. The sequence goes on along the minus strand of JAHNEJ010002350.1, from coordinate 31,713 downwards.
ACTTCCAAAAAATGAATTAAAAACACACTAAGTCTAAGGATCAAGCTAGGGGGATTCAAGTTGGGTTTACTCCATCAAAATACTTGATTCTAAGGCATGAATTTCAACTTTTTAAATCAAAAGATCAAGAGCTTATAATTTAGGATTGATCTCACCAATCATCCTCGAAACTCTTAAACACTTGAGGTACATTCCTTGTCCTGTCAAAACACAAATTCTGAGTTAGATTTAGCCTTGCAATTTGAACCCAAAACTCTTACCTGATGAGGTTGTTCTTTGAATCCTCAAAGCTCCATTACTTCTTGATAGATGTGGAGCATTTGCCAAGACCTTTTATTCTAGAACAGTTCAAATACAATTTGTGCACATATATAGTGTTTGGTCATCATCAAAAGCTATCACATTTAAATCTTCACACATGGAGGGGGTTCAACAATCTCCCCCTTTTTGATGATGAAAAAATACTATATGCCTTGCATGAATATATGACTTCAAAATGATTTTGCATGCTCATTGAATTCAAGCTTCATATCAATAATAAAACTTTCATATGCCTCCATGAATCCTTCAAGAAGCATCATAACATGCAATAAACCATTCCAAACTTGTAAGATTGACGAACAAAGTCATATTCCAAAGTTCTTGCCGACAACATAGTTAAAGGAAGGACAACAAAGTCTGAATGCATAAGAAAGACTACAATACTTATGCAATGTCATGATATGCAGCTTTGCTAACTATGATGATGAATAAAAAATATACATGCATGCAAGCACACACCACACATAAAGTATAAGTAGCCGATTGCCGGGCATACATATAGTACAAAATTTCTCCCCCTTTGGCATCATCAAAAAGGAGTGGGTGAATATGGGATAAGAAGTGTGCCATTCCGCGGGAGTGCAACCATCTAGTCATCATCTGGAGTGGGTGGATTTGGTGGACGTCGAACATAATCCAAAATCTCCTCAAACATGTGGGCTTGATGGGCCAAAGCGTCAGTGAAGGACTTAGTGGACTCTTGGTGAGATAGTTTCATATCAGACAATTCTTTTTCCATAGCTTCCATTGTCTCCCCATACCTATCTAAACGATCATCAATGGTATCCAATCAATCCATGATCAGTTGAACCTCCTCGGAAGGCATCCCTTCAGCAGGAACATGTGGGTGTTGCTCTCCGGCCGGCTCTCCATCATCATCATCGTCATCCTCTTCAGAACTGACCACTTGGGCAGGGCATTTCAATTGGCGAACCAATTCCCCATCTCTCCTTTCATAACTCATGTTGTGACATATGGTGTGAATTGAGTAAATGTCAGCAGCTCGTATTGTTTGGGAGGGCTCTTTTGAAAGATCAATCTCCTTTTACTCAAAAACAGCAGATAAGGCTGCGGCATATGGTAAAGTCTTGTTTTTGTGCTTCATGCGTGAACAAATGTGATCCAAAATAAGTGTGGGAAAATTGATAGAATGCCACCCAAGAAGCAATAGAATAAAAACATGTGAATTTCAGTGACCTTATCATGGCCTCCCCCTCTCGGTAGCAAAATAGTAGTGATCATTCTATGCAATATATGTTGTATGGGAGGAAAATGGTTGGCATTCAATCCAGCGAGCGGTCTATCACCTTTTTCATCGATGTCATGAATAGATACATTGTTCCGTCCGGAACCACAATATCGCCAAATGCATAACCTTCATGTGATAAATTAAGAGCTGCGCCTAAAAGTTGCGGCGAGAGACTAATCTGTACCCCATTTACCACAGTAATCGGTGTGTCACCCGACATGGACAAATTACTGTAAAACTGATGCACCAAGTTTGGATAACTACAGTGATGTGCAGACATGAAGATTTCTAGATTTGGTTGACAGTAAAAAAGATCCACAAGACTTGGGATATGGCGATTAAGGTTATCGAAATCGATCGCCCGCGGAAGGAGCACTTTTCTATCCAAAACCTTGCTTGACGATGGGTTTCCTCTAAGAGCAGCGCTTTGCATGGCCTGTTTAGATCGACACTCTCTTGCCGAGCTCGATTCTTCTCCTCTGCGAGAAGGACGTCTCCTTGGGGCCATCTAGAACACAAACCGGAGGAACCGCTTGATGAGGTTGTAGATCTAGATGGTTCAACAAGAATGGAAGGCTAAGACAGTGGATAAATGATCCTCCACACACCAAGAGCATACCTCAGATGGATTGGGAAGCAAGAACGACACTTGGAATAGCAACAAAGGGGGTATCGGTGAGATGCCACCAGAGGAATCCGCGGCTAGGGATGGAGCGTTTTTGGTGCCAAGAATGGATTTTTAGGGATTGCAAGATGTGGTGGCTAGGCTTAGAAGAGGGCTTGAGAGGTTTTATAAGGATGGGACGGGCGAACCTAGGGTTTTAGCCACGTTCTGGGACGGTTCAGACGTGGCTGAGCCGCCTGACAGGAATGGGTCTACCCGTTGGGTCAACCCCTGTTCCTCTAAGCCCCGAACAGAACTGGGTGACCCGAGGGTCGACCCCAGGGGTCGACCCTTCCCCTGGTTTTTAACAAATAGGGATTAAAATGTAGAGGGAAGGCCAAAAGGGTACGGCTCGAGTCCCCAATGATAAAAACATGTTGGAATCAAAGGTAATTGAGTGTTTTTAAGGGTTGAAATCAATTGGGGAGATGTTTAAGGAAATTGAAGATCATACTTGACGTTTCTTATCCAATGCTCCGGATTTCAGAATTTGAACACTTTTTGCTCCTTTGTTGGCATTTGAATGTATTCAAGGTAGTATCGGCCATAGAAATAACAATAAATGTGTGTGTACATTATAAATAGAAGTAATGCAATACACACCAAGATGATTGTTCACACAAGTTCAATTTTTCTTTTTGTTTTTCAAGCAACAAAATGCTTATGCATGATGAAGGAAAACTCAATAATGCATCTCACTAATGCAAATGCATGTAATGCAGTAACTTATACACACAATGTAGCTACACGATGCAAATGATCATGATCCAGACTCATCTACCCTACAAACCCCTAGCTCTCTTCTGAAAGTGGTGAATTTCTCTTCATTTAGAGGTTTGGTGAAGATGTCGGCAATTTGTTGGTCTATTTTAATGAAACTAATTTCTACATCACCCTTGCTCACATGATCCCTAAGAAAATGATGTCTGATTTCAATATGCTTCGTGCGAGAGTGATGAATAGGGTTCTTAGATAGATTTATGACTGATGTCTTATGACAGAGGATTGCAGTGTTTTTGAAAGAGATGCCATAGTCAATCATTTGTTTTTGGATCCATAACACTTGGGAAACACAGCTACCTACAGCCACATACTCGGCTTCGGCCGTTGATAATGCCACTGAGTTTTATTTCTTGGAGGCCCAAGAGACCACGCATCCCCCAAGAAACTGGCAATACCCGCTGGTACTTTTTCGATCCACTTTACATCTCGCATAATCGGCGTCAGAATAAGCAACTAAATCAAAGCTCAAATTATGCGAAGCCACAATCCCAAATTAACTGAACCAGCAATATATCTGAAAATTTGTTTCACGGCCGACATGTGTGATTCTTTTGGATTCGACTGAAATCTCGCACATAGGCATACATCAAATTGTATGTTGGGCCGGCTAGAAGTTAAATACAATAATGAACCTATCATGCTTCTGAAAAGCTTTTGATCCATGGATTTACTTGTTTCATCTTGATCAATTTTTATTGAAGTGGACATAGGAGTTGGTTGTGGTTTGGTTGATGTCAAATTGAATTTCTTCAGCAACTCCATAGCGTACTTTTTCTGGTGTATGAACAATCATCAACCGTCTGTGTGACCTGCAATCCCAAGAAGAATGTTATCTTTCCCGTAAGACTCATTTCAAATTCACTTTGCATCAATTTAGCAAAGTCTTTGCTTAAAGCATCTTTAGTGGAGCCAGAAATGATATCATCTACATACACTTGAACAATTAGGATTTCCTTACCATTAAGTTTTGTAAGAAGAGTTTGATCAACATTACCTCGTTTGAATCCACTTTGAATAAGGAAATCACTTAACCGTTCATACCACGCTCGGGGTGCTTGTTTCAGACCGTAGAGTGCTTTGTCTAGCTTGTACACGTGGTCTAGATGCTTAGTGTCTTCAAACCCCGGTGGTTGCTCCACATACACGTCCTCTTGGATATAGCCATTCAAAAATGCACTCTTAACATCCATTTGAAACAATTTAATATTGTTGCAACATGTAAATGCTAATAAAACTCTCACTGCCTCGAGTCTTGCTACAGGAGCAAAAGAATCATCAAAATCAATTGCAAGCTCTTGGCTATAGCCTTTAGCTACTAGCCTAGACTTGTTCCTAGTTACCACTCCTTGATCGTTTGTTTTGTTGCGAAAAACCCACTTTGTTCCGATCACCGAGTGGTTTCTAGGACATGGCACGAGGAACCACACTTTGTTCCTTTGGAACTGGTGTAGTTTTTCTTGCATAGCCATGATCTATGACTCATCTTTCAATGCCTCTTCTATGGAGTGAGGTTCAAACTGGGAAAGTAAGGCTATATAATCTGTATTTTCAACTTCTCTGAAAGAGGCTCGTGTTCTTATTCCTTCATCTACATTGCCCATCACATTCTCCGGCGGATGGTCCTTTGCAAATGTCCATTGCCTTGGTAACTTCTGTTCAACTTGATCTTCTTGATCTGCATCATCTTCTTGGGGTTCTTCTACTTCTTGTTTCTCAGTTTTTCCTCCCATCTTCCCGGTATCACCATCATCCAACTCTTCATCCTGCAAAACAGAATTTTCATTAGTTCATTGGGAAGATGATTCATCAATAATGACATGGGGGCTTTCCTCAACTACAAGAGTTCTCAAGTTATAAACTCGATAGGCTCTTGAGCTAATTAAGAGAGTACCCAATAAGTATTCCTTTGTCACTTTTGGGATCAAATTTTGCCAGGTCCACCTTACCATTGTTGTGAATGTAGCAAATGGATCTAAAAGGTCTGAAATAAGAAATGTTTGACTTCTTACCTCGATACAACTCATAGGGTGTTTTCTTCAACAATGGTCTTACCATGGCACGGTTAATTATATAGCAAGCAGTGTTCACTACTTCAGCCTAGAAATACCTCGGTAAGTTATTTTCATTTAACATGGTTCTGGCCATTTCAATCAATGTCATGTTCTTCCTTTCAACAACTCCATTCTGTTCAAGGGTTCTTGGTGCGGAGAAGTCGTGCATATAACCTTGAGCCCTGCAAAAATTGCTGAATTCATGAATATCAAATTCCCTTCCATGATCGCTCCGCACGGTCTTGATGCAACACCCCTTTTCACTCTGAACTTGCCTGCAAAATCCTTCAAATTCAATTAGGGCATCACTTTTATGAGAAAGGAAATATACCCAACATAATCTTGAGAAATCATCCACAATTACAAAACCATAGAGTTTACAACCCAAGCTATGTGTTCTGCTTGGTCCAAAAAGATCAATATGGATTAATTCAAGGGGCCTAGATGTGGTTACATCATTCTTACACTTGAATGATGTTCTTGTTTGCTTACCCCTGTTGCACGCTCTACAAACTCCTTCATCAACGGCCTTCAACTTAGGCAAACCAACCACTAAATCACTTCTAGACAATTTTAGCAAAACATTAAAACTGGCATGCCCAAGACGGCTATGCCAAAGCCAAGCATCATCATTATTCCTTGTAACCAAACATAAATTATCATGAGCAGCATCATCCAAATCTATCATGTATACATTGTTATGCCTGAAACCTATGAACTTTATTTCATGAGTGTTTCTATTTACAATGGTGTAGTGGGTAGAATCAAAAATCACGTTGCATCCCTTATCACACAATTGACTTATGCTTAAGAGATTGTGATGCAACCCTTTCACAAGCAAAATATTTTCAATAGTTTGAGTTTGATTCTTACCTATCTTACCTTCTCCGAAAATTTTTCCTTTGTCTTTTCCATCGAATGCTACTGTCCCACCATCCTTTTCATGCAGGTCTGCGAACATCTCCTTGTTTCCCGTCATGTGTCGAGAGCATCCGCTGTCCAAGTACCATTTATTCCTTTGAACTCTCAAGCAGACCTGCAAACACAACAAAAGTACTTATGCAGATTTTTGTACCCAAGCAAGCTTGGGTCCACGATGGTTAGAGACATGAGATATGTATGATTTATTTCTCATTCTAGCAAAACTTTCATCATCAAATTTCAGAATTCTGCAATCATACATGTCATGGCCCAACCTTCCACAATAAAAACATGTAATGGCTGTATCCCTGTTTCTCCTCCTACCTACATTCATGAATGAATTATGCACATGTGTTTTTAATGAGGATGGAGATGAACTTCTGGGAGCTCAATGAGTTGAATGTGTTCCTGATTGTGATGTTTTTCCTTTTTCAAAGATAGCAATAGCATCCTTCAACCCATTGATTTCATGCTTTAATGAATGAATCTTGTTTTCAGCCATTTCTTTGGTTTGAATGCATGCACTTCTTTCCAACATTTCTTGTTCTAAATCTCTTTTTAAGTCTTCATGCATTTTCGTAAAAGTGGCTTGGTTCTCACGCATGCATGAACTCTCATCTTCAAACAACTCAATCTTAGACACAAGAATTTAATTTTCATGTTTCAACTTTTTAGTTTCAGATTTTAAAGCATGGCAATTTTCACAAGATGTTGCAGCATGCACAAAATGATCAATTTTCTTTTTCAAATTTCTATTTTTGGATTTGAATTTTTTGCATTTTTCATACAAAGATTCATAAGCAATATGCCATTGTTCACATGTAAGAGATTCGGTTTCAGAATTTACCTCATTTGTATCGTCTTCATTTGCCATGAAGTATAAATTTTTAACCAGCTCATCCAGTTCATATTCATTCCCGGACTCTTCCTCATCTTCATCACTCCATGTGGCCACCATGGCCTTTGGCTTCTTGAACTTCTTCATCAGATCGGGGCACTCACCCCGCATATGATCGGGTTTCTTGCACTCATAGCAAATGACTTCTTCTTTCTTGCTACTCTCACCTCTATTAGGACCTTGCTTTCTTGGTCCTTTACTAAATTGACCACTGAAGTTCCTTGTTCTTTTGACAAATCTTCTTGCTCTTCTGGTGATCATGGCAACCAGCTCCTCATCCTTGGTGTTACCCGTGGAATCATCATCACTACCCTCTGAATCTTGTGGATTCACCTTCAGGGCCAATGGTGTGACTACCTTATTCTTCTTGTGATCATCCTCGCTCCTTTTGATGTTTTTTTCGTAAGTCATCAAGGAGCCAATCAACTCATCCAGAGTCAAAGTGCTAAGATCCTTTGAATCCTCGATTACAGTGGCCTTTGTATGCCACTGTGGTGATAGGGATCTTAGTACTTTTCTGACGAGTTCCTTGTTGGAATACTCTTTACCAAAACCCTTTAGTCCATTCGTGATTTCCATCAATCTTGCAAACATATCAGAAATGGACTTATCTGGTTTCATCATGAACAATTCATAATCCCGGACTAACGAATTCGCCTTGGTTTCCTTTACTTCCGATGTTCCTTCATAGATCAACCGCAGATTGTTCCACATCTCTTGCGCAGAGGAACACATAAGAACTCGTGAGTATTCGTTAGGATGAATGACACACTGAATTATATTCATAGCTTTAAAATTTGCAGAACAGTTCTTTATCTCCTGTTCTTCCCACGCATCCTCATTATCAAGTAGAACATATGGACCCTTACTAATGACACGCTACACATCATAATCCTGGGCTCGCAGGAAAATATACATCCTATTTTTCCAATATGGGTAGTTAGATCCATCAAAGAATGGAGGCCTTTGAATCGAATGCCCTTCGGACATCATCCCCTTGTTCGCCATCTAGTGAGATCTAGCTCTTCGACCGTGTGGTCGAGTTAAACAGAGACCAAAGCTATGATACCAATTGTTGAGTCCCGAATGGTGGCAATCAAGAGGGGAGGGGTGAATTGATTGGCCAAATAAAATTTCTTTTCGAATGAACAGCTTGATTAATAAGCACACAAGCACTCAGCCTCACTCGAACAGGAACACACTCGTGAATGTGCATGGATGAAGGTGGGTGATTGAAGACGGAAGTGATAAACACTCAGCTCAACGTGAAGCCCACTCGTAGAAATATACGAAGAAACAAACCACAAATGAAGCACGGAGTTTTTAGGTGGTTCGGGTACACAACCGTGTCCCCTACGTCCACCCCTCACACGTGAGGATTAACGCTTCACTATGAAGTGAGCCACACACACGCTGTGTAGAACAGCAACCACACACACGGCACCCGATCTGGGCTGCCACACACACACACACACACACACACACACACACACACACACACACTCGTGTCTCCGAACACAAGCAACCACACAAAAATTCAGTTAAAGAATTACAATAGATATTCAAGCTCAAACAAAAGAACTCTAAGAGTGAAGAATGAAGAACGATTTTATATTGTTTAGAGCTCCCCCTTTCTCTCCTTTGATGGTAGTTGAATGCTTTTTCAGCTTGAGGACGGTTCTTGATGGATGAAGAATGATTCTTGCACGATCAATGCTTGTAGCTTGATTTCACATGCAGCTTCAAATAGAGGATCAATTGGAGACTTGTATCTAGCTCTTCCCTTCACATTCACGCTCAGATCAAGGTGGGAGAAGAGCTAGAACTGCTGCTACGTCCCTGCACACACAAATGTTAGAACAAAAATGCACTTCAGATCTCTCTTGAAAATCCCTTAGGGTTTACAACCCAATAAGTTGTTTTATATGTTTAGGACGGTAAAGAGATAGCCTAGGGACTAGATCCACATTTTCTAGAGTGATTTTGGACAGTTGGACTGGAGTTAGAAGACTTTTGGCGCGCCTACATGAAGGTCATTTTTGACGGCGCCACCCCGGATCGGAAAGGGTCAACCCTTGGGGTCGACCCTCGTGAGAGGTTTAATATGCCAAGAACAATGGGTCAACCCTTGGGGTCGACCCTCGTGACCCCCCGTGCGGGTTGAAAAATAAACACTCAGGGGTCGACCCTCACGTGGAGTGGGTCGACCCTTGCAGGTGACATTAAAGAACCCATGTGGGTTGAAGAATTTACCACCCGGGGTCGACCCTTGGGGTCGACCCTTGTCCTTGAACTTCCAAGATATGAATACTTGATTTTAAGGCATGAATGTCAACTTGAAATCAAAAGATCAAGAGCTTATAATATGGGATTGATCTCACCAAACGTCCTCGAAACTCTTAAACAATGAGGTACATTCCTTGTCCTGTCAAAACACAAATTCTGAGTCAGATTTAGCCTTGCAATTTGAACCCAAAACTCTTACCCGATGAGGTTGTTCTTGAACCTTCAAAGTTCCATGACTTCTTGAAAGATGTTGAGCATTTGCCAAGACTAGTTATGCTAGAACAGTTCAAAGACAATTTATGCACATATAGTGTTTGGTCATCATCAAAAGCTATCACATTAAAATCTTCACAAATGGAGGGGGTTCAACAATCTTCTTTACCCATCTGCTTCGAGCTCTGGCCTCCATTTATCCTCGCGAGCAGGAGTTCTTGTGGTCCCCCACAAAATTTTATTTGGGTGCGTGGAAGAAACGCTCCCTCCCAAGGTTTTTGGAAAAGCTTTGGCTACGTGTCAGATAAAGTGATGAGGATATCTTTAAGTTACAGCCACGTGGAAAGAGATTTCGTTAGAATTCTCAAAAATACTGGGAGGTCACCTCAGATCACGTGCCCACAATCAGTGTCACTTTTGAACCCACGTGACCATCTGGAATTTTGCCTACAGTTGGTTGATGAAGTTGCTTCGTAGCAAGAGGGCTTTATTAACTGAACTTGAACTCGGCCTGTCTTCTCATACCTTTATGCCTCTAAGGTGTTCGAGCATGAATCTGAATTATTCCTTGATGATCTTGTTTTTTCTTGTAAAAGCAAAGGTAGAAATTCATTAACATTCTCATCATAACGTGGCTCATTAAACATGTAATAAGTATCTAAAGAATGCAGCCTTAGATGTTTCATAGTAGCAGGCAAATTATACGAATATGTGTGTGAAGATATGCACATGCACATAAAGAAGAGAATGCAGCATAATGTCAAAAGAACATCGACCTGTATATTGCACAGTTAGACTTCATTCAGTCAGTAGGGCAGAATCAGCATTGATGCACATACATAGTGCGTCGACCTGTAATGAATGATGAATGATGAGATCCTTAATGCATCGATGCAAGACTTTACTGCATCGACCTGTCTACAAAGCGGATGCACAAGGTGCATCAACCTAATGAAATATGACCTCTATCGCACTGACCTTATACAGCAGTAGATGACTTCAACAGGATCGACCAGTCTATGATGCGCATCGACCTGATGATGCAACATCTAGCGTATAGTGCAAAGCAACATCGACCTGTGTTCAAAGTGCACCGACCTTATAGTGCATGACATCTACAGCCGCATCGACTTTCTAGACCAGAATGCATATATGCATCGACCTGATGTTCTATGCAGATGGAAGATGCATCGACCTTATTTTGAATAGGACCTATTCTGACTTAAGAAGAAAATCAAATCATCACACTGTTGCAAAAATCAAAATTATTTCAACATAGTTTTGCCAATCATCAAAACTAGAGGAGCACAACATTCTCCCCCTTTTTGATGATGGCAACACTGTTCATGTTACACTATCATAGTAATGCTGAGATTACTGTGAGTCAGAATATGCACAGAATAAATGCATTCATGTCCCTTATCATATTTCCTCTCCCCCTGTATCTCAACACTCCCTCATATAAGATGGAGACCAGACCACACTTCATATAGAGATAGAACTTACCAAGCATACACGCAGCTTTCTCTCTCCTAGCTTTACTTACTGTTACCCCCAACAGCAAACAACAAGAATGACAACAAGAATGACTTCACTTGTTGACAAATGACACTTACTCTCCCCCTTTGCCATCAACAAAAAAAAATTGACAGAAACAATTAAAGCTGGACAGAAAGATGACAGAAGGTTTCAAAGTATATATGGAGAAACTAAGTATGGAACATTGTCTGACTAGTGGTTCTGACAAGGCCCGGGTTTGGCTTTTCTAGAAGAATCCTTTGGACTTGGTTCTTGTCCACTTTTCTTTCCATACACTGACGGTTACATCTGCATCGACCACGGCTGCTCCTTTCTCTATGACATTTGTCCATGCTGGATGTGCTCGTATAGAGCGAATGCCAATGTGGAATGATTTGATTCAGCTATCTTCCTCTTTGCAGCACCCTTGGCGGATGGGTGGAGACATCAATTGTATCATGGATCCAGAAGAAAAATGGGGAGGAGGTGATGCCTTTATTAATTCAATGATGGATTCCCAATCCTGTGTCTCGGCAGTAGAACTTGAAGATATGGGATTTACAGGTTCCCAATTTACCTGGTATAATGGTCGAATATATGATGGGATTTGGGCTCGGTTAGATAGAGTGTTCATTAATTCCCATAGGTCCTCCTCCTTTCCATCCACAGTTGTTGAACACCTATCTAGAGCTTGCTCGGACCATTGCCCATTGTTGATTAATCTTGATTCCTTTTTGCCAAGGCCTCCAGCTAGATTCTGCTTCCAGCAAATGTGGGTGAATCATGAGGCTTTCTTACCGATGGTTGAGTCAGCCTGGAATATGGGTCCTGTGGGTTCTAATCCCCTGTCCACGCTAGCTTTCAAGTTGAAATTCATGAAGACCACTCCCAGGACTTGGAACAGGGATGTTTTTGGTAACCTATTCTCTGCTATTATTAATGTTGAATATGATTTCTTAAATGCTCAGCAGGCATATGATGTTTCTCCTTCTCCAGCGGGCAAAGACATATGTTGTACACTGAGAAACAAAAGTTAGACAATCTACATCTTCAGGAGGAAATATTTTGGCGTCAAAAAGCTAGAATTCAATGCCTTAAAGAAGGTGACAGAAATACAAAGCTCTTCCACTCCTGTGTGATGTCTAACAGAAGGCGTGCAGCCATTCGCTCCATGGTGGATGATCAGGGTAACTCCGTTAGCTGCCCACTGCAAATTCAGCAAATGTTTGTTAGTTACTATCAACAGGTTTTTTCCACAACTCCTCATGTGGTGGATGAGCAGTTTTTGACTCACATTCCTTTTATCATCAACGATGATCAGAATGTAAGCCTGTATGCGGTCCCCTCTGAGGTCGAGATTCATAAGGTAGTCTTTTCATTGTCTCTAGATAGCGCCCCTGGGCCGGACTAATTCATTGGCTGGTTCTTTCAGTCTTACTGGAACATTGTCAAAAATGATATTTGTGAGGTGGTTCAAGCCTATTTTTGTGGTCACTCCTTGCCGAAGTCTTTTACTTCGTCTCTCATTGTTTTGATCCCCAAAGTCCCCAGCCCCTCTACTTGTGCTGATTATAGGCCCATAAGCCTTTGCAACTTTGTTTATAAGGTGATATCTCGTATTCTTAGTGACAGGCTATCTGTTTTGCTTCCTCTAATTGTCTCCAAAGAGCAGGGAGCCTTTGTAAAAGAAAGACACGTTGTGGAGAACATCTCTCTTGCTCAAGAGTTGGTGAAGGAGCTTGGCACAAAGGTCAGAGGCAATAATATCATTCTTAAGTTGGACATGGCCAAAGCCTATGATCGTAAGGAATGGGATTCTATTCTGGCTGTTCTTAGGAAATTTGGTTTCTCTCTCAACTTCATCTCTCTGATAGAGCCCCTTCTCTCCAATTGTTAGTTTTCTATTATGGTTAATGGAAATGCATGTGGTTTCTTCAAATCTACTAGGGGCCTTCGTCAGGGTGACCCCATTGCCCCATCACTTTTTATCCTCGCAGAGGAGTCCTTCAGTCGCAGCTTATATCATCTCTCTAGCACTTGTCAGATTGGAGTTTATAATGTCTCCTGGGGTTGCCCAAGAATATCACATCTCTTTTTTTCAGAATATGTACTTATCTTTACAAATTGTGCAGCCAATTCTCTTCGCAGACTGATGTTACTCATTCAAGAGTATGAAAGAAACTCTGGTCATCAGGTTAACGAGTCCAAAAGCAATGTTAATCTGCATAATTGTACTCCGGCCCGCCATCTCCAATCTATTATCTCCCTCACGGGTTTCTCTAGGGCAACTCTGCCCATCAACTACTTGGGTGTTATGTTATATGAGGGGCAGACAAAGAGATATCTCTTTGGCCATTTGGTAGCCAAAATTCAAGCCAAGCTCTAGAGTTGGAATGCAAAATTTTTATCTTCTGTTGGTCACCTCACTCTCATTAAACATGTCCTCACTGCTATTCCACTTTATACGATGATGGTACTCTCTCTTCCTACGGGTTCTATCAATAATATCTTTTTTTTCAATCAACACCGGCCCTCAGAATCATAAACTGGTCGAGTGCATGTCCCCCCAGCAGGGGAACATGTTTCACTCCCCCAGTAAGATGCTGTGACCTGAAATTTTATTTATTTTGTGACAAAAATACAAACTCTTTGGGGCATACCCCTGACTGTACAAGTTGCCAAAAGAATCCAAGGATTCTGAGTTATCTATTTACAAAGGCGAATAGAAGGCAATCCTCCTCTATCCATCCTATACGATCCCCTTGCCATTTTTGGGAGTTCACTGACATGAGAGAAAATATAGTTAGAATGACTTAAACTTGCATAGGAAGCCAATGCATTAGCCAACTGGTTGCCTTCCCTATAGACATGTCTCACCAAGCAGCCACTTAAAGATATTAGTTTCAGAATTTCACTCCACCATGGATGGACAACCCAGCTAAGAGCTTTTTTCTTGTGGATGGATTCCACAAGGAAAGCGCAATAAGAAAATATAGTAGTCACTTTTAGGCCTCCATTATTAACAATAGACAGCCCATCATAAAGGGCCCTTGCTTCTGCTAATAAACTACTTCTAATTCCATAATTGAAAGCAAAACTGATGATCATGTTTCTTGCTGAGTCTCTAACACAGCCACCACCTCCACATCTACCCGGGTTACCTTTTGAAGCTCCATCTACATGAAGGGTGAAATGGAGAGGGACTAGACTGCAAGTTACTAGCATTAGCCTTCTTAGATTGATCTTCGGGAATAGCTGAAATTGATTCAGAGATTTAATTTGTTCTGCAGAGTTACAGGCTGAGAAAGATAGATTTTTTAGAGCTTGAGAGAGGCCTTCCACCACTTTCCTCTTAATGCAGATTACATTGATAGCAGAGTTTTCAAACTTGGTGGAGCATCTTGCCTTCCAGATCTCCCATATCAATAAGATCACTGCATACATTCCAGAGTAACTGAAAGCTGAGTGCAATTTAGAACCTGCCAAAATGTTCCAACTACGAATGGTGATATGCTCACTGAGATTTATTTTGGTACTTATCAAGGGGGAAACCCACTTCCATAGGGCTCCAGCTAAATCTCCTTTTATAAAAAGGTGGTCCAGGTCCTCCTGAGATGGGGATTGACAATAATAACATTTTGAAGCTAAAGAAATACCACACTCTGTAATTCTGCCATCAACTGGAACAGCTCTATGAATAAGTTTCCAAAAGAAATTTACTGCCCTTGGAGCAATGCTTGAGTGCCATAACTTGGCCCATGGCTGCCTTATTAATCCTCTTGATCTCAACAGATTACTGGAAGACTGAACACTGAATTCTCCACCAACTGTGCCAGTCCAGATACAATAGTCTATTCTATTACTCAGTTGAATTTTAGGTAGTGGTGGAAAACTACTGAACAAAGACCAAGCTGAGTGATTTGGATCAAGAAAAACCTCCCTTACAGTCTGCTTAGGCTACACCTGAATTCTGTTAAAGTTTTCTGACTGTATAGTATTAATTAAAGGCCCTCTGCCCGTCCAATTATCTTTCCAGAAATCTGTTTCCTTACCATCCCCAATCATCCACCTGGCATTGTTGATGATAAACTTTTTTGCCTACTGAAATATACTTAGGGACATTCCAGCTGGAAAAGGTCTAGTGCAGTCAAAGAGACAGGTTTTGATAAACCTTTGTCTAGCATACTGGGACCAAAGCGATGATCCCTAAATTATACTCCACAGACTTTTAGATGCCAAGGACTTCTGGACTAGGTTTAGATCTCTAATACCAAGGCCACCTTCCAATTTAGGCTTTTGGATGGTTTGCCAGGAAATCCAGTGGCGACGTCTCAAATTGTCAGAACCCTGCCAATAGAAGTTTGCACATAATCTGTCAATGGCATTTATGATAGACTTGGGAATGAAGCATGCAGAGGCCATATATATAGGAATGCTTCGGAGAACTGAATTGATAAGAATTGCCGTCCCAGCTTGTGAGAGCAGTTTAGACTGCTAACCCTCTAATTTCTGCTGGATTCTGTCCACAATGTGTTTAAAATCCTGACATGTGTACCTTCCTTTCTTCACTGGGATACCAAGATAGCTGAAACTGGTTGACTGGATTCTGAACCATGTCTGCAATTGGATTGAGTGCTTAAGCGAAAGAGGGGCTTTGTCATAAACAGTGATGCTACTCTTACCAACATTAATTTTTTGCCCTGAGCTTCTCTCATATCTAGCAAAAAACTGTTGGAATGCTGCTAAGTTATGCTTACTAGAATTCATGAAAATTAGCGTATCATCCGCTTTGGTGACCCCCTTGCTCCATATCTTTTTATTCTAGCCTCGGAAGTGCTGAGTAGGGGTCTAACATCTCTATTCCAGTCAGGAACATTGAAGGGCTATAATGGGCCTAAAAACCTTATTCAAATATCAATGATATCAATCATCTACTGTCAAATTATTTTTGGGGATTCTTTTAGGGCCGACCAAAGTAGCATTGGATTAGCTGGAGCAAGATCTGCACTCCCGTTGACTCGGGTGGCCTTGGTGTTCTCTCTCTCCCAGAGCTGCAGTTGAGCCTGCGCATGAAGCTATTGTGGTCAGCCATTACTACTTCCTCTACTTCATCTTTATGGGCCTCTTTCTTTTGGGCTAAGTATTTGGCTAATGTGCATTACTCTGAAGCATCGTTTAAACAAATAAAGTCCCCGGATAAAGCTATCTGGTTGCGGGCAGCGCAACTTATTTATCAGCACCATAGAGTTCTTATTGATCCTATTTTTTCCACTTTGAGCTTCTGGTATGATAAATGGGCTGGGGAGAGGCTGCCGAAATCTTTCATTCCTGAGGATGATTGGTCAACCATTGATAACAGATTGAGTACTATGGCGGAGGTTGTTTCTAACCCGCTTCACCCCCAATTGTTGATGCCTCAGAGGCATGTTCCGCCACAAATTACCTCTACTATTCTAAGTAGAAATGCCCCTTCAGATCAGTGGATTTGGTGCCCAACAGCAAGCGGACTTTTCTCCACCAAATCTGCGCGCCATGCTACAACATCTCTTGATCATTATTGGCCGAGCTTCTGGAAGAGGCTTTGGAAAGCTCCTTTCCCTGCTAAATGGGCTATTCTTTTCTGGAAGATCTAGCACCAAGTTGTGCCCACTGATAATTATATCCGTAGGTGTGGGATTTCTTTGTGCTCGAAATGTGTGTGATGCCCTCACGGTGACATTGAAACAGTAGGCCACCTGTTTTTCTATGGGGACACAGCTTCGGCAGTGTGGGCTCATTTTGATTCTCTACTCTGCATTGACTGGAGCACCCTTGGATCACACCCTGACATCTCTGCTGCTTTCCACCTGGTGACACATTTTATTTAATTTGCGTAGGCGTGCCAGTAACATAAGTGACAAATTGTTATGCGCTCGATCTGACGTGGTCAGACGAATATGAGATTCGGGTCGGGACCGGAAGTCCGCTATACCGTAAAGGCTATAGCGTTAATTACATCCTCTGAGGAGGAAAACCCTTGATTAATTGCCAAGATAAGTGCCACTCAGGGCCAAATAATAACGATATATGAAAAGTGAAATAAACACAAAGCTATACAGGCTTCTATGCTTTCTTTTATTCATGCAAGAGGAATTAGGGTTTAATACATCCGAACTTCGGTACGAGGCAGAGAATTTATGTCCGGAGACCATCATTATGCATAGCAACACTTCCAGTCGGGCGTGACCCGACCTTCTGTTGAGCACCATTTTATATACCGAAGTTTGGTCATACATGCAAGCAGGCACTATATTCATGACATGGGTGATTAGAAATATTTATGTGCCGAATGCATGAAGCATATGTGATATTGGCATGTTTATATGGATATATATATATATATATATAATTCGTCTGGTTATTTATTCAGAGGGGTTTAACAAAATAGGCACATAGAGGGGTTGAGTCGGCGCCTTGGGCGCCACAGGGACCTTGAGTCGGTGGCGTCGCCACCGATAGGGTGCTGCTACGGGTGATTCGGTGGCGACGCCACCAAATCAAAAGCGAGAGGGTTGATTCGGTGGCGTCGCCGCCGAATCAAGTTATTACGCTGGAGGAGCCGGTGGCGACGCCACCCAATCAAAGGGGGTCTTTCATTTTAGACAGTGTTTGAGATTTGTTAAAAGAAGATTCACACGAATCGCTCTCAATTGAGCTCTCACCCATTTAGTTATATGACTTTGAAGGGCTCTGAAAGATATTGTTACTCTGCTATAGGAATCAGATCGAATCAAGTTACCCTTGTCCATTCAGCTCTCTTCGGCTCTACCTGTGCGAGGTTCTTACTCGACCACAAGGCAGGCATTGGCATACGGAGCCTTCTGAGCAGCGAAATTAAGCACATAAAACAACATTATGATCTTCCAGAGGTGACGAAAGTCATCGAGAAATCGTAATATTTTCTGAAACAAATTTGGTAGCATCTCCCCTGCATAGGGAGTTGTTGAATTGACAAATAGCAAGACACACGGGAGATGGTGTCAAGCCCGAAAAAAAATGTTGAGGAATCCCGAGGGACTACCTCAGCTCCCAGGATCACCACTATGTGAGTCTCGAGGGCTAGCCTGGGAGAGACTCATGGTGATTAGGGATGCAGTGGGTCTCTGATTGTTAGCCATATCAATGGCAGTTTCATTAGATCACTCAAAGCAAAGGGCTTCCAGGGGAACATGTGATGAGGCGACAGACCCCCTGGAACCTGGAGTGATGTTAATTCGTAGAAATTAAACAAAATGAGCAAATGGATGTACCCCTCCCCACGCATGGATGATTAGAAACAATCAAAGAAATCACCCATCGATTTGTAATAATCACAGAGACAACGCAAATCGTTCTATTTTGCCACGAGGTGAGCCCCACTCTGGAAGCGATCATGGTCGCCATAGGCAAATCGTGCTCGTTGTCACCAAAGATAGGATATGAGGGGAACAATACCCTTGGGGATAAATCATCGAACACTGAATAGGGCATATGGTAGCTCCAGAGGAAAGCAGTGGACGACCGTTACATTGACTATCAGAGTGCACTAGGGCCCTTACAACTGACAGAGACGAGTGAAAGGGCACTCAACGGTCTCTCATTCACCATTCGCTCAAACAAAACTCATGTTCGTAGACTAAATTATGCCATCGGTAAAAGAACAGTCCCTGGGGAGGGGGAATTTATTGTCGCCCATTGAGGGCGTGGCCACGAGCCGTTATCACACGGAAGGATGACAAAACCCTTAAAATGAACGATCACAGGATCAATCGTCAATTTAGCCCAGAGGGCCTCCTCACGCTCGGGAAAAAAAATTGGAGAGCCCGAAGTAGAATCGATGAAAACCACGGTAGTCGGCTACAGAACAAACTAAGAAGAAAAGAAATAAGCCAAGGCCATAGCAAAGGGGTCGGAGCCTTCTTTTTATTCACCCTCTCCTGCGATTGCAGAGGAATAAGAATAGGGGGTACAGGCGTTAAGGGATTGGGGAGAATAAAAGATTGAGGAGAAAGGGAGAGAGCCTCCTCAAAGAATACAGAATAAACGAAAATAAACCCCCACCACTACGCGGGAACCCACCTTCTCCTGCTCTCCCTCTTCACCTGGCTCACTCTTCGCGTATCTTCATCATTGGTCGATCTCTCCCCCTCGATCCCCTCGGGTTACCCGCTCTCTCCTATCTTCTCTAATAGACCCCCTCTTTCTCTGAGGGCCAAGGGCCCTTTATATAGGCAAATACCCAAAACAGGGCACCAGAACCCTGACGGGATGGGTGAGCTGCTGTCGATAAGCCTCGCGCCAAACACTCCGCCGACTCAGTCGTGGAGGAGGGCCACCGACTTGAGCGCCAGCGCCACCGGCTCAAGCGCGAAAGTCGCCACTGGCTCCAACTCTCAGTGCTGCCGACTCAATCATCAAGGCGCCATCGAATCAATTGTAGGGGCATTTCTATAATTTCATCATTTTACCCAAAATTAAACGGTGAGAGCTCGTCGTCCGGAGTAGCTTTGGAGTAAGTGTAGTGGCCCCAGAATATGTTTGGAAGTGTTGATTTGGGGCTTATGCAGATTTCCAAGACATGCGGAACTCGTACCGATTTTCCCGAGACTTGCATTGATTTGCCCTCCAACACACCGATTTGTGCCGCCACCTTCCCTCGGAGAGTACGTAGGCCTTCTTCACTAGAGGAGTAACCCTCGGGAAGATTTATGCCCTGCTTGTACGTCTTCGAGGCTATTTTCGGATCATTCCGGTGTTCCATGTGTATCTCACGAAAATCCCAGAATTTTCGCTAGTGGCGCTATTAATGCAGAATATCGGTCCTCCAAGGCGCCCCTATGCTTACACGAAACATTTTCATTGAATGAGACTCCGCTCTGGGGGTTTTCACTCCTTCGGAGTTGTCTATCGGTCGCTTACAGACCATTTTGGAATTCTGGGTGTCCTGATGGGGCAACCAGGGTTTTCCGCTGGTATCGCCTTCGGCTCTCTTCTTTGAGGAACCAGGGGCATTTCTTCATCTCGGGGAGGCTTCTTCATTAGGCGGGAGCCGCCTGTTACATTCTCTCCCTGGTCGGACGGGGTATAGAGGTATATCCGGCACGATCTTCTTGATGCCGGTTTCATTGGCTCTGACCATAAATAGGCCTTAAGCGAGCTGTGGTTGATGTGTAAACCTGAGATGACAAAATGTTGAGTCCCAGGCACTTCTTGTAAGGTGGCCTGAGGCTTCTGCGGTCTGAGTGGACCTGCATTTGACTTTTGGTTGACTCCTTTGGGCACGTGATTATTTCTCAATCATATTTTGGGTGTCAACAAATGCCCCCCAATCGCGGATGTTACGGGTGAAGGATGAGCGGAGCGCGGTCTGCGGATGTATTTGCTTTATCGGGCTTCACCATGTGGGGCCCACTTCATCTCGAGTCGGTGACACGACTTGGAGATACGAGTCAGTGGCGACTTGAAGCCTGAGTCGGTGGCTGACTACTATAGTTGATTCGGTGGACTCTTGAAATCCGATTCGATGATGATCTTGAGTCGATGGGGGGCGGATGCCTTGAGTCGGTGACACCTTCTGCTTATCGAATCGGTGGAGCTTCAGCTCATCGAGTCTGTGGCCATTTGGCTTGAGGTGGTAGCCTTTTTAATGTGCCGATTCGGTGGCGCTTTGGCCATCGAGACGGTGGCAAGCTTGGGCTTGAGTCGGTGGCGTGCCCACCGATTCAGCCTCTTCATTCTTCTTTAAAACCCTCTGAATTCTTTAAGGGTTTTAAACCCTTCTTCTTCCTTCGCACCCTGCTCTCATCTTCACCGCCGCAGCGGAGGCTTCTTCACCTCCTTTCTCATTTCCGGTGGCGTGTTCCTTCGCGGTGGTTCTCGGTGGGCGTCCTCACCTTCTCCCACTCCGGCGAGCTTGTCGGTGAAAGCGGTGGGTTTCCCCCCGTCCTCTTTCTTCTTTCTCACGGCCGGCGAGGGTGTCGTGGCAGAGGGTTGCCCCTCCCCTCCCTTTCATCGACGGTGATCATCGTAGAGGATGTGACGAGCGGCCGAGACCTTCTCCCCCTCTCTCTTGTTTCAGTGGCCGTCCCCATCTCTGCTCGTCAGCGGCGGCGGTGGCGGGCCGAGATGGTGACTGCCTCTGTCGTCTCGCCCGCGGGCTTGAGGCCCGGTGATGTGGGACCGATAATGGGCTGGGAGGCCTAATCCAGTTGAAATTCGAAAGGGGTTTATTCCTCATTCAGTAAAAATGGCTTTGGGAGGTTCCTAGAAGGCCTGCCCTCGGAACCAACACTCTCGTTGTCCATTCAGCCCAAGTGTTTATCACTTATGGCTCTATTTTTTAGCGACCTTCCCGGCCTAGCTAGTGGACGTGTTCCCCTTTGTTCTCGGACGCTCCTGGCTAAGGGGAGACTCTGCCAAAATTTCGTTAGAAATTTCTTTCAGCATCATCTCTCTTTATGACTTTGTTGCTTCTTCAATTGCAGCCAATGGCTTCAACAACTTCTTCTACGGCTGGGCAAGGGACAAGTGGCTCCTCCGTGGTACGGCCAGTAGTGACATGGCAGAATATTAATGAACTTTGTCAAGGATGGGACCACCTTGCCATTATTTTAGAATCGTCAAATTCAGAGACCGATTCAATGGACACCGGTCGTTTAACCATTTCTGACAGGGACAACTTCTCCTTCGACCGGAGTCAGGGCTACCGGGTCGATTTTCCAAAGGACAAGCACTTAATGTCTTTTCTCCACGCCTTCAATTTGATGGGGAAGCGGGATGTCTTCACGGTACGAGCAATAGAGTATAGCATCCTCTCGGACCGGGATAGGTTAATTGGCTCAGTAGTGAGGAGTGAGCCGATTTATTTTCCAGGGGAGTCCAGGAAGTGGGACGTCGTTACCGGCGTACTAGAATTGAGTCTGGAGCAAGGCACACTGACTCGCACCCCTGAATTCACTCCAGCCAGGTGGGACCTATCGGCAGGCATTCTTCACAAAGAGAAGCCAACATTTGGCCTTTTCCTGGGCCCGCTGAGGTGGGGGTTCAGGGAAGAGCCCTTTCTTTTGAACTGTTTGGCGGTCAGGTTCAAGCACAAGGTCGCCGTTGGCTGGTTTACTGACTACAAGGCCACTGATGCTCATGCTTTCAGAGACGGGGCTGTTGAATTCACTGAATACGTGCTCTAGAATTATGGCCCCATTCTAATAAAGGCTTGAGTATACCAGAGTGTGTATGCATCCCGCTTTCAGTACCCTATCTCAAAGGGCCTATGCTGCGGCATGATGAAGGTGTTTTGTCCAGAGTACAACACCTTTTATACTGCAGCAGGGGAGACTTCCCTGGACTTATGGAGCTTACATCAACTCCCTGGCCTTCCAATTGATGGTGAGCCATATGAGGAGGTCTGCTGGCCAGACTGGCTCAAAGGCCGCACTGACGGCGAAGGCCGCTATTACATTGGGTTTGATATCGGTACCTCATGAGGGTGTACCGTACACTGTGGCTATCCATTCAGGACACTGCAGAGTCTTCTTCGTCCCATTCACGGAAAGAGTAGAGGCGGGTGCGCCTGGGCTTATGGCTTGAATATTTCTTTGAAGGTGAGCCAAAGTACAAAGACTTTCCTTCTGTCGGAATGGCTCCGAACAGACTGAAGACGCGGTCCTGCCGGAAGACTCACTTATCTGCTTCTCTTCGTAGAGGGCGTCGAAGTGGCCCTAACCCTGCAGGATTGGATCCCATCACTCATTGTGCGGCCTACTTGACGTATTGGTTGTGCATGTTTGCTATGCCACAAGGTGATGAGACAATTATTCGCGTTGAAGCCATATATCTGACGTGTTTGATGGCATGGGGCGTAAAGTTGTCCCTCTGCCCTGCAGCACTATGTCTAATTTACAAGATGTTGGGAGATATCCACCGCAGCCGTCTCCCAAGAACCTTACGGACCGTCGGCCCTCTCCATTTCTCCAATGCCTGGGTGTGTTCACTATTTCCCGAGTTTGCTCCCAGGACACTATAGTCTCCAAACCTTTTTCCAAGAATGTTGGAGTTCGCCGATGCTGAGCCACAGCAAGTGTCAGATCAACTTTTCTCGATCAGGGGGCAATTGATGAAAGTGCCAATGAACGCTCCTGGATCCTTGCATTTCTGGTGCTTGTCTGCTCACTCAAGCCCATTGGCGCATTGGCTCCGAGAATGTAAATTTGGTGAAGTTGAGCAGTATGTTCACCCTATCTCGGGCAAGTTCAGCACTAAGCCGACACTAGAGCCAGAGCTGGTAGACTGGGTTTTGTCCATTGGACCCAGTGTCTTGGTATTTAGAAAGGGCATCAGCACTTATTTAGAGCCCTATTACCCCTTCCGGTTCAGCAGAAATTTTGGCTATGATCAACAAATCCCTTTGTCTTCAGCACAGTTTTCGTTGGAGAGTTGATCAAGAGGAGGGTCTGCCGCTGTTGAAGAAGCCCGTATGTGGTGGGATTATTTCCATCGCCATAAGGCTGCCTCTTTCCGGATGCTAGTTCCTGGGCATTTTCCTCGGGTGACGCCAGAATATATTAAATGGTGGAATGCTTATACTGGCTTCTATCGGCTCTCTCGGAACGATTGTTGGGACGTTGCCGAGCGCTAGTTCTTGAGTTCCCAGCCTTCTATTGTGTTTGAAATTGATCCTCATCATCTGCAGAGGTTGAAGTCTTGCAAAGATGCTGAGGTACAGGCTTATTTGGCGGCATGGAAAGCTGCCAAATGGGAGAAGTCCAAGCCATAACCGATGCTTCAAAAATTAATAAAGGAAACTTTATGGAGACTCTTCATGGCCTGTGTAAAGTTAGCAGCGAGAGGACAGCTCTTCAACATTTTCTGCTACCTGTGGAAGAGTCCATCACAGCCCCGACCTCATGGCATCCAGAGACTGATCGCATGTGTCCGTACAAGAGCTTTGCGAGGAAAGAAGATCGGGGACCCACCTTGTATAGCCAAACTTCTTGGCTTTTTATCTTGTTGCACATTCATGGCCTTTCTATCAGTGATAAGGCCGAGGCTATATTGGAGAGGCCTCTCTTCATTGCCTTTAAATATGCTGATGGATGGGGTGTGGACAACCTTGGTCTATATTACTGCCTATCAGCCCGCGGCCACGAAGACTTGGCATCCCTAGCTGAGCATTGCGTCAAGATAGGTGATGTTTTCTGGTTGATTCGGGAGGGAGCCTCCAGGAACAAGGAGCCCTCCTTGCATTATTGGACCCCCTCTCCATTGTATTCGGGCCCACCAGGTACATGTTGTTTTATTCTTGCTTGCTCCTTTACTTATATATGCGTCTTATTCACATAATCATCACGTGAACACATCATTTCATTGTAGATTTCCCAGCCTCCAAAACAACTCTAGAGTACCGGTCTTTAATTTCTAAGGCCCAGCAGCCAAACTATTTTGAATCTCCGCCCACTGCCCCTGTTGTGCCCCTATGATTTTGATGTCAGCAAGCACTATGAGTATGAATTGTTTTGATGTCAGCAGGAACTATGAGCATGATTGGTTGATTGATTTGAGAGTGGGCACATTCATCTCATTGCATTGTCTGTCTCTGCATTGGTGCAACTCTAGTTCCAGCATAACAAGTGTAGTTTGCATCGGTACATTAACTGTTGTTGCACGTCATATAGTCGATGCATGATCTGGTAAATAGACTGCATTGTTGGTTCTTCTGCACATTGCATCAGTGCATTATCTGCCATATGCATACACTGCATCAGTGCATTCATCAGTCGATTCAATTCAATGTCGATGCGTGTTCATTATACATTCATGAGCATAGTCAGTGCTTTCGGTTGTTTCATGCATACACAAAGCCTGCACATTCTCTGCTCATATGTCCGTGCATCATTTTAACAAGTCTCTACATCGTCTTGTCGCATGCACGCAGAGTCTGTACACTCGTTGATGGCATGTCCGAGCATCCATTTTCAATGTGCCTACTTCCCTATCTACATTTGTGCAATCTTTCAAAACAAAGTCTATACATTGCCACATGCTATCAAGTCTATACATCGCCGCATGCTATCAAGTCTATACATTCTCTGGTGGCTTGTCCGTGCATTCACCTTCATTGTACATACTTTACTATATGCATACTGCATTGAATTGTCTCGCACATACACTAAGTCTGCACATGACTGCCTTGATGACTGAGCAAGTCTATACATCCATTAGCTGATTACTGAGCAAGTCTATACATCCATTAGCTGATGACTGAGCAAGTCTATACATCCGTTAGCTCAGCTCATGGCTTAGTCAGTGCATCCGTGTTCATTGTCCATGTGTGCATCTTTCTCATCAAAGTCTATACATTCTTTGGTGGCTAGTCTGTACAGCCTCCATTGTTTCACTCGACCAAGTCAGTACAGCCAGTGTTCTTCATGCATATGCAAAGTCAGTGCATCACGTTGCCTTATGCATACACAAGTACACAAAGTCTGTACAACCTGTGTTGATACTAGCAATTAAGTTCGTGCATTAATTCATAAGTTTGTACAATCGTTGCTGGTACAAGCATTTAAGTTCAGGCATCATCACACCAGCAAGTCTGTACATCATTGTCGCATGCACACTAAGTCCATACACTCCTTGATGGCATGCCTGAGCATTCATCTTCATTGTGCATACTTTGTTATATGCATACTGCACTACACACCCACAAGTATATACATGCTTAGTTCAAATCTCAAACGTACTCGATGCATCCTTTTCTTTTCCTTCAGATTGATTCAAACTGATATCATGTTTAATCTGACAGGACTTATGTTTGAGGAACCTACGAAGGGCATGTGATCCAAGAATGGAGGATGTTCCAGGATCGTGACATGTGTAGTGCAGTAGGCTGAAATGCTGCCACGTGTTCAAGGCGCTAGGGCGGGAATTCGTGGAGGACACACGCCCACCTATCTGCTGTTGCTATAAAAAGGAAGCATCTCCTTCGAGTGAAAGGTGTGGAAATGATGATCAGAGTGATCGAAGTAAGGGGGTAGCCAGACAGAAGCAGAGAGAGCCAGCATAACAAGAAAAAGAGAGAAGAGCAGAAGTGAAAGTGAGGGAGCTCGTGCAGAGAGGATCGAAAGTTACATTAGAAGAGCAGAAGCAGAGAGAGAGAGAGCCTGTACAATCCAGAAGAAGAGAAAAAGAGAAGAAGAGAGAGTAGCAGAGAAGAAAAGAAACGAAGAAGAAGAAGAAAGATAGAGAGAGAGATAGAGAATTAGGGGAGAAGAAGAGAAGCTTTATCTGAAGATCTGTCCCTACTGGACCGTGGATCAAATCCAGGCCAGTCAGCACTTTGAGAGCCACTTTGTGTTTTATCGTCTACAGCTTTCTGTTGCCGTGTTCTTTCCATATGTTGTTTTTCTTTTTACCTTTGTTTCAAGCTGTTAGTGAGCAGAGCTAAGCTGTATTGCTCAGCGTTGCAGAGGAGGATTCCTCTGGACAGCAAGCTGTGTTGCTCAGCGGGTGAGGTGGATACCTCGGACAGCAAGCTGAGTTGCTCAGCGGGCAGAGGAGGATTCCTCTGGACGGGTTAAGCTGTAAGCCCCAGCGGATGCCGAAGCTGTAATGCCCAGCGGTCAAGCTGTTAGTCAACGGTTTGTAGGCAAGCTGTGTCGCCCAGCGGTTTTCAAGCTGTTAGTCAACAGTAATCCACACTCTGGATTGAGTGTGGGGTAGACGTAGGTCTGGAGGACCGAACCACCTAAAAATCTTTTTTGAAGTGGTTTGCATGTTATTTTGATTCTGCTAGATGCTTGACTAGGATCGTGATCTGATTGCATGTCTATCGAGTGACTTGTGATCTGGTTGTAGTTCAGCTGCACGTGCGCTATCTGATCATTTACCTCTAAGCATCACGTTAGAATGCCAATCTTTTGTCCAGAGAGTCAAGTTGTTAACTAAGTCTATTAGTTTTTGCTTCCGCAATAGTCATCTGATTTAAGTTTCAATTACTCAGTTTTAGAACAAGTTTTTGAAGGGGATTCATTCACCCCCCTCTGAATCCATCGCACCGGTCACAACAATTGGTATCAATACGGGTCACTGATTCATCAGATCCAACGATCTGCAGTGGATCCTGCTATTTCCGGTGCCTTGATTGATTGTGTAGATTGTCTAGCATCTCGTTTAATTGTCATGGATTCTGTGCCTGAAGCTCCAATGTTCGATGGATTGTGTTTCTCTGAGTGGCATAGAGAATTTAGAGATTACATGAATTCTGTGGATTTGAATTTGCTGATTCTAATTGAGCATGGACCTTATGACATTCCAGTAAATAAGTCAGACTGGAATATTAGTCATCAGTTGATGAGTGCTGAAAATAGAAAAGCCTTAGAGATGTTGAAAGGGGCGATAAATTCTGATGTGCTCTCATGTGTGACTAAGTGCAGGAATGCAAAGGAGTTGATGGATGAGCTGATCCTCAGATATGGTGAAGAGAACGATAAGTGCCTTATGACAAAGGATCAAAGCAGTGATCAGTCTGATGACTCGTCATCAAAGGTAAACTCCGAACCAGAATAAAATTCATTGGATGAACTGATTGAGATGCACGATAATTTGCTTGACAGTTACAGATCTTATAAACGTGAAATGAAAGAGATGAAAAGGTCATGTTGCATGAAATTAGAAAGTTGAAATGTGAAAATGCCAACCTAAAAGGAAGTCTGAAAATAAGTGAAAATTCATGCAATGAATGTGATTCTATTAAAACAAATTTTGAAAAGGAACATGTACATATTTCCTCTATAGAGTCAAGCTGCAACAAATGCTCAGTTCTGCGAGAACATAATGAAGAACTCTATAGTGAAAATGAATGGTTGAATAAACAAATTGCCTCATTTAAAGAGGATCACAGAAATTTGCTTGCTGAGAAAATCAAAGTGGAAGAAAGAAAAGAGGAACAAATTGAGAAACTGGAGTTGATGTCCAGTAATGAAAAATGTGATGAGGAAGTTAAGAAGCTGACCAAAGAAAACACTGAAATTAAAGCTGAAGTTGAAAATTTAAAGTGGTTAAACACTGGTTTGTCTGAAAAACTTCGCACCATAGAAAAAGGAAAAACTATCCGTGATGAAGAATCATAAGTTTTGAATAATCTAGAACAAGAAATTGAGAAGTATAAAACTGCAAACAAAGTTCTAAGCGAATGTGTTAATTGCAGTGAACAAGAGATAGCCAATTATGAACTTCACATTGCTTCTTTGGAAGACAAAATTCATGATCTGGAAAACTCAGCATCCGAGTCCGCTAAAAATAAAGGAAAAATGAAAGTTGTCATGAAAGGAGAGGATGATAATTCAAGAAGGGGGATAAGTTGTAGTTCTGATGTTAAGGAAATTCCTAGAAACCAGCTACATACAACTTTTGTGCGTAGCTCAGACATAGCTAGCACTTCCACCTCATCCCCTAAACAAGCTGCTGCTCAAGAAAATAAGAAAACAAAACAGAAAAGGAAAATATTGAAAAAGAATGATAACAATCAGCATGCTAAGAAAGTTCAGACCAACAAATCTATTGTCAAGAATATTGAATGTGTTTACTGTGGAAAGTTTGGCCATGAGATGGTTGATTGTTTTATCATGAAGAAGGATGAATTGAAATCTGATAGAATTCATACTAGGAATTCTAATATGAAGAAACCCTCTTCTGTTCAAACCAAAAGGCCTCAATGCTTTTATTGTCATAAAATAGGTCATCTCATGCGTGAATGTAGGCTAATGAAAATAGATGACATGTTTGCTGTTGGAATGCATGATAAACTGTTCCATGCTAAAAATCATGCAACTCATCAAAAAAAACTTCAATATTTTCATTACAGCAAAACTGGCCACATTGTTACTGAATGTTGGCATAATCAGGGAAAGAAATTTCATTCTGGACTTGTTAATTTCCCAGTTAACAAAAATATTTTTGGAAGAAATAATTTTGGTTCTAAGGGAAAGAACCTTAAGTGCTTTGAATGTGGAAAGCATGGCCATGTAGTCAAGGACTGCTGGTATGTTCAGGGAAATCACGTTAATTCCAAATCTGCTAAATTCTCTAGAACGAGACCTGTAAATACTTCATGCTTCAACTGTGGTAAGCCAGGTCACAAGTATGCAAGCTGTTGGTTGTCAGGCAATAAGAATCAAACTGTCCATGCATACAACAGAACATTTTATGATTATGTTCATGGGTCTCATACTGCTGTTGATATGCATCATAGGACCAGAAAATCTGTTGTTTCATGTAGATATTGTGAAAAATCTGGTCACTCCATGGATAGTTGTTACCTGATGGATTATGATGATAATGTTGCTAAGAGACTGTTCAGAACACCTGTCAGGGCTAACGTAGGACCC
The DNA here is from genome assembly GCA_022559845.1 of Amorphophallus konjac. Taxonomy (NCBI): domain Eukaryota; kingdom Viridiplantae; phylum Streptophyta; class Magnoliopsida; order Alismatales; family Araceae; genus Amorphophallus; species Amorphophallus konjac. Next base: position 2,408 of record JAHNEJ010002350.1, on the reverse strand, counting down.
AAGGCTGTTTGGGTCCCTGCAGGATGAAAATGATTAATGTGCTGCAGGTGTGCCTTGGAAGTTGATGAATAAAGAGGTTAATAATCCAAGGCACTCAAGAATGAAACTCCCAGGATTGCACTATTCAGGTCAGTTCTAAAAATCTATTCTAAATTCTATTATCAGAAATTATTTGCTTCAGATGCTTGCATATTAGATTAATCTAGCTGTGCTTAATTGAAACCTTTTGAAAAAATTGATTGATTTCGCATGATGTTCTTGCTGATCATGACTAGTCTCGTTGCATAGTGCATATATATAGTGTGATGCATTGCATATCATCTAAATTGAAAAATCCAAAAAGGAATAACTCATTGCATCTAAACATGGGGAGTATTTGAGTCTCATTAGTCGTTCACCTCTTGAACCCTTCCTGTCTAGCTATCTGATCTACTCGCTACACTTAGGTGGTTCACCTAAATTCTCTGCTGTCATCATTGAAATAGCTGATCTGTCTGAATTCCAGACTCAGCTACTGCTGGTTGATATACTCTCTTTAATGTTCTTCTCTCTTGTTGCTGACTCTTCCACCAGCTTATACTTATCCTTCACATTCTTCTTAGTTGGTGTGACTAATTTGTTTCTATTGTTGATAAGTTAGTCAGCTGTATTTCTGATCTGATCTGAGGATCACAAGTTGCAGACCATGCAATTCCGTCTGAGAATCATGTAGAAACTCCTATCATATAGGTTTAAGAATAACCACTAAATCAGACTGATGTATGAGTTATGTATTCTCATATTTGCATTTAAATCACTTGAAAATATCTGAATGATAAGCTTTAATAAATTTTAACCACATATGTCATGAAAACCTTAGACTCACGCCCCGAAATCTGAATGTAGCAACCCGTATAAAAATTAAAAGAAATAAATTTAGATAAATTGAAATAAACTAAAAGATTAAGTGAACAAATGAAAAAGGTTGAAACAAGAAGAACGAAGCCCTGATGAAATTAACGCCTTGGAGCAAGGCGCTACACCCTCATCTAAGGCGCGTTTTTAAGAAAGGACGCCCACGTTTCACGGCGTCAAATTTCAGACGGCCAAAATAAATAAAAGGCATAAAAAGACAATAAAAAGAGTAACGCCCTTTACATGGACGCGTTTCAACAAGAAACGACGCACGTCAAGGCGTCAATTTAAAATTCGACGCCCTAGCATAAGGCGTTAATTCCATTCCAGTTTCGTTCGAACCGGGAACTTATCCAGGGTAAGTTGATAACTATGAGAAAGAGTTCGAATGTAGTAATAACTCTATCATGGAAGTGTTACTTCCAATCGAACACTAACCCTATTAGGTTTCACCCAGATCCTATAAATACCCCCTAAATTAAGCCTGATCGATATTTTGGCGTTCGATTCTTCTAAAGGTATGTGAAGAACAGGAGGTTCTTCCTTATTCTTTCTCCGTATACGATCTTATGAAGAACACTAATTGATTCTTCATCTTCTTTGTTTCGTAGGTAATCGGCCTGTCAAGCGTGAAGAACAAGGTAATGTTCTTCCTCTTCCTTCTCCTCTAATTATGTGCGATGAAGAAACTAATGTATGCAGTTTCTTCTTCTTCTATAGGATCTGCAGACGGTTGATAGGGAAGAACAGAGGATCCTTCGTCACCTGCCTTCGTCCGTTGTTTGAGTTCTGGGGATACTCTGTTCATAACAGAGTATCGCAAAGCATCTCCAAATCCTCAGAACCTTCACCCAGATAACTATCAAGGTAGGTTTTCTCAGGGATTGTAGCCCAAACTAGCATATTAATAATTATAACATCATCCGTTAATACATGCATATAGATTTCATGCGTTTTGATTAGTCTCTAAAGAGTTTTTGAAAGAAACGCCCCTATCAAGGGCGCTAAAGTATAAGAAACGACCATGACTAGGTCGTCAATTTCATATTTGACGCCCTGCACAGGGACGTCAATTTCTTTTAATTACTAAATACCATGTTTTAAAATTATATATCAATTCAAACATGATTCTAGATTAATGCATGATCAATCTCTTGTAATCCTGCTATTTTTCTGGTCCTGACCCGATAACATGTTTCCTGAAATTTCATCGTCTCGAAATTGTAAAATTATGAATTAACGACCTTGTCCAGGTCGTCTTTTATTGAACTGACGCCCAATACCAGGGCACTTTCTGTAAACTAACGCCCCTGTCCAGGGCGTGTTTTATGAAAATTTCCAGATTTTTAATATTCTGCAAAAATTAGAAATATTGAAAGGACGACTTCTATACATGTCGTCAAATTTAATATAAACGCCCCTGATTAAGGCGTTAATTTCATGAAAAATGACTTTACCAAAGTCGCTATTTTTTGCACTACTGATTTTTCTTGATTACTGTTATCCGAGGGTTT